>JAHFWF010000109.1:0-518581 GCA_022545495.1 Chrysanthemum lavandulifolium
ATTATAAAAAGGAAAATGAGAATCGGAGAAAGAAGGAGTTGAAGAATTAAAAGAAATGCAAAGAAAGGGTGAAAGAAATAGCCCTCAAATTATTCAACTTAGGGCGGGACATCGGGTTCAATTCATATACTCTTGTTTGTTACTTGATGACACCGTATTGAAGATTAAAAGTCATCATGGACCCGATGGCGCATGCACTACACCTTCTTAGCCACTCAAGTTTCTCTCAGCGAAGCTTGTTTCATTCTCGGGGAACCCTCGTAAACTATCGGCTTTCTCTTAGAGATTCTTTGGTATTGAAGGAGACCCTCTCCTTGTCTCCGCTCGGGAAAACCAAAGTGCACTATTGAGTCTAGAGCCACGAGATTCATCAAAGATCTCTTAGGTATACTTGACATTTCATCACTTATTGTTCAACAATAAGAACAACGATGATGCGTTATCGAGTCCTACGGATCCTAGCAATCTATCGAGAACATTTATGAGAGGTTCACATCGTGATCCTCGGTGATTGAATGGAAACTCTGCCGGTCAACATCAAACGCCACGGCGGCGGTCGCTTCGGTAACTCCCCATGGATTACGCTTAGTGTGTCTCAAGCGGTCTGATGGTGAGGTGATGCCTCGGTGTACCTCGGCGACTCATCTAAACTCATAGGTGTACTTGATTACATCGCGTTATCTCACTTGTGGGACTCCGGTTCGAGGCGGCCTTTGTGAGAATTAGAGTCGTGTTTTCACACTATGCTATTAACATTCTCGAATTTCAAACTTGTAAGTCTTGGAATCCGCTTATTACTAACCTTTCCTATGTTTACTTCTTATGGAAGCTCGGGCGGGTGATCGTGCAGATTCTCCACGTGCTCATACCAACAACATCACTTATGAAAGTTCTCTCATAATCAAAGGCAACAAAAGTCGAGAATGATTCTTCGTCAACAAAGAATCTACAAAGTTTAAAGACTTAAAGAACTTCATCAGCTGTAATCCAACGTTAAAGGCGTGTGAGCATGTTGGAGAAAGGCGTGGAACCTTTGGGCGTGAGCGGACACGATCTGATTACCGCATCATACTATCACTTTCAAAGAACAACGAACTAAAGAACAAAGTAAATGAAGAAGTCAAAGCGAGAATACTTCAAAAAAACAATTTCTCTACTGGGAGATTGTTCGAATCAAGACACTTCTTGTCACAAGAAAGAAGAATGTCGAAGGCGTCAAGCTACTATTACATCGCACCTATAACGTTTATCACTCATTCATTCATCACTAACACTTAGGAAGATTGTTGGAATCACTCCTAAACCTTAATTCAAGTGTTAGTGATTCTTATGTAATAGTTAACTTAATATGGCCTTTATGTTTGTTATTATGCTTAGGCTTATGTAGAAGGCCCATAAGCCTAGGCCCAAGCCCATAAGAGAAAGGAAGGGATTAGGAGTGTTGCCCTAGCTCCCTCTCCTATAAATACCTTGTAATAACCCTTACTTGAGGGTTGGTTGTTCATTTTATTATCTGTCACATTTCCTACGCATAACCGGTCAAGTCATACGAGTGTGTGTGTGTGTTTATTGTTCATCCAAACTCTATCTCTTCTCTATTTCTACATATTGATGCTTGTGTTACTAATATGGTGACCTAACACTGCGTGCATGCCGCAAGACCCTTCATGAATTTCTCGCAACACATAGTTAGCTTGAAGGGGCCCGACGCACTGTAACCATGGTCCAAGAAAAGATTTCTTGTAAAGTATCCTGTTGACTACTGCAAGTATTTGTGATATTCTTTGAACTTCTCGTGCTCTCTCTTTTTCGGCCGGGAGTCTCTCTTTTTCGAGGTATTCATATATCAGTGTCATCCACGTGTACCCCTCTTCTTCCGTGGTTGCCACAAGTGTCGTCTCTTCTATTGACTTTTGACTGAGCTTTTCCACTAATACTTGTTTAGATGTGCAAAGCAGGTAGAAGCCATTTTGCTTAGGCGTCGACCTTTTGTTTTCACTCACAGGCACTTGTTTGATTGAGAACATCCGGAAGTTTTTAGAAGTTCCTTTACTTTCTCCGGTATTGAATCATTCACGATTCTTTTGCAATGTATATTACATTGACTTGATTTGCCACCAGTTTTGAGTCTATGTTTGCTTGCAGGTTCTTGACTCCCATTATTTCTGCTATCCGTAACCCAGCTATCAAGGCTTCATGTTCGGCTTCTTTGTTTGTTGTGTTGAAACCGAATCTTAGAGCGTAAGTAAACTCCATCCCCTAGGGGTCTGTTAGTATGAGACCTACTCAGCAACCGTCTATGCAAGATGAAACGTCCGTGAATAGGACCCATGGTTGCGGAAGTTCCTCTTCTTCCATTGGTTCATCTTCTTCATCATCCTTTGGACGCTCTACTATGAAGTCCGCTAGAATCTGTCCTTTGATGGATGTTCTTGGTACATCTTGTATGTCGTACTCCCCGATTCAATGCTCCATTTTGTAATCTACGCAACCACGGTCTTGATAGTATTTGCTTGATTGGGTGATGCGTGATGACTACTCTTGTATGTGCTTGAAAATACCTCTTGATCGTTTTGTAGCATGCACGGAGATAAAACTAATTTTTCATTGGTGTGTAATTTATTTCCGGTCCTCATGAGCTCGGCTCACAAAGTATCTTGGCGTCATTTGCCTTCCTTTACATCATTAGGACCCCTTGTTGACCACTTCTTAAGCATTGCTAGGTATATTATCAGTTCTTCTTTTTCCTGAGGTGCGGTTAGGGTAGGGAGGTTTGCTATTGTCTTCTTCATCTGCTTAAAAGCTTCCTTCGCCTCTTGCGTCCATTGAAAGTCGCTCTTTTATGTACACTTTTTAAGTGTTTTAAAGAATGGTAGTGACTTTTCAGCGGATTTAGCCAAGAATATATTCAAACTTGCTAGTTTCCCATTCAGTCTTTGAACGTCTTTGATGCATTTCGGAGATGGGAGGTTTAGTACGGCCTCTGCTTTTTCTGGGCATACTTTTATTCCTTTAGTGTTTACTATATACCGTAAGAACATTCCTTTCTCCATTCCGAAAGTGCACTTCTTGGGATTTAGCCTCATGTTTATTTCCCTTAACATTTTGAAAGTTTCCATTATGTCCCTTATTATTTATTCCTCCGAGCGGATTTTTATTACCAAGTCATCGACATATACTTCTAGGTTTCTACCAATTTGTTTGTGGAAAGCTTTGTCTACTAGCCGCTGGTATGTTGCTGCTGGTTTTTTAGTTCGAACGGCATCTTAGTGTACCAAAATATTCCTTAGCTTGTGATGAAGGCTGTTTTTTCCTCATCCTCTTTTGCCATCTGGATTTGGTGATAGCCTTTGTATGCATCTAGGAAGCATTTGAAAGGGTATCCGCAGAGTGACTCAACTTTCCAATCTATCTCTGGTAACGAATAACCATCTTTCGGACAAGCTTTATTAAGGTCCTTGAAGTCGACGCACATTCTCCAACTTCCATCATGCTTTGCTACCATTACCGGGTTGGCTAGCCAGCTGTGGTAATGTACTCCCTTCATGATTCCTGCGTCCACAAGTTTCTCTACTTCTTCTTGTATTGCTTTGCTCCTTTCTGGTGCTTGACCTCTTTTCTTTTGCCGTATTGGAGTATACCCTTCTCGTATGTTTAAGTTATGTTCTGCTATGTGTCTTGGAACTCTTGTCATGTCGGCTAGGCACCAGGCGAATATATCCAAGTTCCGCTTCAGCAGGTCACATAGCTTCTTTCTTCCATCATCCGATAGGGTTGACCCAATGGCTATTGTTTGTTCTGGATGTTCTAGATGTATTGCCACGTGTATTCGCTTTTCAATTTGCTTTTCCATCACGGTCTGTGGTGTTGGTTCGAAAACCATGGTACATTCTAACGGGACCATTTTGCTACTGCGAATTGTGAGCACTCCGCCTTCTACCGGGATCTTTATCATTTCGTGTGCTGTTGAAGGTACTGCCTGTAGTTTTCGCACCCCCGGCCTTCTTATAATCTCGTTATATGGCGATTGGGACCTTACCACCATTAAGTTCATCCATGCTGATGCCGAATGCTCATCGTCCCCAATTTTGGTTAACAACGATATCTGCCCAATCGGCCATATTACTTCACCGCTGAACCCCATAAGGGGTTGTGGCGGGCACCATTTGCCTTTTTATCTCGGGCCGGAGCCTTTCGAAGCAATATTCATATAGGACTTACGTGGAACATCCGTCAACATACATTCGGTGTATAAAGTATCCACCTATCTACGCCTCGATGACCATTGATACATTATTTCCTTCTTCTTCGTGAGTGATGGGAATGAAATGTTCTGGTTTGGGGAAAAGCTTTGTGTAACTTTTTGTCTTATTAGCCGTTGCTGAAATTGCACCATCAGGATTGCAAGAGGCTTATCTTTTCCTGACGTTTCCCCTTTTTTAGGTGCTTTGGACTGATCCTTTCCACTGTTTTGTTTAAGTTCCTTGATCACATTCGACAACTTTCCGGTTCTCAACAGCTCTTCTATCTATCTTTTAAGGTGCATGCATTCGTCCGTGTTGTGTCCTACTTCTCCGTGGAAATCACAATATATGTTGGCGTTCCTTTTCTCAATTGGTGTAAGCATTGGAGGAGGGGTTTTGAATTTTGCCTTTTCCAATGCCAATATTTCTTTGGGTTTTTTTGTAAGAAGGGTGAACCTATCCTGCTTCCGATCTGTTCAGAGTTGACTTCTGTATCCTCTCTTGAATCCTTGCTTCTATCCGGACTCATGCGGCTTCCATTGCACTTGGGGTAGCGTCCTCCTTTTTTCGTGATTTCCAGCGGCTACCTCCCCACCGAGGAAAGATGCGGTTACCCTCATCATCTCGTCCACCGATTTGGGTATATTATCATGTAGTCTCTTAATCAACTCGGGATTAGTGATTCCATACATGAAGCTAGAAACCTTCATGACTTCCGGAGATCCTTTGACATCCCTACTTTACACCTTGAATCTTTTCACGAATTCGTCCGTGGTTTCTCCTTCCTTTTGTTTGATATAATGAAGCTCCACTAGATCCTTTATTCACTTCTTTTGCTGAAGGATGTTTGACAAGAAAACTTCCTTTAGTTCGTCATAGCTATCTACCGTATCCGGTGGGAGATCGTCGAACCACACCCTAGCAGATCCGGTGAGGGTAGAGTTGAACATGTGGCACCATGTTGGCATAGCCCAACGTTCTAGCTTTGCCGCTGCTTGAAAAATTTTGAGGTGATCTTCTGGGTCTTCACTTCCATCATATGTCTTTACATTGGTAGGCATTCGCGTCTTCTTAGGCATGTCGAAATAGCGAATACGTGGAGTGAACAGGTCGGTCTCTTTCCATACCCATGGCTTAGCTAAGTCGTCGTTCTCGACATCCGAATTTTTCCTCTTTGACCCGAAACTCCAGTTTCCATCTCCGTTGTCTTCACTTCCAGAGTGGTGATCGGTCCTTCGTGAGTATGTTCGACTACATTCGTATCCTCCAGAATAGGGTTTCGTTCTTTGCAAAGAAGAATGGTGGTGAGTGCCCCTGTCTTCTTCGAATCTGCAACGTTTAGTTTTCTCTGTGCTTCCGGAACACATGGAAACACTCTTTTCTTTGTTTCCAAGCCTTTGAAATGCGCTTTTGCGCAACCGTTTGAACACTTCTTCCTTTTCGGTTGCTTTCTTCCGCGGTGATCTGGATCGGCTGCGTCTTGGATCAGAGTTTCCCCTCGTGTTCAGGCTTTTTCGAGATTCGATCTTCTTTCTCAGATCCTTCCTTCGCGTCCGCTTTCCGAATTCGGATTGCTGTGATGCTTCGCTAAAGTCTAATCGGGTTTTTACCATTTCTCTAGCCTTGATTCTTCCTTCCTATTTCCGAACTTTCTCTGTCAAGATGGGTAAGATCTGTTCATAGTACTTGTCACAGTACTTCTTGATGTCTACACTGGATGCGGACCCATCAGATCCCTCCAGATCCATCACGTTCTTCGTTCCTCCCTTATTCCGTACCACAGAAACTGGGGCGGGAGTAGGATCGGAACGAGCTCTTTTGGTAGACATTTTTTCTTTTTCGGAAAGCAGTTTTGTACTGCGTCCCTTGGATGGCGCCAACTTGTTAGTACAATTTTGTGTGATGGGTGACAACAGATATGAATATGGCTTATCGGACTGGGTCAACAGGCTTCTAATGAGTTGGTCTTGTACTAATTCAATTAGTTTGAATGAGATCCTGCACAAGAAAGGTACACGTTAGTCTTACAGTGGGGACGGACCCCGATTAGACTCGGCGTGAGTAATACACATTCTTGAGAGGAAAGTAAGAGTATGTGTGTAATTATGAGAGAAAGTCCTACCTTGTATGGGGATTAGAGCCCCTTTATAGGTGAGGACAAGGGTTCCCTAGATTCTCGCATGTAGTAGTTAGTCACCGGAGCCGGACCCTTGGCGGACAAGGGTTCCGTGTTAATTGCGGACGCGGACATAAGAGGTCTAACGGTTGAGGGTTCAGCCCGTTATGTATCTTGCGCGCGTCTCAAGGTCTTGACCATAGCCAATTTAGTCATTGGGCTTACTGTAGGCCCAGGTTTTGTAATCATTGACGAAACCTTCGCGTAAAATTGGTGGTAAAGCTTCACACTTTAAGAAAATTGACGAAACCTTCGCGTAAAATTGGTGGTAAAGCTATACATGACACAACTAAGCTAGGATATAATGCTTATGGAATGAATGTTTGCGATTTTACGGAAAATTAAGACACGAGAATTTCTAAAATTTATAAGTAACCTGACGAGAAAATTTTACAAAATTGTTTTGCTCATCCGGCGTCGTCGGGTTTTAATCTGACGCCCGTCGGTTGTCTTAACCAGCCCGGTCTGCTGCGTTTTCTTGAAAAAATTATGGAAAAATTACATCTTTAGAATTTGGAAAAATTCCTGCAAAACATCCATTATGACTCGATACAAGCATTTGACTCTAACAAACACACATATACATCAATTTCAATAATTGTAATTCTCATGTTTACGTTCTTTTAAAAATGTATGTAATCTTCCCTACACTTATCGTATTGTAAATTACCTTTATATGTAATTAAGACAAGGTTAAAGACAAAATAAAGCATTTTCACAAATTCACACATGAGAATAAACAACAATGAAAAAGATATATGACACACAAACAAGCAAACAATTATGCATGGGTTGCCTCCCACGAAGCGCTTTTCTTTATTTATGAGTCTTGTAGCTAGACTCGAAGTCGTGCTCCTACGTGACTTCATTTCCGTCACCTTCTTCCAAAACAATATCTTCATCATTGATTAGTTCGTTATTATCCAACTGATAATGATTCACACGTTGTCCATTTACGGTAAGTTCTCTTCCATCATTGTCTAATACCACGGCTCCATTGCTCATTTTTCTCTTTACTGAAAAGGGCCCATACCATCTTGATTTGAGTTTTCCCGGAAATAGTCGTAACCTTGAATTATAAAAGAGCACCTTATCTCCTTCAACAAACTCTTTAGGATTATTTATTCGTTGATCATGCCATCTTTTAGCGCTTTCTTTATAAATGATTGAGGACTCATAGGCTTCAATTCTTAGTTCATCCAGCTCTTGAAGCTGCAAGAACCTATTTGACCCTGCCTGAGAATAATCCATATTACAAGCCTTAAGTGCCCAGTATTCCTTTTTCTTAAGCTCAATAGGTAGATGGTATGCTTTCCCATACACTAAGCGAAAAGGGGTTGTTCCGATGGGCGTTTTATTTGTGTTCTCTACTTTCCCATTAGTTTGGAGGTGATATGCCGTAGAGAACCTGTGCGGAACACCATATTTCTTCATTATCTTTTCGTTTTAAAGTATATTTTCCAAATATCTAGCCCAAAATATTTTACCAACTGTCGAATTTTCCTGATTTAAAAATATGGATGGACCACTAAATAAAACTTGTCGAAATGAGTTTTCACGCCAAACCTATTCCAACCAATTCAAAACAACTCAAGCTATTCTAATCCTACCATACACCTTCTTAGGGTGTCATGGGTTCCTAGACATCACCAAGAGTGATATATCACAAGGAATAATTATAGGAAGACATATATATATAGCTCTTAAAATCAATGAAAAAGTTGTACAAGCATCATATGACTTGCATGTTTTCTCAAATATGATGTAATGAATATGAAAATGAATATGAAATATGATCATGAATATGAAAAGCTTACTAGTTAACTTGATGAGGTTAATGAACAAAGGTTTTCCTAATCACCCAAGGTTTTTATCTCAAAACCTTAATCAAGAGTGTGTCTAGAGTGTATAAAACTTGACTTGAAAATATTTTGGTGATCCTTCTTGCTCCTTATGGTGTGGCCGGTTTTGTGGAGAAGAGAGAAAGGAAGGCTTGATCTTTTACACTTTGAAATCTTTGATATCTATGTGTTATGTGTAAGTATAAAAAGATATATGTGAAGTTTAGGTAGATATTTTACAAATTGAAGTGTGACTCACTCTTGTTTAGTCGACATACCATAAAAAAAAATAAACTAGTAGCATTTAACAATAATCAATTATATTAATGTAGAGTAAATGTGTAGTTAAGTTAAGAATTATTAGTAACTTGTATATATATTTAAGCATTCAGGGTAGCGTTAACTAAAAATAAATTTTAACGGGTCAAGATAATATATATTGAGGTCTTAAAAAATTATAAAAATATATTTCTTGCAAAATTTGAGTGAAATAATAATAATCGTGTAGTATTTAAGAAAAACGTCGTAATTATATAAATATAACAATTTATATACAAGTTAAATTTAAAACACTGGGTAAACTCATAATATTATTTTTATAATCTTAAAATGAGTATAAAAATTTATTAGGAATATTTTTGGAAGTGTCGGACCAAATGTTCAAATTACATGATTACGCGATAGCGTTTATTTAATAAGAAAATAAACGTTTAATGAAATATAAATTTGAAAAATGACCGGAAATTGAGAATTGTGACACAATGCCTTGGGAATCCCAAATCGTGTGAAGAGCTTCTTAAGAAAATGAATGACTATCTTTGCATCATTAGTCCTAAGGGCTTGTGCCTCCACCTATTTGGACACATAATCAATGGCAACTAGAATGTATTCTTTTCCTCCGGATGATGGGAAAGGTCCCATGAAATCGATACCCCAAACATCGAATATTTCACATACTTGGATATAGTTTTAAGGTGCATTATCCCTTCTTGAGATCTTTATGTCGCGTAAAATAGTAGGCCAGTAGAATCCGGCATCACAAACTTTTCGTGCCGTGACATTTATACCGTGATGCCCCCAAATGGTCCCGCATGACACTCTCTCATAATCCGATCAATCTCCCTTCCAGCAACACAACGTCGAATGATCTGATCAGGGCATGTACGGAATACGTAGGGCTCGTCCCAAAAATAATATTTCAGCGCGGTGAAGAATTTCTTTTTATCTTGCCTAGTTATGTAAGTTGGTAAGACCCTACTAGATAGATAGCATAATCCGCATACGATGGATCAATATCCTTAAAGGCCATCAGTCGCTCCTCACGAAAAGAGTTACGAATCTCGTCATGGTCTAATTCCTCTAAGTCTGGGTTTTCCAATCGCGATAGATGATCAACAGCAAGATTTTTAGCCCCCTTTTTATCCCGAATCTCAATGTCAAATTCTTGAAGCAATAGAATCCACCTAATAAGTCGGGGTTTTGCATCTTGTTTGGAGAACAAGTATCGTAAGGCGGAATAATCGGTGAAGACGATAGTTTTGGAAAGGACGAGATATTGCCTGAATTTATCGAAGGCAAAAACTACAGCTAGAAGCTCTTTTTCGGTGGTTGTGTAATTTTCTTGCGCCACATTCATGGTTTTGCTAGCATAGTAAATTGGTTGAAAATGCTTCTCTTTTCTTTGGCCCGACACGGCGCCTACAACATCATCACTAGCATCGCACATGATTTGAATGGTTGGCACCAATCGGAGTAACCATTATAGGAGCTTGGGTAAGATCCTTCTTCGGGTGTTGAATGCTTCCTTACATTCTTCCGAAAAGTCGAAGGGCGTCTTTGACAAGAAGTTGTGTCATTAGTCGAGCAATTTTGAGAAGTACTTAATAAACCTCCTATAAAAGCCCTGCATGACCGAGAAAGCTTGAATTGCACGAGCGGTAGTAGGATATGGGAGTTTAGATATCGCTTCAATTTTGGCCCTATCGACCTCGATCCCATTCCCGGAGACTTTATATCCCAAGACAATTCCTTTTCTTACCATGAAATGGCATTTTTCCCAATTCGGGACTAAGTTGGTTTCTTCACACCGCTTCAGCATCTTCCTAAGGTTGGATAAGCAAAGGTCGAAGGAATTTCCAAACACCGAAAAATCATCCGTGAAGACTTCCATGCTATCTTCAATCAATTCATGGAATATGGCCATCATACATCGTTGAAAGGTAGTGGGGGCGTTGCATAATCCGAAGGGCATTCGCTTGTATGCAAAAGTCCTGTAGGGGCATGTGAAATTAGTTTTTTCTTGATCTTTAGGAGCAATGGGTATTTGGAAGTATCCTGAGAAACCGTCAAGAAAACAATAGTACTCATGCCCGGCTAACCTTTTGAGTATTTGATCGATGAATGGTAAAGGAAAATGACCTTTTCGTGTGGCGTTATTCAATTTTATATAGTCGATACAAACACGCCAGCCAGTGACCATTCTTTGAGGTACTAAATCGCCTTTCACATTCTTCACAACAGTCATTCCTCCCTTTTTTTAGACTACTTGGACTTGGCTGACCCAGGGGCTGTCTGAAATGGGATAAATTAATCCAGCATCGAGAAGTTTGATGACCTCCTTCTTCACCACCTCTTTGATATTGGGGTTAACTCTTCTTTGAGGTTGAGAGGTGGGTTTGTAATCCTCCTCCATAAGAATTTTATGAGTGCAAAAAGTAGAGTCAATTCCTTTAATCTCAGCAACACTCCATGCGATCACTCCCTTGTACTCTTTTAGAACTTTTAAGAGCTTCCCTTTTTTGTTCAATGGTTAGGGATGAGCTTATGATAACAGGGAGTTGATCTGCTCCCTGTAGGAAGGCATATTCTAAATGGCTTGGGAGATCTTTCAATTCTAAGGTAGGAGGTTCCTTGATTGATGGTTTTAGCTTATTTTCCGGCTTTTGAAGGTCAAGAGGTTCAATCTCTGCCCTTCGTGGGTAAAAGAAATGGATCCAACCATCTTAGTCTCTTCATCATCGTACATCATGCTGTTGTCGTCATTCAAGAATCCGTTTATCAGATACTCATCAATACAGCTATCTATATTATCATCAAACTCATCAACTTCTTCAACAAAATATATGGGATGATCGTAAGAGGAAGGACGCCTTATAGAATCCTTGATGTCAAAGGTTAAGCTCTCAAACCTCACTCATAAAGTGAGCTTGCCATCTTGAACATCGATGATGACGCGAGCTGTAGCCAAGAATGATCTTCCAAGGATTATCGGAACTTTGTTATCTTCCTCCATTTCTAAAATCATGAAATCAACCGGAAATTTGAACTCCCCTACCCTTACTAGAACATTTTCATAAACTCCAATGGGATATTTGATTGATCGATTAGCTAGCTAAATACTCATTCTGGTTGGTTTCAGCCCTGATTATTTGAGATTGAGAAATAAGGAATGAGGCATTAATTTAATGCTTTCCCCAAGATCTGCCAAGGCGTTTTTCATAGAGAGTGCCCCTTTAGAGCAAGGAATGGTGAAACTACCGGATCTTCTTTCTTCTTGGGTAGGATTTTTGGATGATAGTTGAACATTCTTCTCTAATGATATCAACCCTTCAAGCTTCTTCCGATTCGAGAGCAATCTTTTGAAATATGTGCTATGTTTAGGGATATGATAAAATACATCAAGAAGTGGGATGTTAACGACGACCCTTTTTAAGTAAGACAACAACCTCTCATTCTCTTCTTCAACCTTTTGATTCTTTAAACGCGAGGGATAAGGAATCCGTGTGAGAGTCGAACGTTAGATGGGTTTTGGTGCTTGCGGAGGAGGGTCATGAGGGGTCGGAGGGGGTTCAGGTGCTCCCTCCTTGTCCAACTCAGGCTCATTGGTAGTGGGATCTTGAACTGGTTATGGTGGATCCCTGGTGGTGGTTCTAGTAGTAATAGCACAAGTTGGATCATGTTGGATTGGACCAGGGTTACGTATTCTTTTGTGGAGTTCGGCGAACTGGTTTTCTAATTCAGCTTTTTGCTCTCGAATGAATCCTTCAAGGCTCTTTAAAAGCATCCCCCTTTCCATTGCGATTTGCCCAAGTTCTTCTTCAAAGGCATCAATATTCGGAACCCTCTTCCCCCTCATGCTTCCATTTTAGATTACCCCAAAGAGTGTAATCAGTATTCTGATAAAATACAAGGAGGGAAGGGTCATCATAGATGTCATGGCTAGAAAGGAGAGCTTGATCATGGTGTGTATCGTCACACTCATCGCTCTCGTGGAACCCTCCACATATGTCGCATATAAAGTATGGGTTAGACAACCTCTTAAGCTCTTGGGACTTTGTGAAGTATGCGAGCTTCTCTTGTGCCCTCTTCATCCCTAGAGTCTAGATGTCTCCTTGGATGCTCCGTCAGCATTGATATTATCCACGATTTTAAAAAATTGTTTGATGTGATGAATTGGGTTTTCGTTGTGGGATCCGTGAAATTGACATGCATTCTGGATAAGCCAAATGTCAGTGGCATGCAACACCTCATTGATCTGTTCAAAAGGGTAGACGATGGCGCCGGTAAATCCAGATGAGGTGGGAGAGGAGTAATCTCTAAAAAATTTTGCCTTTGGTTCATTGATGGGTTCATTGACAAGAGTAGCGAGGATTTCCTCGCTATGTTGGCTCAGATTGTCATTGTTGATAGTTTCAGGAGACTTGGGGGAATGCGAGGACTCTTCGTCAGTCACGGCTTCATCAAAATCGATGGTGGTGCCTTGTGGTCTCGACTCATGGAGAGCTCTTCTTCTACTCTGACTCTCTATCCGGGTTCGACAAAGGGCTCAAAAGGGTTTTGGTGGAACTACGGACCCTAAGTCGCTCTAAGGGAGTTGGCGGGGGAAATGGTTGGTGTGGTGGCGGGTTATCACCTTCCATGATGAAAAGTGATGGGGTTACTAACAAATTCACGAAGAATGGGATGGACTACAAGGAAGCTAAAAATGAGAAAAGAAAAAAATCTTACTTGATAGGAATCAAGCAAGGAACCTAAACGAGATAAAAATCTAACTAGCTATTACGTTCCTCGGCGTGCTTAAAACTTGATCTTGCATCTGCGCGTTCGGGATCAAAGGAACCTAATCGTTGTAGTGTAATATTGGGTAAGCCTCGGGTATTGATATCGTTCTCTAGGGGAATAGGAATGCTAGCAAGAAGTGTATTACGCTAAGGTTGGATTTGAGGATGATTATTTTTTATCTTTTATACATTTTTTAGAAAGCTAAGGGTAAAATCATGGGGCAATGTATTTGGGGGTGTTACTTCTACCGATTACTTCTACTATTCTAATTATCTAATACTACGGGTAGTCTATGTCTTTTTTATGTGTGCTCGTATGATGATTAAAAATGTCTTTACCTAGATACTATTACTCCCTAGTTATCTTTTATTGGTGTTTGAATTGTCACGTCCTTATTCTTAACGCATTGTGTTTTCTAAAGTCATATGGAATGCTTATGCCCTAACTCTTTGAGAACACCTTAAGGTTATTTCCTACGAAATCCGCTAGATGTTTCATAAACTAACCTAAAGGTTATCTTTGGATGTTTAGACTACAAAATCCTCTAAGTGATTCATAAACTAATGTTCACAAAGATTACTCAATCCTTTAAACACAACGATAGCCTAGTGCATTCCTAAGCCATTTACAATTAAGATAAGAGACAACCAATCGATAATTAATAACTAGGTTTCATAGATCTAAGCAAACACACAATAAATTTAGCCGGACATGTTAAACAAGCAAGCATACACACATTCAATGGAAGACATAATGAAATTAATGGAATAAAACACTTATCTTGATGTGTAAAATAGGGTTTGGGACCCTAAGATACTGTCCAAGTCGGAGTACAAATGTTTAGGGTTTTTACTCCACAAGTCTACCTCTTTAAAAACTGAAAAATCGAATTCTATATATAGATTTACACTTGCGATGGCGTCGCCTTATAGGTGGGACGTCGTCAGATCGCCATCATTAAGGTTTTCTTCTTGGCGAGTTATCGTTGAGACGACGTCACATTGTAGTTGTGACACCGTTGGGCTTCGATAGGGACGTCATCGATTACGGATTTGGGTCGTCGAAATGAAAAGTCTTGGTAACACCCTTCCTCTTCAAAGCTCGACACCGTCAAGTGTATTTTAGCGAAAATTCTCACCGAGCCGTCGGTGTATTTTAATTAAATCCGTAGAGAGGACGGATAGGCCGCCTTTCGTTGGGATGCCGTCAACTTCGATTTCGGTGACTTGAGTGTCTTGATCTTGGTGAGCTATTTTCTTCATGTTTTCACTCCTTTTCATCCAAATATGCATCATTCCAGCATTTTGCTTCCAAGAGACCTAAAAAGTGAAAAGGAATGAAATTAAGCAGTAACGGATATAAAAGTGGGCGACTAAGGGCTTAAATAACCCATTAAAAGTGTATCTTTTAAATCCTTATCAAGGCAAAAACCATAGCCAGAAGCACTTTTTTGGTGCTTTTCTAATTCTCTTGCGCCACATTCATGGTTTTGCTGGTATAGTAAATTGGCTAAAAATGCTTCTCTTTTCTTTGACTCAAAATGGCGCCTACAGTATAATCACTAGCATCGCACATGATCTTGAATGGTTGGGACCAATCAGGAGTAACCATTATAGGAGCTTGGGTAAGATCCTTATTTAGGCAATTGGATGCTTCCTTACATTCTTCTGAAAAGTCGAAAGGAGTGTCTTTGACGAGAAGTTGTGTCATTGGTCGGGCAATTATTGAGAATTCCTTAATAAACCTCCTATAAAAGCCTGCATGACCAAGAAAGCTCCGAATGGCCTTAACGGTAGTAGGATATGGTAGTTTAGATATTGCTTCTATTTTGCCCCTATCAACCTTGATCCCATTCCCGGAGACTTTATGTCCTAAGACAATTCCTTCTCTTACCATGAAATGGCATTTTTCCCAATTCAGGACTAAGTTGGTTTCTTCACACCGCTTTAGCATCTTCCTAAGGTTGGATAAGCAAAGGTCGAAGGAATTCCCAAACACCAAAAAATCATCCATGAAGACTTCCATGCTATCTTCAATCAATTCATGGAATATGGCCATCATACATCGATGAAAGGTAGTGGGGGCGTTGCATAATCCGAAGGGCATCCGCTTGTATGCAGAAGTCCCGTAGGGGCATGTGAAAGTAGTTTTTTTTTATCCTCAGGAGCAATGGGGATTTGGAAGTATCCTGAAAAACCGTCAAGAAAGTAGTAGTACTCATGCCTAGCTAACCTTTCGGGCATTTGATCGATGAATGGCAAATGGAAGTGATCTTTTCATGTGGCATAATTTAATTTTCTATAGTCGATACATACATGCCAGCCAGTGACCGTTCTTTGAGGTACTAAATCACCTTTCTCATTCTTCACAACAGTCATTCCTCCCTTTTTTGGAACCACTTGGACTGGGCTCACCCAGGGGCTATCTGAAATGTGGTAAATTACGCCAGCATCGAGAAGTTTGATGACCTCCTTCTTTACCACCTCTTTGATATTGGGGTTAACTCTTCTTTGAGGTTGAATGGTCGGTTTGTAGTCCTCCTCCATAAGAATTTTATGAGTGCAAAAAGTAGAGTCAATTCCCTTAATGTCATCAACACGCCACACGATCACTCCCTTGTACTATCTTAGAACTTCTAAGAGCTTCCCTTTTTGTTCAGTGGTTAGGGATGAGCTTATGATAATAGGGAGTTGATCCACTCCTTGAAGGAAGGCATATTCTAGATGGCTTGGGAGATCTTTCAATTATAAGGTAGGAGATTCCTTGATTGATTATTTTAGCTTATTTTCTGGCTTTTGGAGGTCAAGAGGTTCAATTTATACCCTACATAGGTAAAAGGAAATGACTCCAACCATCTTAGTCTCTTAATCATCCTACATCATGATGTTGTCTTCATTCATGAATCCGTTTACCAATACTCATCAATACAACTATCTATATAATCAACAAACTCATCAACTTCTTCAACAAAAAATATGGGATGATTGTAAGAGGAAGGAAAACTCATATTATCCTTGATGTCAAAGGTTAAGCTCTCGGATCCCACTCGTAAAGCGAGCTTGCCATCATGAACATCGATGATGGCGCGAGCTATGGCCAAGAATGGTCGGCCAAGGATTATTGGAACCGAGTTATCTTCCTCCATTTCTAAGATCACAAAATCAACTAGAATCTTGAACTCCCTACCCTTACTAGAACATTTTGCAAACTCAATGGGATACTTGATTGATCGGTCACCAATTTGAATACTCATTACAGTGGTTTCACCACGAATATCCGAGTTTGAGAAATAAGGAGTGAGCATTAAGTTAATACTTGCCCCAAGATCCGCGGGGCATTTTTCATAGAGAGGCCCCTATAGATCAAGGAATGGTGAAACTACCCGGATCTTCTTTCTTCTTGGGTAGGCTTTTTGGATGATAGTGAACATTCTTCTCTAATGTTACCAACCCTTCAAGCTTCTTTTCGATTCGAGAGCAATATTTTGAAATATGTGCTATGTTTAGGGAGATGGTAGAATGCATCGAGAAGTGGGATGGTAACGACGGCTCCCTTGAAGTAAGACAACACTCTTTTATTGTCTTCTTCGGCCTTTTGGTTCTTTAGACGCGAGGGATAAGGAATCCGTGTGAGAGTTGAACGTTGGACGGCTGTTGGTGCTTGTGGAGAAGGGTCGTGAGAGGTTGGAAGGGGTTCAGGTGCTTCCTCCTTGTCCAACTCAGGCTCATTGGTAGTGGAATCTTGAACCGGGTATGGTGGATCCTTGGTAGTGGTTCCAGATCGAGTAGTAATAGCACAAGTTGGATTATACTGGATTGGACCAGGTTCACTTATTCTTTTGTGGAGTTCGGTGAATTGGCTTTCTAATTCAGCTTGTTGCTCTTGAATGAATCCTTCAAGCCCCTTTAAAAGCATCCCCCTTTCCATGGTGAATTGTCCGAGTTCTTCTTCAAAGGTATCACGGATGGTGTATTCAGGACCCTCTTCCCCCTCATGTTTCCATTTTAGATTACCCCAAAGAGTTTAATCATTATTCTGATAAAATACAAGGAGGGAAGGGTCATCATAGATGTCATGGTGGAAAGGAGAGCTTGCTCATGGTGTGTAATATCGTCACACTCATTGCTCGCGTGGCCCTCCACAAATGTCGCATATAAGGTATGGGTTAAATAACCTCTTAGGATCTTAGGACTTTGTGAGGTATGCGAGCTTCTCTTGTGCCCTCTTCATCGATCGTCGAGAGATAATTGGTTATTATTCGAGGTAGCGAGATACTCATTACGGTTATTGGCTCGTTCTAAGTATTGTCTTGGTCTTGGACATACTCCTCAATGCGGTCCCATCCTTCTTCTCAGATCGATATTGGAAATCTTTCGCCGGTCGAGAAGTCAATCCCTTTTTGATCATCGCGGGAGACATTGTCATAAAAGATTTGGACAAGCAACCAAAGGTTGATACCATGGTGTGGGGCTTGTTGAATGAGATATTTGAAACGAGTCCAGGAGTTAGCGATAGATTCGCCATCTGTTTTACAAAAGTGAAAGATTTTGCTCCTGATGGCTGCAGTTCTTCTAGGAGGAAAGAACTTTTTGGTGAACTTGGTAGTGAGTTGTTCCCAAGTGAAGATGGACCTTGGAGGTAGCTTATCGAGCCACTCTTTGGCTTTTCCTTGAGAGAAAATGGGAAAAGCTGAGTCTAGATGTCTCCTTAGATGCTCCATCGAGAATAGATAGTATCCACAATTTTAAAAATTATTTAACTGATGAATTGGGTTTCTTTGTGGGATCCGTGAAATTGACACGCATTCTGGATAAGCCAAATGTCGGTGGCATGAAACAGCTCATTGATATGTTCAGAAGGGTAGACGATGGAGCCAGTAAATCCAGATGAGGTACGAGAAGAGTAATCTTTAAGGATTTTTTCCTTAGGTTCGTTGATGGGTTCATTGACAGGAGTAGCGAGAACTTCCTCGCTATGTTGGCTCAGATTATCGTTGTTGATAGTTTCAGGAGAATTGGGGGAATGTATGGACTCTTTGTCAGTCACAAAATCATTAAAATCGATGGTGGTTCCTTGTGCTTCCGACTCATGGAGGGCTCTTCTTCGTTTATACAGCTCTCTATGGCAAAGGGCTCAAGAAGGGTTTTGGTGGAACTACGGGTCCTAAGCTATCTAAGGGTGTTGGTGGGGGGAAATGGTGGATGTGGTGGTGGGTTATCACCTTCCATGATGAAAGTGATGGGATTACTAACAAAGTCATGAAGAAGGGGGATAGACTACAAGGAAGCTAAAAATGAGAAAAAATATTACTTAATAGGAATCAAGCAAGTGAACCTAAATGAGATAGAAATCAAAATAGCTATTCTATTCCCCGGCAGCGGCGCCAAAAACTTGATGCGCGTACGAAGCGCGTTCGGGGTCAAAGGAACTTCCTTTTCTTCGAGCAAGTTTTTCAACACCCTAGGCAGTGAACCTAATCGTTGTAGTGTAGTATTGGGTAAGCCTCGGGGGTTGATATCGTTCTATAGGGGAATAGGAATACTAGCAAGAAATATATTACGCTAAGTTTGGGGGTTGAGGAAGATTCTTTTTTATATTTTATATGTTTTTTAAAAAGCTAAGGGTAAAATCTCGGGGCAATAGGTTTGGGGGTGGTACTTTTACCGATTACTTCTACTTGTCTAATTTATCTAATACTATGGGTAGCTATGTCTATTTGATGTGTGTTTGTATGATGATTAAAAATGTGTTTACCTAGATACTATTACTCCCTAGTTATATTTTATTGATGGTTGAATTTTCACACCTTATCTTAACACGTTGTGTTTTCTAAGGTCGTAGGGTGTACCTTTGCCGTAACTCTTTGAGGTTACCTTTGGGTTTAGCCTACAAAATCCACTAGATTATTCATAAGCTAACTTTCACAAAGACTATTCAAGCATTAAACACAACGAAAGCCTAGTTGCACTCCTAAGCCAATTACAATTAAGATAAGAGATAACCTAACAATAATTAATGACTAGGTTTCATAGATCTAAGTAAACACACAAGAAATTTAGCTAGACATGTTAAACAAGCAAGCATACACACAATCAATGGAAGACATAATGATACTTTGAATTAAAACACTTATCTTGATGTGTAAAATAGGGTTTGGGACCCTAAGATACTGTCCAAGTCGGACTACAAACGTTTAGGGTTTTTACTCCAAAAGTCTACCTCTTTAAATGTAGAAAAATCGAATTTTATATATAGATTTACAAGTGCGACGGCGTCTCCTTATAGGTAGGATGGTGTCAGATCGCCGTCATTAGGGTTTTCGTCTTGGCCAAGTCATCGATGGGATGGCGCCACCTTATGGTTGTGACGCCGTCGGTATTCAAGTGGGACGCCGTCTTGGTTCGGATCCGGGCCTTCGAGATGTCCGAGTGACACCCTTCTTCAAAGCCCGACGCGTCGTCGGGTTGTATGAGCAAAATTCCACCGAGCCGCAAATGCGGTGCATGTTTTATCAAATCAGATAGAGGGACGGGCCGCCTTTAATTGGGACGCCGTCACTTCATTTTTGAGCGGCTTGAGTGGCTTCGATCTTGACTTTGCCATTTCCTTCCTTCATGTATTCACTCCTTTTCGTCCAAATATGCGTCATTACAGCATTTTGCTTCCAAGAGACCTAATAAGTGAAAAGGAACGAAATTAAGCAGTAACGGATATAAAAGTGGTTGATTAAGGGCTTAAACGACCCCTTAAAAGTGTACGTCTTAAATCCTTATCAGAATTCATCTCCAATTCCTGCAAAAATGTTAAAAACACAAAACCCAACAAAAAAGAAATAAAAAAGATCATTCGGGTTCTCTCTCGAAAGAGCACTTTTCTTTATTACCGAGTCTTTAAGTTAGACTCAAAGCCATGGGGCTTATGGTGGCCTTTGAACCTGGCCAACTTCTTCGATTTCTTTTATCAGGTTGTGTTTGACCCATGCGACATTAGTAGCGGTGCGAAGAAACTCCTTTGTCTCAATCTTCCGAATCTTTGAAAAAGTTTCGCCCGGCCCCAAGTGGTACTTTGTAATTTCAAATTTTTTGGCTATAATTGGTGGCGGCCTTTTGTATGGAATACCAAGAAGTTTGCACCTCCGTTGTTCGTATGCCTCATCATCTGAGTCAGTGAACCCGTCATGACCTTGTAGTTCAAGGTAGTCCATAATTCCCTCAATGTCGTCATCATGGGACTCAGTTCCTATAAACCACTCGTCATCTAGTAATCCCTCAACAAGCACACGCTTACACTCTTCTTTTTCATCACCCCATGTATCCTTGTTGTCATCATTCATCACCTCGCTAGTATCGTTAGGAATCTATTCTTCACTTTGGTCTTCTTCACTCATGCAACCCTTCCAAATTATTTTTTAGTGGAAGCATCCACTTTTCCATACTTAATTTTAACCCAATCATCAAATCCTAACTTATCTAACCAAGGTAGCTCCGTTCTCTCATTATAATTAGTTGAGGTCCACAAAAATTTTGCATCCCCAACTCTAGCTAAGCTACTCCTTCCGTTACAGTCTTCGTCAAACGGATTACACGAAACACAAAATATTTCACCAACGGTCTTTACCTTCTCATACAAATGCTTTTGAACTGTCTTGTCATTGGTGTTGCTTGAGGGATCATCTTTGCAGGAGGTATAATCCTTGAGTGACTTTTCATCCATGAACTCTCTCTGTTGGAAGCAATGTTCTTCGTAGTCGAGCTTGAGCTTCTTTAGTAGACCTGCATTAATGATAGAATCCCTGAATCTTATCATATACCAATCATGAAAAGATAGATTTCCGAACTTGATATCGTGTATTTCTAGCTCATGGGGGCATGTCCATTCTTCAACCTTCATATTTACACCCCATTACAATACTCATGAAATGGATTACATGTAGGCCATGCTAAATGCGACTTCATCTTCCACGATCATTATCGGATTGCGACAATGTTTAATAGGGGTTGCTCTATTTCCTCGATTGAGAATCTCATCAACCTTTCATCATCATTTGTTGTAGACCACATGTACTTGTTATTTTAACCCTTTCTTTGTCGTCTCCTCCATTGCAAATGTCATTATTAGGGTTACGCAAAGCCCAAAGGTCGTACTATTTATCATTGTCCACCGGTATTGCCTTACACCAGTGGTACTTCTTCTTGGATAGGGATTTTGGGACCATGTTCGGATTATCGGGCCAAGTATCAATGACTTTTGTTCCCGATTCATCAAATTCAAGAAATTTGTTGGACCAAGTATTCCAGTTACACCGTAACTCGGATGTGGGGTTACGGCGTAACTGGCTTATGCAAAAACTTCCAGCTTCATTTTCCTGTACCATGTTAGAGCTATTGTTAGATGCATCATTTTCAGAAAAAATAGCTTTGCATACTATCGGTTTGCTTGCTTGTGCTTCATTCCTTCTTTGTACTTCATCGTTAAGTTTACCAATCATAGGTTCCAAAATTTTTAGCTATTCTTCATGACTAAAAAGGCTCTTGTTTGTATTTTCTTGGAAGTTCTTTAGCCATTCCTCCTGCTCCTTTTGTCTCTTAGTCGAGTCTTCAAGGTACTTGTTGATCGTATCCTCCAGATTAGACCTTCTTTCCCGAAAGGCCCACGATTGTAATATGTCAAAGGTCCTCCACGATAACCATTCTGTTTCCATTTGACCCTTGAATGGTCTATTTGCTTCCCATATTGACTTCTTCAATTTTACTATCATCGTCAATAAGAGGACAATTTTAGTGAGATATCCTCCGCCACACTTTCACATCCTACTTGGATAAGCGTGAACACTTTCCTTGAGCTTTAGCATGTCACGACCAAAATTTTCAAGCTTGTTTGTAATGGCGGCAATACCATCAAGATTTCGCCTAGGCTTCTTTGGCTTCCTCCTTCGTGCCACTTTTGAGAATGATCGGCCATTTTAGAATGGCTTCAATGGCAAGAGTAGTGGTCATCCCCGAAATTGGTCCCCGATAGTCCAAGCATTTGTCTTGTAGCAACGTTGATACCTTTGTAGAAAATATTGACCTTTTCTTTGGTTTGTTTACGTCATGAGTGGGACACTTGTAAAGAAGATCATTGTATCTATCCCAAGCTTGATACAACGCCTCATCGCCTTCTTGCTTAAAATTTTGGATCTCCATGACTTGATTTGATATATTTGAAGGAGGACAATATCTTTGAATGAAATGTTTCTTTATGTATCAAGCGCCTCGGTAGGCAATCTATCAATCCATCTTCTTGCTAACCCAATAAGTATTATAGGAATACTACGAGCATAACCGCGTCATGAGATACACTGGGTGTTGAAAAGGCTGCGATGTACAAGACATTTTCAACATGCTCCTAAGCATCTTTGTCTCTATTTTCGGAGAAAAGGTTAGCACGTAGCTCCTCATAAACTATTCTTTCATCTCAAACGCACCTCGGCTCAATAGTCGGCCTAACAAGCCCTAGCCCTTGTTCCTCCCTAGTCATAGTAAAATATTCCTCGAGTGAGGTTATCAATGTCCACAACTGCCATGGTACCGAAACTTAAAGGAAATCGTGAGAAAACAAAATTTAACAAAAAAAAAAAAGTAAAAGACTTAACAAAATCCTAATATAACTCCCAAAGTGCGCCCAAAACTTGATGCAAGATTTCGACCGTGTTTTAATATTTATAATTGTCTCGTTTACCTATGGTCTACCTTATGCACTCACGCAGGCGGTGTACCCGGTCATGTGTAGTGTAGTAATCAGTAAAACCGAGGTTGTCCCAAGAGCTATGTGAGTAGATTCTAATTAAGTCTACGTGTCATTTGGTTTTAACGGTTTGAGGTAGAAATGATTAATTGAACTAAAAGCAAGAAATAAAAGCGTAAAATAAATAGAGGCTGTGATCAATGAAGAGAAAGTGTACTAACCTAATTACTAATCCTATCGTGTAATGTCTACATTTTATTACTTCCAATTGATTCAAGTGGGGGTTTAAGTCACTAGGACAACATTTGGTCAATTCGTCCTAACCTATCAACAAAGGCTCCTACCCGACGTCAAAGGTTTACCCCTTGGGATTCGAGTGGTTTTTAGTCGCCTAAGCCAAGTCATTAAGTACCCTACATGCAAGATTCGAAATAATGAGTGCCCGGGTGCTAGCATCTTAAACACTCATCACTAACTTCTTAAGTTCATCCAGATGAGTGATTATCATTTGGTCAGTTCGCACAAGCGAGGAAGGGTAATCAGTTGGTCAATTCTTACCCTTCCCAACTCTACCTAACTACTTAGGATCAGTTGGTCAATTCTCCTAAGCAACTAGATACGACTGCATTTCAAAACTACCGAAGCTAGGGTAACTACCAACGAACTAAGCATGCATACACGAGAAACAATTATACGGAAGCATGAAAACATAACAATACATTCAAGGAATCATAATTAGGCTAGCAACAAAGGTACTTAGCGGATCATATTAAAAGAAACAATGAATTCGATGTTTAACATAATGAAAGAGATGAATTATAAGTAAAAGATAGAAATGATCGCTAATGCTTATCTATGTGAAGTGATTCCTCCCTTGGAGATGGCTCCGTATGCTTCGAATGATCTGCCTTTGGAACCCTTTTCACGTTCTCTGACTTTGAGTTGTGAGTGAATGATGTGAAATGTAGAAATTAGGGCTTGTATTTATAGGCATGATCCTAGTTATGGCGTAACTTGAGTTGAGAGTTACCCAGAACTTCAATAATCCTCCAAATAATACTCTCGTTAAGCGGTTACAGCAGTAACACTTGGGAAAGGTTACGCCATATCTTCATCTGTAACTCTTTTAGGTGGACTACGGCGTAATGCTTGTGAGGAGTTACGGCGTAGTTGATGGAGGCGCGAAATATTTCTTGACCTAGATGATTACGGCATAAACTTAGTTGGGAGTTACGCCATAATTGTTGTTGAGTAGGAAATCCAAGATAAAGTACTGGCTACGGCATAATGTGAGAGAATAAGTTACGCCATAGCTTCTTCATGAGTAGCATACTATCTTAAACCGTTAGGAAAATCTCCAAATCCGCTTCTCTTAGGCTCCAATGCTCATAATTTACCGAAAGTGAAATATAAAGGAATACAGTGTAAATCCATATAAATGATATAAAATATGAGCATTATCAGGGTAAATTGACACTTAAAAGTAAGGAGTATTTGATGTTATCAAATAGTATCGTTATAAGCAAGAGTAAGTCAATCATGATTTGTCAAAACAATATCATAACATATATTAGAATATAATGATCGGGTCGGTTTATATAACAGATGAATGATGAAATCACAACACACAAGAATATAAGAATACAACCACGATATCATAGACTAACATCAGTACATAACATAAGTCATAACCAATCGATACAACATTAATATATTATTCAATAGTTTTCACAAACCAAAAGATACAAGGCCCTCATATTAATGCTACAGATGGCGGGCTTTATGTCACTAGCTATATAGAAGATGACTCTGATCTATGAGTCGCCCGGTGTGTCCCCCAAACAATGTCGTAGCTCACTGACCATAGCTGACAACTCCTCAAACCATCGATCCCTAGCTCTCTAGTCCGGAGATCGCCGAGTCTCGCCTAAGGTGGATACATGGGTATGGACGGATGTAATCTCATGATGCATAGCCCTCTACCTACCTACAACAGTCTCTCTCATGATAATAGTCTCCTGCCTAGTAGTCTCGAGTCTCTAGGTCAGGTCTGCGATAGCCTTTCTAGCTTCCACAATCTGAGTACTCATCATATCAAAGACAATATCCATGAAGTAGCAGCCAACTATAAGGTTTTCAACCTCCTCCTCTATGCTCTCAATCCTGACTAGGGGAATCTCATACACATGTGCCACAATCTCACTCAACTGGTCCTCATGTCTCACAAGTCGAGCAACAATGCTAGGAGTACCTTCTTCAGATCTCCATCTTCGCATGACCGGTAGCAGAAAAGACCAACGCCAAGCATCGACCTTCTTTCGAGGTCCGGGATGGATATCAATAGTCATAGCCTGCATATACGGATCTGATGATGATGGTAGAAAACATTTTCTCTCGTTAAGTGGTAGCAGGGGCTCACTGTGGACATCTAATGGTGATGAAGCTAGCGGTGGTGATGATATAGGAAAAGTAGTGGTCTAATGAAAGAAAGTAGTAGGTGGTGGTAGTGGTAAAGTAGTCATTGGTGGTGATATGAATGGAGTTGATGGTGGATGAGTTGATGATGATGGTATGTCTGATGGTGGTACAAAAGGCATAGTAAGTGCTCGCACACGCTTCTGAGTGGTGTGCTTGAAGATCGACCCTTTGGGGTGCAGTCTGTATGGTACGCCAAAAGGCTCAGGCTCATAAGGCTTCAGGACTCTAACTCTCCTTCGTCTACGATGAATCGGTAGCGGTGATGAGGATGGTGTGACTAATGATGTAGATGCAGCTGTTGGGTTCAGTAATACCCAAACCCCTTAATCTAGGATTTGAATAGAAAATACCCCAAGTGTTTAGACCGTTAAACACTA
Organism: Chrysanthemum lavandulifolium; assembly: GCA_022545495.1. Classification (NCBI taxonomy): domain Eukaryota; kingdom Viridiplantae; phylum Streptophyta; class Magnoliopsida; order Asterales; family Asteraceae; genus Chrysanthemum; species Chrysanthemum lavandulifolium. Next base: position 25,904 of record JAHFWF010000109.1, read on the forward strand.
ACAAGTCACTGAGTGCATAGTCTCTCAGTGAGCCATCTTCGTGATACTCAAGAAAGACGAAGAAGAAGTATCTCCACCCGCAGGTGGAACTTAAAGGGTGAAGATCGAGTCAAGAAGAAGATGGTAGATTCGGTGAGTGATGACAATAACTCATCGAATCCCTAAACTCCTCACCAACTACTTACATCGAAGGCAAATCAAGTAGAAGATCAAGATAATGAAGACTCAAGAATGAGCGGGACAAGGCGGGATAAGTTCGAATCGAGATAAGACGAAGTCCGTATCAACCAAAGTTAACTTTCCTAGAATGGCAAACTATCAGGATCAGTGTCATCACTGAGTTATGGAAAGATGCCTTGTCTCTTACTTGATATAGTCTTTGTAAACAGAGACAAAATACTTCAGTATTTTGTCTTCTCCAAAATGTCAGTTTGTCACTTAGGATAGAGTTAAAACTCGTACTTGTATAAATAGCATAAGAGATGGAGTGAAAGATCAAGCTTGTGAATTGTAAAACACACACACACACAAGCCATCTTTCACTCCTCCAAATACAACTCAGTCCTTGAGATAGCTTAGTGGTTCCATAGTAGTTGTGCTCAGACTTAGCCTTAGCTTAGTGAGGAGTATCGACCCTTTGTCATTTCAATCCCAAGTACTATTCCGCAAGTACTTGGGTAATGTATTCTTTTTGATTTATTTCTAATAAAGAATATTATGCTGAAAATTTATCAGTGTGTTTTGCTTACATCTTACTTCAGTCATTGATTCACTATTATATGTTTTAATACTTTAACTATTTTATACAATAGTGAATAGGGAACAACAGCAGCACTGTTTGATGACTCGAATGCCTCGTCATCTACTCCAACATCTATTGCAGGTAACCACTATTTTGACTGCATCAGCTGATCGTAGGTCATGGGAGCATATGCAAAATGCTCTATAATGAATAGGTGCAGCTGGGATGACTAGAGTCATTGCGACCTCTCCCTCCTCAAAGGGTTCGGTCTCACCGGAAGCAATGGCGGTGAAGCTGGGACAGGACTCCTTGGCATAGGTACGGTGGTAGATGACATCACATCTTCCATATCGGAATCTGATGATAGCATGACTGGGTAGGAGGCGGACGACTTGGTACTGTAACAACCCATAAAGATGATAATGTAAGTAAAATGCCAAAAATGATGTGATAAACAAGATTTTAGTTAGTCGTGCACAATCTTCCAAGCAAATCTCCAAGCCTAACTAAAATGAATGCAATTTTCTTATGATCTTATTTCTAGTGATGCAATAATTCTAATGCATTTCAATGTCATAGAGCGGTCATGGAGGGCATAGGGTAGTGGTGTAAAATAGTCCCGTTTCAAAAGCGTAGTTATAGTCCAAATGTTTTTAGAAAAACACTTTGGTTCTCTATAACCTTGGCTCTTATGCCAATCTGTAACACCCCCAAAATCTCAACATAGCAGCAGAAGGCTAATTTGGGTGTTACTTCAAGGATCACAGTCAATAATCATAGAAAACGACTCAAAAAGAGACATTTTGATAAAAGTTATTATCATTCAAGAAAAACTCATAGTTTGTTACAAAACACTTCCAAATAGTTTTTGATGGTACACAAAAGATAGATCATGAGTTTGTGTAAAATGATAGCTTTATGTTTACACCACGATTAAAAGGTCTTGTAGGCCCACTCTGTGCCATAGAGATGTTCTTTAATTATTACCTACGATAACATGCTTAAAAGGTCAACAACAATTTTGAGTGAATACATAGGTTTATAGTTAACTAGTTGAACACAAGAAAGATGATAATTGTAAACCAACAACTTATCATAGAAAATCACAGATTATTATGTGCTAAGCTCATGACACCAATACTCAACTGCATACACCTAATTACTGGTGTATGTAACAGTTTGCCCCCAAAGAGGTAGTAGCCAATTACCTAATGCAATTCAAATATGGTGCGCCTCGGTTATTTCTGATAACCGAGACGGGGTCGTTACTCCCCATAGTACTATTTATGACATCTGCGTTCACTCACAAGTGACTAATGGTTCATGATTCAACGGTCTTTCGGCTAATAATTTAGGCAATACCAATAATCAAGTAGGGAACAGTGGCAAAAATCTTGTGTTCTAGTTTATATCATGTATCTCCCTCGTGGGGTTTGTAAAGATAAGTAAAAGCGAGGCTATGAACACCTTAGTGATAGTGATAAAGCACAAAGAGATCAAGTGTGATATAGCAACGGCTCCAACCCGGAACCTAGGTACGAGATGGCAAGTCTCAGAATAATGATAAACTTTTGGTTCACGACCAAAATGATAGAGCATTTAATATACAATTCAGTAGTGCGATATTAGCGTTGATTTCAATTGTGTATAATTGAAATGTTCCCCGTTGCCGATTTATAAGAATAACGATGTTACCAAGATTTTAGTTTGTTCGCTTTTAGTATGCGTCAATATTATATAATGTATTCATATATTTATATCTTTACTATCTAAAATGGTAAAAGGGTCAAAGAGGAAATGTGAAAAGTTGAAAATTGAAATTGAAAGTCAAGGTTTTTTAAACCTTTTACTTAAACTTATTACTCAAACTGAATTCGTGAGTCAATATGGAATGTCTGAATTTTTCTAAAGTAAAATATATTGCAATGAATGTCTGTAACTAACGCCTCTTATATATGGCAATGATAGGCTGGACATTAAAATGCAAAGCGGGACATTAAAATGCAAGTTGAAACTATCATACCTCACACCACATATAAGCACACAAAACACACACAAACCCTCATTCTCTTCCTTTCTCTCTTTCTAACACACACAGTCACACATTCCCAAAGGCTCACTTAGACAGCCGCCACCGCCACCGCCATAGACACCGCCATCGAAACTCCCCTCTCCACCAAGAACCACCACGGCCGAGACCAACAACCACCAAATCCCCGCCGCCTGATCTATATCACAAACAGGTTTTTTGTTTTTATTATTGAAGGTTTTTAATAGATTTATTTCTATGTTTGTAGATCTCGCAGGAATTTGTGTACCCTCCGCCGGAATCTTTGGTTTGTCTATATTTTTTTTTCGTTTTGAATGTTTTTTATAGATGTATGTGTTTTTTTGTATTTCGTGTTTTTTCAAACTCCTGGAATCTGTAGTCGTCATTGGAATTTGTATAGCCTTGTTGGGATGCCAGAAAAGTTGTAGCCGTGTCCTATTAGAAATAGTTATTGGTATTGGTAAAGTTGTTTGTAATTTTATTTTTGTATTTTGTAGTTTTCTTATATAAATCTATAAAGTATACATGGTTTGTTGACATTTCTTTGAGGTTTATGTAATGGGCGTATATTTTTTTCTTATTGTATGTGGATTGTAGTTTGCATTTCAGAAACTGATCTTATGAAATTTTACTTTTTTGGAACTGATTGGTAGATCTAATGTTCCTTTTTTGTTTGGTTTTTGATAGTTTCTTTTGTGATTTGGGAAATTTTTTTTATAGTTCTGAAAGATGCTTATTGAGATTTGAGGCCAATGATATTGCTTATTGAGGCCAGTGATGTCACGGTTTAAGTCATATTTTTCTTCAAAACCAATGATGTTTTTATATAGCAGTTATAACTTCTTGCATTTATTTTATACTTTATCTATGTATGTTTGTGGTTGTGCTAATATCTTTAAAGAGGGTTTGATGATTGATATATCTTGAAATGGAAATGATGCAACCTTAGAGATTTTATGTAACTTCGTTTTGAAATATCAGTAAATGGTGTGATATCACTCTCGTGTACATTACAACTTCTCATATGGTGTTTGGTTTCATTTAAGGTTCTTTAATTTACAAGTCGGATGATTTTATTTTAATAGATCTATTTATATAGTAACATTTTGGTATCTTAGCTTGTTAGGCTAGACACACTAGGACAGAAAAGTTCGGTCGGGCGGCACCTTCGACCGATTTGGAAATCGTTTGTCCCCAATGTGGGATGTTGGTCGAACATCGGTCGTGGTACAAAAAAATAACAATCGGTCAAATTTTTGACCGATTATTACACACACATTTTTATTTTTATTTTTTATTTTATCGAGTGTTGGTCATTTCTGGTCATCGGAGAGAAAACTTATGTGACAAGGGATGATCCGGGTCACGACTGTGTCCAACCTTAAAATCATATATGGTACTCTCTTTTAAAGTTCAAAGCTCAGTTGATGTTGCCGGAAACGATGGTTTAAAGTTCACCAATTAACGTTTTGAACGAGTTTAGAATTTAAAAGTTTGAAGGGGGACAGGAAGATATAACTGACAAATTGAGGGAATATTGAGTGGATAAAAGATGAGTAATGGTATTATTACCCAAGAGGAAATCTTATATTTATTTCAAATCCATGCTATATGCGAATGTCAACTGTATACAAAAATTGTCTTTTTTAAATTGTGTTATCAATCATGAGCTACACAAGTTTTTTGATCAAGAATTGCTCGCTCCTCCATGCTTGACACTGGAGAATATATATACTTATACTACATATAAAAAGGTTTACATTAATTTCTTAAAATATATGACATTAAATGATACACCTGGGCTAAAGCTCATTGCAGAACCACGACCAAAGAGGGTCATGTCCAAGCTTGTATGGCATAAAGATTATGTCGTACAGTAATTATCTTTATTCTTGATTATGTTTCATTATGTTTTGAGTCTTATTAGGAAATGTTTTATATTGTCTTGGAAAACAAGTTGTCTCATTCGGTATAAATATTGCCGAATCATTCATGAATAAAATATAGTTTTCTGTCAAACAAACTTATCTTTTCTTCTCTATCGTTCTTAAGGAGGTAGCACCCGCTAAAAGAGGTGCCCTATCTTGATACAACCTCAACGGGTCGTATCAACTGGTGCTCTCATTCGAGTCGTATTATTAAATTATGAATTGTTTTATACTACATATAAAGGGTTTTCACTCATTTTTATTTTGAAAATGTATGGCCATTTTATATTAGGTAATGTTGATAATTATATAATGTTTTTAGTTTGGTGAACTTTTTGATTTCTTAATCAATTATATAAATTCCTTTGGAAACGAGGTTTTTATAAATTATGTTGATATCATAGATATCAAATCGTCTTTTGTTGTGATTTGTTAATCAAATCATACCTAAATATATAAGGTGTATATTTCCTTCAAATAATGATTCATGCATCATTTATTCCTCGCAATGTTTTGTTACTCCGCATTTATAAGTATCATAATAACCATTCTCGTTGCTATACATTTTGATTATTTCACGTTTTATCGCACCTATAGTTGTTTGTCGTTAGAAAATTCTATTGCTATGCACGGGTACTCGTCTATACATATAAAGAGTGTATAATTTTGCTTAAAACTATTACTCCCCCCGTCCCATAATAATTGTCCAATTTTACTTTTTTGAGTCTTTCTTATTCAAATTTGACCAATAATATTTTTATTTGTGTTATATAATACTTGATGAAAATTATACCAAATGAAAATACATTTAAAACCTAATCTATTCGTATATTTTTCATCAATTATTATATTACACAAATAAAAATATTTATGGTCAAAATTGGATAAAAAAGACTTAAAAAAGTCAAAGTGGACAATTATTATGGGACGGAGGTAGTAAAATAAAACAAATATAATTACTAATATATCTTCAATTTCAATTAGTATGGTGTATTTATATGTTTTGCACAACTATAGTTACCTATAATTATTTGTTGCTAGAGTTTCCCTTCGCTATGCACGAGTATCACGTAGAACTACAAATGTATTAGTGAAGCCAGTTAAAGAGTTCGGTCAAAGAGTAGTCTATACCTCAAATGTCGTCTACCAAGAAGTTTTACGCGACGAGTAACGTGCATTGTTTGTTAGTATCTCATAATTGATGTAATGTTTTTTTAGTCTCACTAAATAGTTTTATATGTCGTTTGATACATGTTAAGAATTTTTGCTAGAGTTGAATTACCACATGTTACAACCATTTGCAATTACATTTTGATTTTTTCACGTTATACGAAATACTTACCACAATATCGCATTTCGTTAATTGTTTGTCGCTAGGAACCGCTACCGCTAGGCGCGGGTACTCGCCTAGTACTTATAAATATATATAGTTTTATTTAGTTATCGACGTAATGATTCTCGTATGTGTACATTAGGTCATCAAAATACTCATTTTTATGAAGTCGTTATAAATTTTACAAGTTTTCTAAATATTTTCCAAATTTACAATTTTTACCCTCAAGTTATAAAATATACGATTTAGGCCCTTATACTTTGGAAAATAGCAATGTATACCCAAATACATTTCTTATTCAAATTATTCATAATTTACAATTTTAGTCCCTCAGAAAACTAATTTTACAAAATTAGTCCCAAAAGACATAAGTCCCAAAATTAGTCCCAACACTCATATTTACACTTTGGGTCCCTATAGTTTTGAAATTGATACTTTTGGCACAAAACTTTTAGTTCCCTTTTTAAAACAAGTTTTCCATTATGACAGTTTTCACCCTGGACTTTTCATGCATACGTACCACGTGTAAAGTCACCTTGAACTTCCCATAATGTACATTTTTAACCCGAGAATTATTGTTTTTGCAAATTATGTCCAAAAACATGTTTCAACTTTACTTTTGCATTTTACTTTCACATAAGCTTATGATTAGCTTATTGCTAGTTTATGGACCACTTTTTGATCTTATTAGGTCGGGTAAACACTAAATGGGCTACGGGTTTTAACGTGACTGGGCCTTAAGGCCCATTACGGTTTTGTTAGGTGTTAGAAGTAAAAACGCGACTTAGGTGTGTTTTATAAGTTTGCTTAAGTCGTTTTTAGTGTTGATAACATTAGTTCTAAGTGTGCTTAGGGTTCTTTTTGCAAAAACAAGTGTTGGGTTAATTTGTAAAAGTTATACACGACAAAGGTTTCCATGCGAACGTGTAACGAGACATTAGAACTAGCACAAGACATGTTTTATGATTAGGTTTGATATATAAAAAACGTTTGTTCTTGGTTTCTCTAACGTTTTAGTGACTTGCTTACATGTTATAAGTATTTATGAGATTGATTACTTAAGGTGCAATAATATGTTTACGTGTGATATTATAATGAAAATAACGAGAATTGAAAATGAGTTGGGATGAACTTACAACACCCTAGGGTGGTGATGAACTTGAAGTGACTTATGAACATGACTTAAGTGTTTGCCCTCGTTCCTTATATTCGTAACCAAATGACAAGAACCATTGCGATTTGTTTTTCCCTTGCTCTCATTTCTACAGTGGACGTTTTATGTAAGTGTGAGAAGTGCTTGAGTATGTTTCGATAAGTGATAAGTGATGGTAGGTTCAAGCTATAGTTTGAGTTGCATTTTATAGTAGAAGAAGAGTATGGCTCTCATTATATTTTATGTGTACTCCTCCTAGTTCCAAGAAAGAAGAAAATTGTGTGTGATGGTCTTGAGCATGCTCAAAAATCAGCCCCAATTGGGGGCATGGGGTAGCTTGGTCACATCATATATGAGCATGGGAAACATTGTACCCTTTGGTTAATATGGTCAAAAGAGTCAAAGGGTGGGTTTAGGCTTAATATTATATTGTTAGGGTGGCTCTTAGTTGTGTTCTCGTCTCCCCTTGATCACACACATACTCAAAGATAGATTGACCAATGTGGTGTTTTATGTTTGTGTCTCGTTGATGTCACAGAACCAAGAAACATGGTACCACAATATCACTTGTGACCAAATTTGTATAACACTAAGTTTTAAAGGTGCGTTGGGCTGAGCAAGGAAACGGGCTAGGCCCAAGAGAAAAATAGTGAAAGAGTTGGGTTGAGTTATAGATAACGAGCCCAAGATGAGGGAAAATAAAGACTGGGTCGGTTTGGGCTTAAGGGGCCCGTTAGGCAAAAAAATAAATAAAAGTTATTATATATATTTTATATAATGTATATATAATAAAGAAATAATATTATCTGGGTCGAGGTAATTTTTATCGGGTCTCAACGATGTATTTTAAGCCTTTCATTCAAGATTTACGATGCACATGCCAAGTAATATACAAAATCGATATCAAGAAAATTTTATGGTTCCAAATATGTGCTTTATTCATGATTAGATGGGTAATGACATTGAAATTTTCCAGGAGCTTACAATAATGACATCAATGACGGTGAAAATCCTGATTTTGCTGCCATTATCGCTCAACAGCTTCAAAACCTATTTCCCACTATAGTCAACCGAGTTGGCAATCATATCAATAATTCGGGAAACCATAGAAGCATAAATGAGACCACCAATAATGGAGAAGGGAATGGTAATCACAACACTAGGACTGGATGTATGTATAAGGAATTTACGGCATGCAGGCCAATTGAGTTTGATGGTAAAAGAGCTGCATTGGCCTATACACGATGGGTCGAAAAGATGGAGTCGATAATCGACATCAGTAACTGTGCAACCCATCAAAAGGTGAAATATGCTGCATGCTTGATATCATGGAAGGTATTGACATTGTAGAACACGCAGATTCAAGCTAAGGGAAGAGAATCTGTTGGCATGACATAGGACGACTTTAAAGCACTACTGAAAGAGGAATATTGTTCGGATAATGAGATGCAAAAGCTGGAAGATGAACTATATCATCACTCTATGGTAGGGGCTGGTCATACAGCCTACACAGATCGATTTCATGTGTTGGATAAACTAGTTCCTCATCTGGTTACCCCTGAATCAAAGAGAATCGAGAGGTACATCTATGGTCTTGTCCTTGAGATTCGTGGAACTATGAAAGCAACTGAGCCTTCTACGATTCAAAGTCCAATATTGAGAGCAGGAACCCTAACAGATGAGATGGTTAGGAATGGAACTTTAAAGAACGGTGACAAAATGAAAGAAGCAAGTGAGTCAAACAAACAAATTGGAACGATAGTTGACAACAAGAGGGCAAGAGCCTTTATGAACTAGTTTTGATCGAGAAGGGTATGAGGGTACACATCCTAAGTATGCTAAATGTGCTTATCATCAACATCATCGCCTATGCCCCTCTGTGTGTGTATAATTGCAATTAGTTTGATCATTTTACAAATCGGTGTAAAGCACGGTGAATGCAAGCAACATGAAAAATTGTCAAAGGACATCCTATGAGTGTAATAGCCGAATCACCTCGGAATGCCTATCCTTGGTTGGATAGGTATAACACCCCAAAATTTGGGTTTAGCGAAGCATACAAGTCTTGGGTGCTACTAATTGGTATCACAACACAAGTATAGAATAACGGGTTTTCTTAAGAAAACTCATTTATTCAATATAAATCAAAGTTTACAATTAAATTTAATGCGGAATTAGGCCCATAATAAATAAGCGGTCCCCAAACACAAATATCAAAGTCGTCTATGACCATGCCATGTTGTTGCCCAAGCGCCCAATAGTAAACAATCGGCTCAATACCGAAAATACGTGCTAAAAGTGTCAACACGAGGATGGTAAGTTCATATGTTTGCATAGAAGTATAGCGAGTTCAAAAGAGCCTTTCGATCATTGTGGCGCCCACAATGTCGCGAAAAAAATTACCTTTAAGCAAAATAGTAAGGTGGACTACTAGGATTTCAAGTGCAAATCATTTCTCATAAACAAGTCAAATTTAATCGAGGCATTGGTATATGCGATAACACATACCTTTTCTTGATCAAAACAGCCCAAAATTAACAAAATCAGTCAATAATACTTAACATTTGTATATTTCTTGATTTTGTGCATGTGCAGTCCGGATATCTCAAAATGCATAAAAGAAAGAAAAATCGATGAAAACCGAGCACGAGAAGGAGGAGAGTGCAAAAGCTAAAGCCGGGAATCAATTGAGTGAATTTGAAGATGTGAATGCTCAAAGGATGATTTTTGGAAGCTTGGATCATGTTTAAAGAAATTGCAAAATCGTCCCTCAACTTTGGCAAAATAACAAAATCTACCCTAGAATTATCAAAATTGTCATTTCGGTCCCTCATCTTTCCAACAATTATAAAACACACCCGTATATCCCATTATAACCAATTACCCAAAAATTACCCTTACACTTTTCCCAAATTACACTTTTATTCCTTTAAAATCTAAAAATCACATTTTAAAACCTTAATAAAATCCTAAGTTCAAAAACCTATTAAACCTTTTCCTAGCCAAAATTTAACCTGACCCCAGCCTTTATAATCCCTTGTGACCCCTCAACCAAACGAACCCTCCACAAAACCACTTGACCTCCCTTTTAACCTCCCACTCAAACCCAAATCAAACGCAATAAAAAATCCACCCAAAACTACTCGCGCGAAAAAACATATTTATCAAATCTTTCCTCCCAAAACAATTACCCGTCCAAATTAACCACAATTGAGGGTACTATGGTACTTTTCCCTGACACAAGGAATGCCACCTTGGCAATCCGTGTGCCAAGGTGTGCTCGATTGGTGGATGATATGTCATCAAGATGATCGAAGGGTCTAAAATGATTGGGATGATTGGAATGATGATCAAACGGCCTTAATTGATGCAAAGAAGCACATGAGAGTTGCGGATTGATGACATGGCAGCTAAGAGGCATCATGTGATCGGCTATATAAACCACACTCTTCACTCAGCTTATTGTACCAGTTTTTAGCTTAAGAGTAGAATTTAGCTTAATATTTTAGTTCCTGCTTTAAATTTGTATTTCTCATTTTTCAAATAGTGTAATTCAGCTTTTAATTAATGAAATTCTAGTTTACTTGTTATGCAATTCATGTTTACTTATTAATTTTAAATTCTCAAATTACTAAAAACTTGTTGTTTAAGCTTGTTCAGTGTTCCAAAAGCTCTTCTAGCTCAATTTAGCTTCTATAGATTCTAATCTTCCATTATTGTTCATCTTAAATCAAAATTTTCAAAAACAAAATAAGAAAAATGTTTAAAAATACAAAAATATTTCTCAAATATGTTTTTAAGCTTCAATAAGCTTTTAGGTAGAATAGATAGTCTTATATAAGCTCATTATAGCTTATTATAATATCACTTTGAAACAAATCAGTTTTTATACACAAATCATCAAAACAGTCAAGTCAAATTAAAGTTACCTTTGCATTTGAGTGGAAAGCATGGAAGTGGTCGTAAGAGATTGGCAGATGGACTTATACTAGCTTAATCTCTGATTAAGCTAGAGCTTGTAACTGCCATTAAATTGGTGACCTCTGTTAAGCTTAGGTCCTAAGTTGAGTTTTCATATCCATTTTTAGCTTAATTTTGTATTTTACTATTTTAATATATTAGATATGTTCTTATTAGCATATTATATTCATTTAGCTTAATTTAGTCATATTGAAGTTTATTTGTGTAGATCTAGTCATCATTTAGCTTATAGCATCATATTGCATCACTTATGTTTCAAATCTATCATAATTTAGTTCTTGTAGTTTAAGTGTGCTAGATAAATAAAAATTGCTTCTAATAGCTTTAATTTAGTTAAGAGAATCTGTTTTGAGGTTGGAATAAGCTGAAGTCACTTATTAGCTTTGAAAATTTACAAAACAGTCACATAAGAGGTGTTTGGTTCAGACTAGTAAGCTGAGTTAGAAGCTATTATAGGTGATAAAAGTAGTTAAGACAATCATATTTAGGTTAAAATAGGTTTGATAAGTCATAAAATTGCATTGTCATTCATCAAAAAGTCAAAATCACCAACAAGCCATATTTTCTGCATAACAATAAGGTGTAAAGCTTGCATAAGCTCTCATTTAGGTTTATAATTAGTTTAAGTAGCTTAATTAAGTCATAATACATCTTATTACATTAATATCAGTCACTTAGGTTGAATCAAATCTCATTTTAGTCAAAATTCAAGTTTTCTAAAAAGTCAAAATATCCAAATCGTTTAATAGCTTATATTTTGCATTTTAATTTCTTCATTTCTAGGCCAAAATAGTCTGTTACTTTGGGAATCTAGAGTCTACTAGGTGATCTACAAGCTAGTAATTTTTTATTTTTAAGATTTGTTTTACATGACTTTTTAGTAGCTTAAAGAAGGTCATTGGGGATAAATCTCCCCGCATCACATCCAAAGTGTCAAAAGTGTTTTGTGTTTTGATTTTAATTCACTCAATATTGTTCCTGTTGATATCAAATTTGGCATGGTTAGTATCTGGTTGATCATCAAGTTGAAGCATATTTTTCCAATTTTTCATTGAAGCTTTTGCTTAGCTTTTCATAAGCTCAAAAAGTGCCCCCTGTCCTACTTATAAACATAGGGTCTGTTTGGTTTTTGAATTGCAAAAAGTACTTATCAGCTTATACATTGGTCTTATCTCATCTTATTTAGCTTCTATAAGTATATTAGAATAGATTTGAGCTATTGTGAGCTTTTGGTAGCTTGTAGTGCCTTTTTGCTTATCTTGAGTACTTATTTCATAACAGTTGGTACCCAAACAGCTTATTAGGACTTGATAAGTGGTTTTTCTTATTTTTCCTAGATTCAAAATAATATTTACGATTTATCTGTAATTTTTCACATTTTTCCTAATCCAGTTTCTATTTTTCTAGATTTAAAGTCATTTTCAAGCATTTTTAAATAGTTTTTAATTCAATAAAATCAGTAAAAGGTCACAAAAATATAAATTTAATTTTCCTAGGTTTAGAAAAATCAAAAAGTCATAAAAAGTATTTTTCCTCATTTTTCAAAGTTAATTTAGTATTTTCTAAGAATTTTATTAGTTTTAATCATTTTTAAATTCAAAAAAAAATAGAAAAAAGTCAAAAAAATATAATATCAGTTTTAAAAATCATTTTTAGTTTATTTAGATAGCTTTGTAATTTTCTTGCATTATTTAATAATTTCTTGCATTTTAATCAATTTAAAAATACAAAAAATAGTTTTTAATTCAAATAAAATTAAGAAAAACTAAAAAAAATAGTTTTAAATTTTAGATAATTTTGAAATTGCATTTTAGTCCATATAAAAATGATAGTTTAATTTTAGAGGTTAATTTGTATAAATTTGCATTTAGTTCGCGTCTACATTTTACGTATTTAGCATATTTAGTTTAAATTTACGTTTCTAGTTATAAATTTGTGTTTGCATATTAGTGTTAATCTTTTTAATCACGTTTCCTTATTATCCCTTGCCCCGTAGTGTAGAAATCAAATATCACTCTTTTATCTCTATTCAAAATACCGTAAAACGCGACGTGAGTTATATAACTTCATTCATCCTTCGCTAGGAATGATCCGCGGACTCAAACCTAACCGTTTGAGTTGCTCTTTACTATAATTGGTTCTCCTAAATCAAGTTTTGGCGCCGCTGCCGGGGAGGGCTTGTAGTGAGTTAAATTTCGTCTCGATTCGCGTGTTTTTGAAGATCCTTCCCAGAGTGAAGTTATTGTTTTGTTTTGTGAATATTTCCTTTTCAAAAAAAAAAAAAAAAAAAAAAAAAAAAATTATTCTTCCTAGAGTGTTTTAAACACCAAAAAAAATAAAAAACCAACAAAATCGAAACGTCAATTGTTACGTCGGCTCACCTTGAAAGTACAACATATACACGGGGTTCTAGGAGGTCTTGACATTAAATTGCAAACCGAGGAAAGATCCACTCTTATTTCCCGCCACGATGCGCGTACTTTTGAGAGCTACCGAGCACCGGTTGACGGGACGGTTAACAAAAAGATTGTTTTTCAAAAGTTTTCTTAAATATAAAAACCAAAAAGATTTTCCTTTTTGAAATTTATTTTTCCTTTTTAATTTTGATTTTTAGTGCATGCGCCCTCGTTCTCAGTCACGACATAATCAAAGAATAAACGTACCCGAGTTAGGTACTATCGTTGAAGAACCCGTCATGGCGGATACTCGAACAATGTCCGAGTTACTTCAAGCTCCCGTAGACGACTATGGTGATGCTATCGTTGTTCCACCAATTGCTTCTGAAAATCTCGAACTTAAAACTAATTTGATACAATTGGTTTCTTCTAAACCTTTTTGTGGTTTTGAGAGGGAGGAGCCCCAAGCACATATCCGTTGGTTTAATCAAGTGGCTTCCACTATAAACTTTCGGGGCGTCCCTCATGAGTCGATTAAGTTGATGTTATTCCCGTTTTCCCTTGAGGGGGCAGCCCGGACTTGGCTTGAGAAAGAGCCCCCTCATTCAATTACAACATTGGAAGACCTCTCTAAGAAATTTGTTAACCAATTCTTCCCTCCGTCAAGAATTACAATGTTAAGAAATCAAATAACAAATTTCCAACAAAATTCGACGAAAGTTTTGGAGAGGCATGGGATAGATTCAAGGAACTTTACGAAAATGCCCAAATCACGGTTTTTCCGATCTTCATCAGATTGATACGTTCTACAAGGCTTTAACCCCGACCGATCAAGATTCAAGCAATGCGGCCGCCGGTGGCAATATCTTGAGTCGTATGCCCGCAGATATTAGAACGATTATCGAGAACAAGTCCAAAGTTTTATCATCCAGAAACAAACCGATTGTTTCTAAGATCAATACCAACGATACTTATGTACCAAAGATTGAGCTGGCTGAGCTCACTGATGCTATTCGATGTATGATGAAAGAATTCAAGAATCAAAAATCCGAGCCAGTCAAAGTTGTTACCGAAAATTGTGTTATTTGCGGTGGTCCCCATCCGTACTACAATTGTCAAGCCACCGATGGCGATATCAGAAATGCTTCTGCAGCAGCTGCTAATTCGATTCAACATTAGAATCAAGGATTCCGTGCCAACCAAATGGGACCACCCGGTTTTGCACCGTTCGAAATCATAATCAAAATCGTTTTCAAAACCAAACTTTTAATGCAAACCAAAATCAAAACCGAGGAGCTAATTACAATAATGGTAATCAAAACTACGAAGCTCCTCCACCTCAAGTCTACCAACAACCTTCTCATCCTCAACAACCTTATCAACCACCTCATCCAGTTGCTCCGAATCCCGATTTAACAAATTACATCAAGAACACTGATAACACAATTATAACGATGCAGACGCTGATCAACAAAATGAGGGTTGAATTTAAGAAGGAAATGGATACGACTCTGAGTAAGCAGACAAATGAATTGAAGAATATGATGAGCAGTTTCATGCAGATGAATGTGCCCTCGGGTTCCGGTACTCTTCCAAGTAACACAATTCCCAACCCGAGAGGTAACATGAAAGCGATTACCACCTGAAGTGGTATAGCTTACGATGAACCCACGGTTCCTACCACTACTTCTTCTTCTCCCTCTCGTGTGGTAGACCGTGAAACCAGGTGACAAAGGACCGGTGCTTCCTACTAATAAGTGGGAGTACCAAGAATGTCCAACCCACGGTTGTCCCGACTTGAGCCCAAGGATGCTCCGTTAGTGCTACAAAGCCTAACCCAAGAACAACAATTCCGCACCGTCAAGAATGAATGATCAAAAGCTACGTGAACAAGCAAACCTTCAAGTAGAAATTCTTTCAAATCTTTCAAGATCTTTACTTCGAAATTAGCTTTATGGATGCTCTTCTTCTCATGCCTAAATTTGTTTCGACACTCAAGAGTTTGTTAAGTAACAAGGAGAAACTCTCGAATTGGCAAGAACATCTCTAAATGAGAATTGTTCGGTGGTTATCCTCAAGAAACTTCACGAAAAGTTAGGTGACCCCGACAAGTTTCTTATTCCATGTGATTTTCAAGTAATCGCTCGATTGCTCCGCCTTGGTCGATCTTGGCGCGAGTATAAATTTGATGCCATTATCAATTTACAAGAAGATTTCATTGCCCGAACTTTTCCCAACGTGTATGACCCTCGAGCTAGCCGACCGTTCTACGACTCGCCCAATCGGTATAGCCGAGGATGTTTTTGTTAAAATGGGGAAGTTCGATTTCCCGCTCATTTTGTTGTAGTCGATTTCGATGTCGATCCTCGAGTACCCCTCATTCTCGGAAGGTGTTTCTTGAGGACGGTCCGTGCATTGATTGATGTGTATGAAGAGAGATCACTTTAAGAGTAGATAAAGAAGTCACATTCAATGTTAACCATACTTCTAAATCTCTATTTAACCAATGTGATGTGGCCAAAATCGATTACACCGAGGTGACAAAGGACCGGTAGACCGCCACTAATAACTAAGTACTAAAACGTCAGAATTTATAGGATTTCACAAACACATTAAACCACAATCATATTGGGCGTATACAAGTTTTAGAGAGAGAAAGTTTTAGAGAGAAAGGGAAGAGAGTTGGGAACAAAGAAAATGGTATTGAGCTCCAACCTCTACCTTGGGAGGTAGAGGGTATTTATAGTTTTCTTACAAGACTCGCCTCCTACGGTCGTGGATCGGGCATACAGTGGGTAAAGACCCGTCCGTCCTCCATGGTGTTACCTAACTAAATACTAACTAATATTAAATGACTACGACTACGAGCTTTTAACGATTACATATACTTGAGGTGACCGACACTTTAATGTGGATTTTCTAAATTCTAACAATCTCCCCTGCGGAGGTCACCTTAAATTACATAGAATACAAACAGATATTACATTAAGATTGTTCTTGTATTCTTGTTTAAGTTCATTGCTCTGTAGCCTGTAGTCTTTGATTCTTCATGTTTTGCATGTTTGGATAATCCAAGTGGAGGTCTTTAGTTGATCCACGTGATGATGAGATTTGAGCCAGCTTTGAGATCATCAGCTTGCATAAATCTTTGACTTTTCATTGTAGTGTTGACATTATGTGATGTTGTGACAGTGGACCGACATGCTCACATTCGGATCATGATTTCTTTTCATCGAGTAGCGAAAGCTTTAGTTGATTCATGATATTTGCGAGCGTAGCGAAGCATGGAATGAGAATATCGAGTCATTGATGCACTAATCATGATTTCTTTTGAAATGAATGTGTTGTGTGAGCATGCGGCTATGGATTGACCTCTCCATTCGATCACCGCAAACGTTGGGTGTACCGCATACATGTGATTAGCAATAAAGCGCGTGAAAGTGTCTTTGATCACTTCGTTGAATTGAGGTACACGCCCACGGTTCCCGCTGATCAAGACAAGTACCGCTGTGATCGGTATAATTCAAGAACCTCCTTGACGATGGTTTCGCAATGCTCTAGCCGTTCTCAAACCGAACGTCTCAAAGAAGACAACACGGAGTGAGTGAACAATGAATTTGAGATTTCTTGATTGATGAAAGAGATTTGAAAAAATCGTCGCTCAAAATAAGGTGTTTTGCAATACAACGAAGGTTTTAAGGAAAATCAATTATCAATCATAAACACCTTTTATTTTTGAAATATTAATTCACGATCGATGTGCTAGAGAAAAGAATTTTAAGCACAACGACCGGTTTCCAAAGGTATCCGTCAATCCATAACTCGAACCGTGATTGATTCAAAATTTTGAATCGCCCTATTGTTTCGCTCGGTTGTCACATGGTTGATCTATTGGATAGATCTCACATGCCACCTACCAAGAGCTTGTTTGATGTTGGCTCTAGAAGGCTTTCCATCTTCATTGTGAATATGTTCGCATATCACTCGGATGTTCGGCAATACCACAAGGATAATGCGTAGGAATCTTAAAATATATTCTCTCTTTCTACATTGTGTGAAACAGAGAATCTTCATTGATTGTGTCCTTAATGAGATTTATTGATTATCTTGTGGCTCTAGACTCAATTGTGCACATTTGGTTCCTATCTGGGAGACTAGGGAGGGTCTCCTTCTTCAATATCAACCATCTCTAAGAGAAAGTCGATAGATAATGTAGGTTCTCTTGTGAGAATGAAACAAGTCCTTTTAAGAGGAACTTGAGTATCTTGGTAAGATGAAGTGTAGTGTGTCACTGGGTCCATGACGTCTTGTCTTCAATACCGGTGTTACCTAGGTAACAGCCAGTAGCATATGAATTGAACCCGGTTTACGCCCTAAGGTTGAAATAATGGAGGCTATTTATTTTCACCCTTTTCACATTTTATTTCTTTTTCATTATTCAACCCTTCAAGGCTTACCGAGACTTCATTACTAGAACCTTGTTGGGTTTATTCCGGTTCTAGCTCTATCTCGATCCGCACTCTTCCCATATCTCACTTTTCTCCTTTTTTCATCATACCTAAGGACTCTACACTATCTAGTAGATTGTCCTCGGTAGATCCCTCCACTCTGGCGGGATCGTGGGAACGAATACCTAACCTAACCATCCTTATATCACCATACATAAAGTAAATTTGGTCGGTCTTTTGGTATTGTTCATCGACCATTGGAACCAATTGAAAACCATTTGAAATCAATCCATTACTTGTGATATATTATCAAAGCATTTTGTACCTGAATCGTTTTTGCTATTTTAGAAAACGGCTCCCCCTCAACATGTGCATCGTATGTTTGAAATCAGTTTGACACATGGATGCAAGAGGAAGAATTCACTTCTTTGATCAATTATTTTCTAAAAGTATCGACATTACTTTCCGATCAAAATCGGTGTTTCACATACGAGTTAAAGATATTTTCGGAAAGAATGTGGTTTTCAAAATTTGCTCCCCCTCAATATGTGCATCTGATTTTGAAATTGTTTAGCACATATTAGGGAAAACCTGCACTTAGAGAAAAATCAAACACGGTTCAATCCTTATTGGTTTGATGTAAATGCTCCCCCTTAACATGTGCATGGAAAATTTGAAATCGTTTGGCACATATTAGGGAAAACCTAGTTAATCATGTATAAAACCATTTATCGAATTATCAGTTTAAATCCAATTTAAATCACAAATTCTCCCCCGATCATAATTTTCAAATCCTTTGAGATTTGTGATCTCTATTGATTTAAATTAAATTTTGAGAGCTTTTGAGGAGAATAGTGACTTGCTTTTGAAAGACATTTTAACTGATAAGGATTAGATTTTGAGACTTTAAACTCCATTGATAAATCATGCATAAATATCTTTTGAAAGCATAACATTAGCCAAGGTCTTGAATCAATTATATAAAACATTGTTCTTTTTGATTTTCCAAAAGTAGTCCTTGCTATTTTAAGTGCCAATTGATTGAAAAAATACACTTTGGTTGAATTGAAATCATTCTCCCCCTCAATCAATGACATAAGTTGTTGATTGAGAGATAGAGATTTTGAACGATGATAAGCACAGATGATTTTCCAAAAATAGAGTCTGAGGTATTTTCAAAGCAATTTTGTTTTCATAAGATGACAAATATTTTTCAGAAGAATCAATAGAAGGAAAAATATTTGGAAAGGAAACATTTGTTTTTTGGTGACAAACATTTGTTTTAGAATCGAGCATCGATTTGAAAAATAAGATTAAGCATGGCTCGTTCTTTCCTTTTAAAACGGGTTCTTCGCTCGAATCGACAATAAACCGCCATTTTTCTACGTCTCATTTTTTTTTAATGTATGAAAATTCAAGAACATCTAAAACCCGTGACATTCTTTGAATGTCAACACAAAATCCGTAGATGTTATCGAATTAAGAAAAACATGAAAAAATAACAATATTTTTGGAATTTTGCAAGATTTTTAATTTTGATGGATTTTGAAAATTTTATATTTTTCTATTTTCTTTTTTTGGTTTTATAATTTTGTATTTTGCTTTTTGAAAAAATATGTACACAAGATAGATGAAGAAAACATTTACTCCTCGTCTTCCTCTTGAAGACGTTTGAGTGTTTCGGTTATAGACTCTTTAGACCAAGTTGTGGAAGGATAAACTCAAAACGTTCTCTAGGAAGAGCTTTGGTGAAGATGTCTCGCTAAGCGGTATTAGGTCCTCACAAAATAGAGTTCTACCACACCTTTTTCCACTTGTTCTCGAATGAAATGATGTCGAATGTCGATGTGCTTTGCTCTTGAATGTTGAACGTTGTTGCAAGAGAGAGCAATGGCACTTTGTTATCTGTCTGT
This sequence comes from Chrysanthemum lavandulifolium, assembly GCA_022545495.1. Taxonomy (NCBI): domain Eukaryota; kingdom Viridiplantae; phylum Streptophyta; class Magnoliopsida; order Asterales; family Asteraceae; genus Chrysanthemum; species Chrysanthemum lavandulifolium. The sequence goes on from JAHFWF010000109.1 coordinate 45,848, forward strand.
AGGCATTTTGTTGAATTCAAAGCCATAGTCGATAATTAGAATCTCATCCATAGGATTTGAGCACAACAAGATGACATGGCTATGTATTCACCTGTAGAGGATATAGAAGTACTCATTTGTTTCTTTGAATACCGACTCACAAGCTTATCACCCAAAACCGAGCACCTCTAGACGCATTTGACGTGTATCTTGACATCCCGCATGGTCAAGATCTCGCATAGGTCGTTAGTGACACACGGTGTCCTTGGTACCAAAGTCCCATGTTAATGGTTCCTTGGAGATACCGAAATACCCGTTTAACCGCTTCAAGGTGCTTTTGGTAGGCTTAGCACGGTATCTAGCACACATGCATACAGTGAACGAATATCAGGTCATTGGTCGTGAGATACATCAAGGATCCAATCATACTTGATATTTCGTTTGATCTACCATGATCCCCGAGTGGTCCTCATCCGGTTTGGTACGCCCACCATGGGAGTGTCAACGGTGTCACAAGTGTCAAATCCAAATTTCTTTAAAATTTCATTTGCATATTTAGATTGATTGATAAAAATGCCTCGGGACTTTGTGAAATTTGTAATCCCAAGAAAAATGACATTTGTCCCATCATTGACATTTGAAATTTGGAGCCCATCTCCTTAGAAAACGGTCACATTCATTGGGGTCATCGAGGCAAAATAATATCATCAACATAGATTTGAACGTGAATTAAATGTTTGCACGACTTTACGGTGAACAATGTCGGATCAATTGCTCCTTTGTTGAATCCGGTAGATAAAAGAAACTTTGATAGCGTATCATACCATGCCCTTGGAGCTTGCTTCAAACCGTAAAGAGCCTTCTTCAAGCGATAGACATGAGTAGGATGCTCGGATTCACAAAACCTTCCGGTTGGTCGACGATACGACTTCTTTAAGATCTCCGTTAAGAAAAGTCGTCTTTACATCCATCCGATAGACTACCATATTCTTACTTGCAAGATTAGCCGTGAAGATTCTCGATTGCCTCGATACGTGCAACGGAGCAAATGATTCTTCAAATTCAATACCATCCTCTTGACGGTATCCTTTGCAACCAATCTAGCCTTGTTCTTTAATACATCGCCATGCTCATCAAGTTTTACTTTGAAGATCCACTTTAGAGCAATGATCATAGCACGGTCGGGAGCGGTACTAATTCCCATACATCTAGTCGATCAAACTCATGAATTTCTTCTTGCATGGCATTGAACCATTGTATTCATTCATGGCGGTTTAACGTCTTTTGGTTCGATCTTAAAGAGTACGGAGTTGAAGAAGCACCATAAGGCATCAATAGCAAGTTGTTTACGAGTGGATACGGACGAGAGGATTTCAATGATGTTGTCCAATGGATGATCATGTGTCCATTTTCTAAGGTGTTCGTGTGGTTGTTGTTGAGGAACCCAAGTAGCAGAGTCGTTTTCTCCGATGAAGATGGTTCGATGATGGTTCAGGAGGAAATATGTTCTCAAAGGAGCATCTTTGGGAGTAGCAAAGGGTTATCTCCATCATAGGTGCGAAACAGTTTCATGATGTACACTTGATGATTGGGGAATTGAAGATGATACAGAGTGATCGCAGCAGCTCTTCTTGACTCAATGACATAGAAACCGAAAGGTTATCTACGTTGGCGATGGATAGGAGCAGCCTCTGTTGATGAATTTGATGATCATTAGCAATTGGCTCATAGTGTTCATCAAACATTGGATCAAACAATTTCTTCAAATCATCTTACGAAGGTGGTACATATGGAGTTGCTGGTGAGGGATTTTGTACAAGAGTAGAACTGATGGGACTACTTAATGAAGGTTGTGATGCGGGTCCAAAACTGGATTGTCCTGGAGCCATTTGACCGGTCAGTTCATCGAACGTAACATGAATTGTTTCCATGATATTTCGGGTTCTTTTGTTGTAGATTCGGTATCCTTTTCTGTTTGGTGCATATCCTACAAATACTCCAATGTCCGCTTTAGCTTTCAGTTTACCTAAATCTTGACCCTCATTAGTTGGATAACACAATGCACTAAACACACGAAGGAATGATAGATCAGGTTTTCGATTGTGGACAAGTTCATATGGAGTTTTTCCATGAGATATGTGAATTAGGGATCAATTTTGAGTGTAGCATGCGGTGGCAATGGCTTGACCCGAGAAACGTTGGAACCTTTGAGTAAATCAAGCATTGTTCTTGCGGCTTCCACAAGAGTTCGATTTCGTCTTTCAACTACACCGCTCGTTGAGAAGTTCGTGGAACACTTCTTTGATGACCGATTCCAACACTTTCATAAAACTCACTAAGTTCTTTATTGACAAACTCCATTCCATTGTGCATTCGGATGATTACGGCAGTTTTGTTAAGTCAAACCTGCACTGTTTGATAAGCTTAATGATGATATCTAGAGTTTCATCCTTTGTCCTTAAGAACTTAACCCATGTAAATTGAGAGTAATCATCAACCACAACTAACACATATTTCTTCCGTTAATAGTTTGCACTCTCATGGGTCCCCATAAATCCATGTGAATGGTATGAAGAACTTCCATAAGCGAGTTTGTAGGTTTGGGTTTGTGGGCATACTTCTTGCTTTTTCCCAATTGGCATGTTGAACAAAGATGATCCTTTTCATACTTTAGTCTAGGTAAGCCTCTTACTAAGTCCTTTCGGAAAGATCATTTATGGTGCCAAGTTCAAGTGATTTAGACGATGATGCCATAACCATGACTTTGTTTTCAAGCCTTTGACAACAAGCAAATTGAGAAGACTTCATCATATCTTCGATAGAGATGTTGTATAGGTTTGAACCACGTGTTCCTCTTAAAAGTTCGCACCATCAAGTTCTCTAACGAAACAAGTATGTTTTTCAAGGCCACTTCTAGATGAGAATCACGAATTGACCGACGTAAAATAAGTTATGACCAAGACCTTCAACGTAATATACCCCGAAGATTACACTATCACCAACAACATAATCTCCATAACCCATAATTGCACGAAATGATCATTCCGAATCTAACAGTCCCGATGAATTTTCTCACGAAGTTCATGAGCGTGACCGGTCTCCAATCATATGCTTGGAACGACTGAGTCCGTGTACCACGTAAGCGATTTGAACGATCTGCGGTTGAACATAGACAAGAATGGATAATCGGATAATTGGGATCCCCATGCAAGAATGGGTTCCATTTGGTTAGTAACAACGATTGGAACACCCACATCGGAAGTAGAAATAATGGAATCATCAGGGATTGATGTAGTGCTAGTGTATACATTAGACCTATTCAAAGTATGTTCACTTCTTAAAGGAATAGTTCTACCAAGAGACATCCATTTCCTAATGGGCATTGATCTCGTATAATTTAGGGCACAATACATTAAGATGAAATTTGTGTCCACCTTTTGTAAAACATTAACCAAGTTTTGAAGATGAAAATTTTGAGAACACTGGGAATCTAAAGGAGGAGGCATTTGGGAGCCAACACATTGTTCTTTTCACCCTTTAATTGTGAAATTTGGGCTTTCAACTTTTCGATCGTGTTATGTTGAGCTTGAATCTATTCGTCATGTTTGTTTATTTCAAAAGTGCATCAAACTCGTAACATTTGAGGATGTCTTGATGTTTGAGGTTTTGACATTTTCTTTGAGATGTTGATATTTTAGTTGCAAATCAAAATGTTCAACTTCTAGTTTAGAAAGATGTTTTACCAAATTATCGTGATCATCATGATCAATTTTCTCATTTAGTTCTCGAGTTTTTGTTTTCAAGCTCAATGACACGATCATGGAAACTTTCAAAGCAACAGCTAATTCATGAAATTGAGAAGCAGAATAGAATGCTTAGTAACAAGATAAAACACATCTTGAGCCACAAAACTCAATACTAAGTTCTCATTTAAGATATGCGATTCTTCCTTTCAATTTCATTATATTTGAGTTCCCGCTCATAATCATTGACCTCAACTATCATTGCATCAAATTCCTTTCCATTTCTTTAATATTTGAGTCTATCCCTTTGAAGACTCTCTAATTGACCTTTAATTGTTTAAAGAAAGGCATGACCTCGCTAAATAGCAATCTTTAGTTTGCTCAAACCCTCTCCCTTTAGTTATCCTAGTAGGTGTGATCCTTTTCTTACATGTCTTCTCAAAATCAACAAATAGTTGATAGATAACATACAGGTGATTAAGGTCTTGCTCTTAGTGGGAATAGATCTAGGAACTAAATGCATTGGTGTATCTTGAGGATACACGCTGTCGGAGGCATTTTCCTAAGGGAGTGTTTATTTTAACAAGTGCATTAGCTTTTTGCATATCTATGTCCTTTTTCCAAAAACTTGTTCGGGGTTAATGGAGTTTGAGGCTTAAACTGCTTAGGGAAATCCAATTATCTTTAGTGTAATCATGGGGTTTGAACGTTATGTTTTGCTTTTTACACTCGTGGATCTTTTAGCTTCTTATTCATTTTCTCCTAGTGACTTCATCTAATCGCTTATCTTCCTCAAGCACTCAAATAAGAACTAGGTTTCTTCCTAGGCTTAAGGATTTCATTACCATCATATATTACCTTCCGAGCTTTCAGCCACTTTACCATATTCGTGATTGGGTTCCTTTATGAGGGAATGCTATGCTTATCGCCGAAAACTCTATGCTTAGTGATCATGTGAAGCATTCGAATGGTACTCCCTTGCACGCACAACATATTTTCAAGCTTGTTTTCAAAGTTTTTAGATTGGAAAAGTCATTCAAAAGTTTTGATTCCTTAGCATTAAATTCTGGTTTAAGCACTTTAACATTATCTTGGAGTTCTTGTTTTTATTTAACAATTTTAGAAAGCTTTTCTTGTAAGGAGTTTAACTCTTGTTTTAACACTTCTTCTCTAAAATTACTTTTTCTAATAATTGCACGCATTTGGTCATCCATTTCACGCTCACGGTAGTTAACTCAAACTTAGCACGTTGTTCATAAACAGCAACTTGTTCTTTATAGGCATTCTGCTCGTAGATAATGTAATCATCGGGGCACAGAGTGTATTCATCAAAACATAGTCATCATTGACCTGCAGAGGGTGCATTACTTGGTACAATCTCACTTTCACTTTGTATCACATATAGATCATATGGGACAATATTACTATTACCCACATTATCCATATATGATTCATTAGTTACATGTGATTGTACTTTGTTATGCATCTCTGCTCATCAACATCATCGATAGTTTTAATACCTCGTAGATGATAGATTCTTTGAAGGACCAGCTCACGCGTGATGAAACCTTTGAGAGACCATTGGTGAAATGCTAGCCATAAAGATTGTCAGGGCATGAGGTTCATCATCGACATCGAGTCAAATGCATCACGCCGAAACTTGAAAGGCATTTTGATGATTGTGACCTATTTCGAATTGGCCGCTCATCCACATCAAGATCATAGGTTTTGGCATTTCCATCCGCTAGAAACAACAACTCTTCTTCATCCAAAACCGCCCATTGTCCCGAACTTGCACCAAAGATCTTGTCCTCAAGTACTCAGCATTTTGAGGCGCTTTGAGATGTGCAGCCTTGCAATGTGTCCATCACTACCACGCTTGTAGCACTTGATTGGCATTCCTTCCACGATTCGATTAGCCACATACCCTCCACCGCTCCAAGATACCATAACCCGCTCCAATCATCCTTGTTCATACCGCCTTTGTAACACCCCGATCCGACAAGGGTAAAGATATCACAATACGGTTTCATATCAGAACTTTAAATACTATACAAAAGCGGAAGCCTTTACAAAATATTCAAAAGAAAACATAAATAGCTAAAACTTCAAAATAAATCTAAGATTTCTATGGTAAAGTCTTGCTCTCACTCTACTCTCAAACCCGCATCGCCTATCCCATAAGCTCATCTTGAATGCTAAATACCGCAGCAGGAAAAGAAAAGTCTGGTGAGCTTACAAAGCCCAAATGAACGGATATAACAAAACAAAAGCTAAAATGAATAAATATACATTTAATCTAAATTAAATGAAATAATGACGAAGGATCTCTTAGGATCATGAAGCATAAATATACGTAAACCAAACAACCACATAACGGTTTAGACATCACATAGCACATTAATGACATAAACGCAAACACGCCATAATCACCAAACACTTAACATATCAAAATAACAGACACGATCAACTAAACGAAAGTCTAATGACTAACGAAACAGCTTCTAGAAATTAAACATGGCATTCATACAAATCAATGAAGAAACATTTAAAGCACTTAATTCCATAATATAGCAATGAAACAAACAGATGATCATGGCGTATATAATAGCTAAACCAGTTCTCAGATCCAATCCTAACCTTAGCAGAGTTTAACATGGCAGGTCACATATACAGACAGATAATTAACCTTCAAAACACTCAATAGTACACTAGCACATTCATCTCGCAAATCAACGCATTCACGTAACAATAACAAATCATAATATCAGATATACGAATCATGTTTTAACGTATTAATCCTGTCCTAGCATGGCAACTAATAATCACTTAAACAAATACGTCATAAGCACGTTCACTAACATATTATATCAGAATACATAATATTAACACTCAAAAATACCGAATCATACGTAATACTTAACACGTAAGTAAGATAAAGATTTAGTCAACTACCACGAGCCCGAAACATATCGATCATACATATCATAAGTAACCATTTTATTCGAGGGGTGACCTCTAATACTATATATAATATGAGGAGACCTCAGTAACCAATGGAGTAGCTAGCTCTCGAAATTTGTGAAGACGCCAGATGCACACGACATCATTCACCGAAAACATATCGATAATGATAATGATCTAGGATGCATCCATACGCCCTTCCTTACACCATCCGTAGACGCGAACATCACTCTATCGCCTAGAGTCATATCGAGGTGCATCATCGATACGGACATGGAACCCCATGACTAGTGAAATATTTGGCTCGGGTGTCAAACTAAACTTAGGTCAAACAGATTGTCATAAATGACACAGATCATAATTACACACAAGGTCACAGATAACATATCAAATAGTTCATATCACAAGGTTCATACTCAGATAGTCAGAAGTCAGAAGTTCATATCACAGTGGCATATCATATATTCATAAACAGAAGTTCATAACCAGAGGTTCATAATCATAAGTTCATAACCCAAATGTAGCAGGGTTCAACAAATGTATATAACAAAGTCTTCCTAACATAAGTTCACATCAGATATTGCATAGTTCACTAGAACATAAATTTCAGATAAGTAACAGATCAAACATTCAGAAAGGGTTCATAGCAATGGCATTGGAAATCCTAATAAACATAAGAGACATGACGAAGAAGGAAAAACATGAGGGACCTTTACTGAAAAGGTCAGAATATCTGAACGATAACACAAATGTCTTAAAGTAAGACAGAATATCCGTACCTTAAAGCAAATGAGAGAAAAGCAACGAATGAACGAATACGAAGATGTAACGTCGCGTCTCCTCCAACGAATCTACACGGATTATGATTTATTTAATACTTATTAGTATGACGGATTAATCTCATCAATACTTTTAAAGTTGTCAGATTATTCCCATTTTTAGTGACGGAATTCCAATGTTTTAGAGTCTTAATCATTAATTAGCCAAACTTATGAGTTGCAAATGACAAATGGTAAACTTATGGGCTTAATATGATAATTATCTTGTTTAAGAGCTTATATGATCATCTTTTAAAGTATAGGGTTTACAAATGTCAAAGACGGATTTTAAGACTCTCTTCCAAAATAGTTTACATAAACTATAACTTACATGAAATAACGAAATTACACACTTAGCTTTTAACCCTAACCAACTTCCCATTTATGTTCTAGGGTTTCCATACTTTTAATATTACTAAATACGCATTTAATTTACATGTTACCTCTTTTAATGATTTCCACTTTGACCTAGAACGTATGAAAACTCAAACGGAAATTAACTTAACTCATGCATGTCCTTACGTAATTCATTTACACATGTTGACCATAATTACTCAATTACATATTACACCCTTAACATCTTTAAGTATATGACCTAACCTTATTTTATCGTGATTTACACGTTTAGCCCAAAGGTTTTAGAATTTACAAAACATACCCCTTTAAGTTAAATACAATTGAATGGCCCTCTAAGTATCCAAAATTACGCTTAACCCCATACTTACTTTCATACGCTTAGTACTTTTATTTTCTTGTTTACAAAAATAACCTTTAAGTTTCAATATTTACAAAACCAACCCAAACCTTTTATGCAAAAACCGAATAATGTACAATTTAAGTACAAGCCCTAAACCTAGGTGTAACCCATCATTAGCTCATCATTAATACTTCATTTATGACCCTTAATGATAACAAGAAAACCCTAGTTCTTTATAAACCCTAATCGTCCCCTTGGAAATACTTTCCTTTTTATGCGTTTTCGAACAAGAAAAACCCAAGACAATTCACATAAGCTTCGAATTCACAAATATGTATTTTATTCAGGTCTTATAACATGTAAGAGCTTCTGTAAAAATCAATTCATGGTCTCTAAAAATAGTATATACCCATTCGTTATTTGTATACGCTTTTTAGGGTTTTAGATTCCAAATAAATCCATACGACTTATAAAACATGCATGGCCAATTTTTATTTGTTATATGCGACTTATAGGACTGAAAGTAACATTAGGAACTTACCCTTGATGAGCTTGGATCGTTAGAACAAAAGGAACCAAAAACTAGCACTCGTCGAAACCCTAATCGACCCAAAAACTACCCACGCTCAAACCATCAGCTTTGGAACTCGAACACTATTTTTCTCACCTTCTTCACCTTAAATATTGTCTAAGAAAAATGGTATCAGGCTCTGGAAACTGGAAATCGAATTATTTAGGGTTTTGGGAGTCGGTTTGGGAATAATCGGTTATTAGGGATTATTAAGAACCGAATAATGTATTTATATAGGATTTATAATTTTTATTGTGGGCTTTATAATGTATTGGACTTAAAATAAATGGACTCTAAATTTTATAAACTTATATTGGGCTTTTATTTAATTTTATTTCTTTTATAAAATTAATTAAATATATTCGGCAATTATAAAAATACAAACTAATTTTTATAAAGTTATAAACTATAAAAATTACCTTTACAAAGTGTCTATTTTTTTATTTAGATCATGTGGAATATTTCTTAGAAATCTTCTGAATTTACATAGCTTATTTAGTATTCTTTAAATTAGTTATTCATACTTTTTTGATTATGAGGGTATTTTGGTCTTTTGTGAATTTTAGAAATTCAGGTATTACAATTCTTCCCCTCTAAAAGAAAATTTCGTCCTCGAAATTGGACAAGACGGAACAGAACAGAAAACGAATCGGACTTCAGAACTTCTAGGAAGATAACGAACGTTAATCTTATCTCGAAACAAATGGATTTCTTATCGGAATATTCAAACTCAAACTTATTCAGAAATCAAATCGATAGTCAATTTCTTATAATAAATAATTATATACATATCAGAATAATGGCGGAGAACAGATGAGACGCAGAAAATCAAACGACAAATTCTAACTTATTCAAATATCTAATGATGAGGACATCATAGACGTAGACGGAATAAATCCTATAGGCCTCAATAGTCGCAGAAGTACGTGGAGACATATAAACTTAAGGCGATCATAGCATTCTATAGGTTCGTACAGATCATAACAACTTCGGATTCTAAGCGTACAAAACTTATACGTAACAAATATCGACGAAATCTCACAAATAGGTACGAATTCAAACGAACATGAGAAGTGCCAAATAACAGATACAAGTCAAAGTCTATCACACATCAATCACAGGCATTTCCCAGACGTCGTATACCTTCAATAAGTTCAGATTATATGATCTCGGTATTATCACGTTGATCAGGCGTCATAATACTTGCATCACATAACAAGTTCTTATTGTCATTATATTCGGTCTCGGGGTCATGACAAACACATAACTAATATCATAACAAAGCACACCACATACAGATAATACACAGATAACAAGTAACCTACTATAACAAACCAGATACACATGAGTATACCATCATGATGGCCATACTTCATTCAAACGGAAATTAAACAACATCACCAAGAAAACGAATAGCAGACGAAACTTATGAGGACAATTGGAAACTTAACGAATCTAACAGAAAGAAACAACAGACAGGAACTATACTTCCAAAATCTTGTTTTATTTCCAAAAAAAAATCAAACAAAATTTGCAGAATCGTCTTAAGATGATCTTCCAAAACAAAACTTAAAAATCCCAGATTCAAACGTCAAATGAAAACAAAAGGACCTAGCTCAAAATCAAACGTCAGAAAATTCTCATAAAGAGGGTAACTAATCGAAACGAACTCCTATTCTCGTGTCGGATTAAACCTACTAGTAGTCGTAGACTCCAACCGAATCCACCTCGTATTCCTCCTCATGACTTATTGCGACGATCCGGAAAGAAAAGTCGAGATATACCGTAATGCTAAACGATAAAACTTCACGATTCACACCGAGTTCGAACAAATCGAGATAAAAGCAATATGTATCGAATCACTTATCGAATATCAAACCGCCTTGAAACGCATGACAAACGAATCGAGTGACATAAGTCGCGCCAAATCATATGAAGTAGATGAATCTTCTCACCACCGGTTGAATCTTGTCTCCGCTCTTGCGCCTTTGGTTGGTCCATCCAACTTCCTCTAACAACATCCAGATGTCTCCGACAAAGACCAGCGGTCGAGTGTGGCTTCGCTTCACGAACGTCCAAAGACAGAACCGTCAAAGAACGCAGGTCGGCACCATCTTCTTCGACTCCACGGGTAGTCTCCATCTAACGATCGACAAACGGACGAGCGAAAACAAACTAACAAAATTCGATGCGAGCGGAGGAGGGCCAATTCAAGAAGGCAAAAGGATATCAAGTCAAATCGAACGACCATCAAAAGGAATCGAAAAAAATATCCAATGACGGAAACCTAATGTCTACCCAATCCTCACGTGTCATAGCCTAAGCTCTAGTGGTCCTAAACCTGCTCGATACCATAAATTGTAACACCCCAATTCGACAAGGGTAAAGATATCACAACTGGTTTCATATCGTAACTTTAAATACTATACAAAAGCGGAAGCCTTTACAAAATATTCAAAAGAAAACATAAATAGCTAAAACTTCAAAATAAATCTAAGATTTCTATGGTAAAGTCTTGCTCTCACTCTACTCTCAAACCCGCATCGCCTATCCCATAAGCTCATCTTGAATGCTAAACACCGCCGCAGAAAAGAAAAGTCTTGGTGAGCTTACAAAGCCCAGTGAACGGATATAACAAAACAAAAGCTAAAACAGAATAAATATACATTTAACGAAATTAAATGAAATAATGACGAAGGATCTCTTAGGATTCTGCGGAAGCATAAATATACAGAAATCCAAACAACCACATAACAGTTTAGACATCACATAGCACATTAATGACATAAACGCAAACACGTCATAATCACCAAACACTTAACATATCAAAATAACAGATTACGCATCAACTAAACGAAAAGTCTAATGACTAACGGAAACAGTTCTAGAAATTAAACATGGCATTCATACAAATCAATGAAGAAACATTTAAAGCACTTAATTCCATAATATAGCAGCGGAAACAGCAGACAGATCATGGCAGACATAATAGCTAAACCAGTTCTCAGATCCAATCCTAACCTTAGCAGAGTTTAACATGGCAGGTCACATATACAGACAGATAATTAACCTTCAAAACACTCAATAGTACACTAGCACATTCATCTCGCAAATCAACGATTCACGTAATAATAACAAATCATAATATCGATATATCGAATCATGTTTTAACGTATTAATCATGTCCTAGCATGGCAACTAATAATCACTTAAACAACACGCTATAAGCACGCTCACTAACATATTATATCGAATACATAATATAAACACTCGAAATACCGAATCATACGTAATACTTAACACGTAATAACAGATAAAGATTTAGTCAACTACCACGAGCCCGAAACATATCGATCATACATATCATAAGTAACCATTTTATCTGAGGGTGACCTCGAATACCATATATATATGAGGGGACCTCAAGTAACCAATGGAGTAGCTAGCTCCCGAATTTGTGAAGACGCGTGACAGATACCGACATCATTCACCGTAAAACATATCGATAATGATAACGGATCTAGGATGCATCCATACGCCTTCCTTACACCATCCGAGACGTGGCGTAACATCACTCATCGCCCTAGAGTCATATCGAGGTGCATCACCGATACTGGACATGGAACCCACATGACTAGTGAAATATTTGGCTCGGGTGTCAAACTAAACTTAGGTCAAACAGATTGTCATAAATGACACAGATCATAATTACACACAGGGTCATAGATAACATATCAAATAGTTCATATCACAAGGTTCATACTCAGATAGTCAGAAGTCAGAAGTTCATATCACAGTGGCATATCATATATTCATAAACAGAAGTTCATAACCAGAGGTTCATAATCATAAGTTCATAACCCAAATGTAGCAGGGTTCAAAAAATGTATATAACAAAGTCTTCCTAACATAAGTTCACATCAGATATTGCATAGTTCACTAGAACATAAATTTCAGATAAGTAACAGATCAAACATTCAGAAAGGGTTCATAGCAATGGCATTGGAAATCCTAATAAACATAAGAGACATGACGAAGAAGGAAAACATGAGGACCTTTATCAAAAGGTCGAATATCTCGAACGATAACACAAATGTCTTAAAGTAAGACGTAATATCCGTACCTTAAAGCAAATGAGAGAAAAGCAACGAATGAACGAATACGAAGATGTAACGTCGCGCCTCCTCCAAACGAATCTACACGGATTATGATTTATTTAATACTTATTAGTATGACGGATTAATCTCATCAATACTTTTAAAGTTGTCGATTATTCCCATTTTTAGTAGATTTGATTTAAATTACAATGTTTTAGAGTCTTAATCATTAATTAGCCAAACTTATGAGTTGCAAATGACAAATGGTAAACTTATGGGCTTAATATGATAATTATCTTGTTTAAGAGCTTATATGATCATCTTTTAAAGTATAGGGTTTACAAATGTCAAAGACGGATTTTAAGACTCTTCCAAAATAGTTTTATAAACTATAACTTACATGAAATAACTAAATTACACACTTAGATTTTAACCTAACCAACTTCCCATTTATGTTCTAGGGTTTCCATACTTTTAATATTACTAAATACGCATTTAATTTACATGTTACCTCTTTAATGATTTCCACTTTGACCTAGAACGATGAAAACTCAAACGAAATTAACTTAACTCATGATGTCCTTACGTAATTCATTTACACATGTTGACCCATAATTACTCGTAATTACATATTACACCCTTAACATCTTTAAGTATATGACCTAACCTTATTTTATCGATTTACACTTTTAGCCCAAAGGTTTGAATTTACAAAACATACCCTTTAAGTTAAATACAATTGAATGGCCTCAAGTATCCAAAATTACACGTTTAACCCCATACTTACTTTCATACGTTTAGTACTTTTATTTTTGTTTACAAAATAACCTTTAAGTTTCAATATTTACAAAACCAACCCAAACCTTTATGCAAAAACCGAATAATGTACAATTTAAGTACAAGCCCTAAACCTAGGTGTAACCCATCATTAGCTCATCATTAATACTTCATTTATGACCCTTAATGATAACAAGAAAACCCTAGTTCTTTATAAACCCTAATCGCCCCTTGTAAATACTTTCCTTTTTATGCGTTTTAGACAACAAGAAAACCCAAGACAATTCACATAAGCTTCGAATTCACAAATATGTATTTTATTCAGGTCTTATAACATGTAAGAGCTTCTGGAAAAATCAATTCATGGTCTCTAAAAATATTATATACCCATTCGTTATTTGTATACGCTTTTTAGGGTTTTAGATTCCAAATAATTCCATACGACTTATAAAACATGCATGGCCAATTTTTATGTGTTATATGCGACTTATAGGACTGAAAGCAACATTAGGAACTTACCCTTGATGAGCTTGGATCGTTAGAACAAAAGAAACCAAAAACTAGCACTCGTCGAAACCCTAATCGACCCAAAAACTACCCACGCTCAAACCAGCAGCTTTGGAACTCGAACACTATTTTTCTCACCTTCTTCACCTTAAATATTGTCTAAGAAAATGGTCTCAGGCTCGGAAACTGGAAATCAATTATTTAGGGTTTTGGGAGTCGGTTTGGGAATAATCGGTTATTAGGGATTATTAAGAACCGAATAATGTATTTATATAGGATTTATAATTTTATTGTGGGCTTTATAATGTATTGGACTTAAAATAAATGGACTCTAAATTTTATAAACTTATATTGGGCTTTTATTTAATTTTATTTCTTTTATAAAATTAATTAAATATATTTAAGCAATTATAAAATACAAACTAATTTTATAAAGTTATAAACTATAAAATTACCTTTACAAAGTGTCTATTTTTTATTTAGATCATGTGGAATATTTCTTAGAAATCTTACGAATTTGCATAGCTTATTTAGTATTCTTTAAATTAGTTATTCATACCTTTTTGATTATGAGGGTATTTTGGTCTTTGTGAATCATAGGTTTTGGCATTTCCATCCGCTAGAAACAACAACTCTTCTTCATCCAAAACCGCTCCATCATCCCCGAGCTTGCACCAGAGATCTTGTCCTCAGTACTACTGCATTTTGAGGCGTTTGGAGATGTGTGCCTTGCAATGCGTCCATCACTACCACAGTTGTAGCACTGATTGGCATTCCTTCCACGATTACGATTAGCCACATACCCTCCACCGCTCCAAGATTACCATAACCCGTCCAATCATCCTTGTTCATACCGTCTTCCTTGCACATTCGCACCACTACCTTACCATCTCGACATGAGCTTGATTGTGGATTGGATGTCGCTCGAGGTTATTGTTGGTGTGTGGAGTGGAATTGATTTTGACTAACCGTGAGAGACAGTTGATTGATGAAGTTTTCCATGAGTGTGTTAGAATCGAGGCTTATATGCCGGATCGTGAATGAGCTTGTAATTACCATTACCCGTGGGTATGACTTGAAGCTTTGGTGGTAATTCCTACATTGGTGTAGAATGTTGTCGAGTCATTAGATGAGCTTGTATCTCCTCGATTAGATTTGAACTGCTCAAGAATCATTCGCTCAAACATAGCATGTCTCTCATTCTTAAGGTGAATGCATACAATTGCTCATAGTTAGTGTTCCTCAAACCCTTAGTTAACTTGACCAAGTGACAAATTGTGCCATTCGGGATTCATGTTGTTCACAAACTTTGAGTTTAGTCGAATATTTGGCATAGTCATCTTAATATTCCTCATGTCATTCACAAGCTTGTGGAACCTCACGTAATATTCAAAGGACACTTTCCCCTAGTTTCATCTTAAAGTGCTCAAAGTCATCATATCGGTTGTGATTCTCTGCCTTCTTTAGTTAATTGAGAACGAGAGAGAAGCATCTTAACATTGTCCCAAACCGCCTTGGCTTCGGTGTTGTGATTGATTAACTTGTAGATGTCTTTTGGAAGACGTCAAGTATAATGTTTGAAGCCCCGATATCAAGATCATATCTCTTTTGGAAGACCCTACTATTGTCCAAAAGTTGAGCCTAAACCGTCGAGAATTGATCCGAGTCTTTCACGATTCTACTAAGAGTTTGTCGACAACACGTGTGGTATGTGCAAAACACATACCATTTCTTTACCAAAATAGACCCAAAATAACAGAAAAGAGCCGTTTATGTCTAATATTTGTTGGTTTCATGAGTTTATGCATGTGCAGGTACGGATATGGCAAAACACATAAAAGAAAGACAAATCAGACAAAAAACCGAGCACGAGAAGAAAGAGAGTGCAAAAGCTGAAGCCGGGAAATCAAAATTGAGTGAATTTGAAGTTTTGGATGCTCAAATGATGATTTTTGGAAGATTGGATCAACTTTGAAGAAATTACGGATTTAGTCCCTCAAGTTGCAAAGTTGGCAGAATCTACCCTTGAGATATTGAAAATGTCAAGAATGGTCTCTCGTCTTTCCCACAGTTACAAAATACACCCTTGTGTCCATTTTCCCTTAATTACCCTTTAACTTTCACAATTTACGCTTTATACCCTTTTAATAAAACCTTAAAACATATTAAATAAATACAAGAGTCCAAAAACTCTTTTTACCCTTTCACATAATTCTGACCAGTCAACAATAATAAAAACCCCTTTGAACCTTTCTTATCACACGAACCTAGCCAAATCCCCCGTGAACCCTCCCATTTTACCCACCGGTCAAATAGTCAAAGTAAATAAACTAACCCAATAATTCCACCCCGCCAATTTCATCCCCAATTTGATTTATCCCGTTCAAAAATTACCACAAGTAAGGGCAAATTAGTACAATTAGCTGACACATCTGACACATGGGAATGCCACCTTGGCAATCCGTGTGCCAAGGTGCGCTCCTATTGGCTGAAGAGATGTCATCAAGTACAATCAAGGGCTGAGATGATTGGATGGATTGATGGGATTTGATCAAGGGTTGACAATCAACTAAAGAAGCACAAATCCATTCGTTTCTGAAGCTTCCAAGACCTTGGGCTCAGCTATAAATACCCCTTCTTCACAAGCTTATGAGAGTAGTCTTTTAGTGTAATGTTACTCTGCTATTTTTAATTTTCAGTTAATTTTAAGCTTTCGATTTAGTTTGTAAACTGTTTTAATCATTGTATTCAAGTGCTTATTAATAAAATTCTCATTTACTTCTTAATTCGTATTCTTATTTACCTCCAATATTTTCTCATTTACGTTGTTAGCTTTTACTACAGTTTCTAAAGCTTAATCTAAGCTTACTTTAAGTTTTCCAAAGTTAAGTTGCTTCTATTACTGATTTCAACAAAATTCCAAAAAAAAATAAGAAAATACTTTAAAAAATACAAAAATATTTCAAGTTAGTTTAGTTAAGCTTCAAAAGCTCGTTTCAGCTCACTTAAGCTCGACTAGCTTATTATAGCTATTAGTGAGTTTCTAGTAGTGTAAATCTAGTTCAATTCTCAAATTCAATTATGGTCAACAAAAGTCAACTATGAAGCCATTGTCAGTATGGGTGATTGTCGATGGATTGATAAGCTGATGGTATTGAGCTTGTTTTAAACAAGTTAAGGGGTATTGGATGGTTCTATGGGTATTCAGTTAGCATGTGCTTAGCATTGGACTTTTGTAAGTGTTCAGTTAGATTCCAATTTCAACTTAGTAGTGTAGATTAATTGTTAGCAGTTCATTTGTGTTGAATATATCTTATATCCATCATTATGTTGCTTATGTGAGTGGTTATTGGTTTGCATAGCTTGATTTGCTCATCTTCATACTAAACCCGATTTGGTCTCGCAACATGTGGTAGTTCTAGGATCGAGTGTGCACTTGCCGCCTATTTGTCATCGCTAGCTCCATTAGTGTTATTTGAATCGAATTAAGGATAGTTGTAGTTTGGAATTGTGTTTTGGTTGTTAATCTGATAATGTCTCTTAAGGACTGTTTGGTTCAGTAGCTAAAATTGTTTTAGAGGATATTTTAGTGGATAGTGTTAGCATATTCAGTCATATCTAGTTGTAATTAGGCAGTTTAGATCTTAAAATTTAGTCTTATATTCACTCAAAAGTCAAAATTAGATTTAAAATTTATTCATTATCACATCAGTTAGATTTTAGTAAATTCAATCTTGCATTTAGGTATCAAAACTGTTAAAATAGCATATGTAGGTTTCATTTCAGTTTTAAATATCATTTAGAAGTAAATCAAAGCAAACAAAGTTCATTAAAGTCAAACTACAAGGAAAATCAAAAGTCAGGAAAAGTATTTTCATCCCAATCAGCTTCCATTTATACATTTTAAAAAACCTCATTTCAAAGCTTAATTTTGCTGTAAATCTGATTTCATAACTTTGGTTGGTTGTGTTTAAGCTGGTAATTTTAGATTATTTTTGCAAATTTTTCAAAACAGCTGAATTAGTGCTTTAAATTGGTCTGTTTTCCAACCAATGCTCTGTGACAAGCATCAACATATATTGAGCTTGTCACAACTTATTCTCTAGCTTCTAAACAGTTCATTTCAGCTCATTCTAAGCCCAAATTTGTAATTTTAGCTCTTTGCCAGTTGAACTTGAGTTTCCCACTTAAATTTTCCAAAAAAGCTCTTGTGGACTTGCTTATTGGACTGCTGCAAGTAGGCACCTCAGGCTACTTAAGCTTTTTGCTGTTAAGACTAGTTTAGTGCTTTTTAAGCTTATATCATGTGCTTATTTGGTTGTAATTAGTTACATTAGATTAATTTTAGTGAGCATAGGCTTATTTTAGCTTATTACAGCTTCTGGGTGCTTAATATAGCTTTTTGCTTATTTTCTCTAAGCTTTTTCATATCAGTTGTGCATTAGATTGGTTATCCTGTTATCATTAGTTGTTTTAATAATTTTCATAGCTTCTCAGTAGTATTTAGAACTTATCTGCAATTTTTCATAATTTTTCATAGCCATTTACTATTTTTCTGCTATTAAAATCAGTTTTTAGCACTTTTAAATAGCTTTTAATTGAAATAAATCAGAAAAGGCTCACAAAAATATAATTTTAATTTTCTATGGTTTATAAAAATCAAAAAGTCAGAAAAAGTATTTTTCTAGATTTTTCCTAGTTAAAATAGTATTTTCTAGACATTTAATTAGTTTAAATCAGTTTTAAATTCATAATAAATAGAAAAAAATTCAAAAAAAATATAATTTTAGTTTATAAACATATTTTTAGCCAAATTAGATTTTTTTTAAATAGTTTTGTAATTTTCTTGTAAGTTTTCATAATTTTTAGCTTTTTAAATTTATTTTAAAAGTCGAAAAATAGTTTTTAATTCAAATAAAATTGAGAAAAACCAAAAAAAATAGTTTTAAATTTTAGATAATTTTTAAATCACCTTTTTATCTGTAGAAAAATATTAGTCTACTAGTTTGCATTTTAGTATACGTTTTATAATTATCGTAATTTGCGTTTTTAGTTTATTTTGCATACTTAGTTGTAATTTCTTATTTGCACCATAGTTTTAGTAGATTTAATTGCCTTTTATTATAATTCCTTGCCCCGTAGTTTAGAAATCACCAAAATTCCTTTTAACCATTCAAATCCCGAATCACGCGACGTGAGTTTAAAACTCCATTTATCCTTCGCTAGGAACGATCCGGGATTCAAATCTAATACATTTGAGTTACCCAATACTATAATTGGTTTCTTTCCTAAGAATCAATTTTGGCGCCCACCGGGAGGGCATGTAGTGAGTTTCAATTCGCCTCGATTCGCTTGTATTTGAAGATCCTTCCCGAGTGAAGTTATTGTTTTGTTTTGTGAATATTTTTTTCAAAACCCAAAAAATCTAAAAACACCAAAACATTCTTCCTAGAGTGTTTACAAAACCAAAAAAATTAAAAAAACCAACAAAAGAAATCGAAACGTCAATTGTTACGTCGGCTCACCATGAAAGTACAACCTATACACGGGGTTTAAGGAAGTCTTGACATTAAATTGCAGACTGAAGAAAGATCCACTCTTCTTTCCCACCACACTACGACTACTTTTGAGAGCTACCGAGCACCGGTTGACGGGACGGTTACCAAAAATATTGTTTTTCAAAAGTTTTCTTAATATAAAAACCAAAATGATTTTCCTTTTTCAAAATTATTTTTCTTTTTTACTTTTTTATTTTGATTTTTTTAGTGCATGCGCACTCGTTCTCAATCACGACGTCATCGTAATTGAAGAATAGACGTACCCTAGTTACGTACTATCATTGACCAACCCGTCATGGCGGATACTCGAACAATGTCCGAGTTACTTCAAGCTCTCGTAGACGGCTACCGTGATCCTATCGTTGTTCCACCAATTGATTCTGAAAACTTCGAACTCAAAACGAATTTGATACAATTGGTTTCGTCTAAACCCTTTTGTGGTTTTGAGAGAGAGGAGCCCCAGGTACATATCCGTTGGTTTAATCAAGTAGCTTCTACTATAAACTTTCGGGGCGTCTCTCATGAGTCAATTAAGTTAAGATTATTCCCATTTTCCCTTGAGGGGGCAGCCCGGACATGGCTTGAGAAAAAACCCCCTCATTCAATTACGACATGGGAAGACCTTTCTAAGAAATTTGTTAACCAATTTGATAACGCTACACGCGTTGTTCGGGGTCAAAGGAACTTCCTTTTCGTCGAGCAAGTTTTTCAACACCCTAGGCAGTGAACCTAATCGTTAAATGTAGTATTAGAGTAAGCCACGAGAATTGATATCGTTCTCTGGGGAATAGGAATGCTAGTGAGAAGTTACTACGCTAAGGTTGGGGTTGAGGAAGATTATTTTTATCTTTTATGTTTTTAGGAAATGGAAAGGTACAATTTCGGGGTATTGGATTTGGGGTTGGTATTTCTACCAATTACTCTATTCGTTTAATTATCTATTCTAAGGTGTATGTAGTCTATGTCTAATTATTGTGTGCTCGTATGATGATTTAAAGATGTGTTTACTTAGGTTTTATTACTCCTTAATTATCTCCTATTGATGGTTGAATTGCCACGTCCTTATTCTTAATCGCGTTGTGTGTCTAAGGTCGTAGGGTATGTGTTTATCCCTAACTCTTTGAAACTACCAAAGGTTATCGCCTACAAAATCTCTAGGATTTATAAACTTAACACTAAGGTACTCTTCGGATGGTTTAGCCTACAATGACTCTAGGTACTATAAGCTAAGGTTCAACAAAGATTAATCAAGCATTAACTACACAACAGATGATCTATCGCAATACTAGATCATTAACAATTAAGATAAGAGACAACCAATCAATATTCAATAATTAAGTTTCATATCTCCTAGCAAACACACAAGTAAATTAGCGGACATGGGAAACATGCAAGCATACACACAATTAATTGAAGACATAATAGAATTAATGAAGTAAAACACTTATCTTGATGTAAGATAGGGTATGGAACCCTAAAATCGTGACAAGATGACCTTGGTTCGGTTTAGGTTTTACTCCAAAAGACTACACACACAAAACTAGAAAATTCGGATTCTATATATAAGATTATATATGCGACGCGTCACCCTTTGATTTGTGACGCCGTCGGGTCGCCGTCATAAGGGTTTCGCCTTGCACACGTTAGTCTTGGCGACGCGCCACCTTATGCTTGTGACGCCGTCCCTTCACTTCGACGTCGTGCGGATCAAATCTAGGCCGTCGAGTTGCGACGCCCTACTCTTTTAAAACCCAAGCCGTCACTTGTAAATGAGCAATTTACACGAGCGGTCACAAAAGTGGTCCGAAGGCCACAGATAACACCGACGCCACCTTTAGTTCCAAAGACTGAGTGTCTCGATTCTTGACATTGGCCATCTTCTTCCTATATTCGCGCCTTTTCGTCCGAATAAGTGTCATTCCAGCATTTTGCCTTCAAGATACCTAAAAAGTGAAAAGGAACGATATTAAGTAATAACGGATACAAAAGTGATCAAATAAGGGTTTAAACGACCCCTCAAAAAGATACATTTTAAAACCTTATTAAATATCCCTACACTTGGTATTTGCTTGTCCTCAAGAAAATGTGCTTTAAGCCAATTAATTTATAAGTTAGGGGTCATGAAGCATTGGTTAAGAAGAATTCACAACACATATAAGCCCCGCAAAAGTCATAACAAGCACGGAAATTACATACTAGCACCTCACATGGGGTGTTTGGATACTCACATCTCTCGGGTGTATATGAAATATAACAAGTTGGAAATGGAAGATAAACACTCATTAACCGGTCCTAGTACATAGATTACCATAGGCTTGAGACTAGATCAAACCTTCATTGCTTTGGCGTAAGCACCTAGGAAATACTATCAAAGAGGTCTTTTAATGGGTTGTAATGTTAGGCTTACGGTAGGGAAACAAAGGATTTGGTGGGATAGGCTATTTAGTGGTGGCAAGTCAAAAATCTTTATGTTACAAGCATGCGAAGAATGGCGTTGCTAAGCCAAGACTCGACACTATAGACTCTAGGTAACTGAAACAAACAAACATAAATTAAAGATAGATGTAGGAAGGTAGCCCTTTTTTTTTTTTTTTTTTTTTCAACACTCTATTTTTTTTTTTTTTTTTTTTTTTTTTTTTTTTGATTTTTTTAATACACTTTTACTCCACCATCCTCTACGATAACATCAAAATGATAGGGATTTATAGGCACATCCCTACAGTTGAGTTTTTGTTACTCTAACACTAATATGACCCGAATTGAAAAGATCAAAACACTTGGGGTACATTATTACGAAAATAAAGGGAATTTGAATTTAACGTTCCCTTCCCGTCATTTCATAAAATTCAACTTTTCCCATGAGTCCCAATCGTCCCAAAACTGTACAAAGGATATGACTCGACTTAGCAACTTATGCAAGCAACTAGATAATTGAACTAAGGGTTTAGTGTGATAACAATAATGCACTAAAAGTGAGTGCATACAAGGTAGGCTAAGGCGATTTGGGTGTACATTTGGGGTGGTGTAAATAATGTTCTTCATTGATATTCCGAAAACCGAAACATCACGAGAACCGCGAAAAGGATAGGCTCGAGGGGTTAACTAGGGTATCGTGTACTAAAGATGAGTACAACGCAAAGGTGTGGGAGAATTACTCAACCGATGTGGAAGAAGTAATTATATTACGGTATCAAACAAGGGTTATCCTAATGCCTCTTATCATTTAGTTATTCCTAACTACACAAGTGTAGTCTTACTATCAATCTCGGGATGCATCACAAAACAAGTTCAAGAATCTATTATACTACCGGTTCACACACTAAGCATTAAAGATGAATGCTTTAATTCCTACTAATCTAAGGGCGATCCTCACATTTTGGGTGGAATGTAAGTGGTAAAGGGTTTTCGTGCTAGTCATGTAACTTCCTATCCATGAGACGCTTTATTAAGACTAATGGCCCACTCCTATATGTCATGAAAAATTGAAAATTTGGTGCCAAAATTACCCTAACCGACATTTTCTCATGGTTTATTACATAGATGCAATTGGACAAAGCAAATAATCAAGGATAAGCATAGTTTCAAAGTTCCCGCTTTATTTTCCCTCCTACATTTAAACCGAACATTGTCCCCAATGTTCCCTAAAAGTATCAAATTTATGATAATGGAAGGTAATAAAACGAAAGAAACTAATACTCCCCGATTAGCTCGGTAGGATCCGTGTAAAGTGGTGGTTACATTTTTCTTCAAGAAGAATGTTTGTGTTAAAAGCTCCTTCTCATCTTTTGTATCTTCTTCTTGGTAAATTAAACCTCGCACACTTGAAGAAAACAAACGAAACCTTTATGTAAAATCGGTGGTAATAATATATATAGGACTCGCTAAACTAGGATATAATGCTTGTGGAATGGATGTTTACGAATTTTCGGAAAATTAAGACCTAGAAAATTCCAAAAATTAATAAGTAGCTCAAAAACGAGAAAAAGTAATCATTGTTTTGCTTCTTCCCGACGCCGTCAGTTGCGATCTCGACGGTCAAAGTTATCCCGACAAAACCGGTCTCGCTATTTTCTCGAAAAAATTCGAAAATTTACATCTTTAGAATCGAAAATGTCATACAATACATCCATTATGACTCGATACAAGCATTTGACTCGAACAAACACACATGTATATCTTTTAATTAATTGTAATTCTCATGTTTACGTTTCTTTTTAAAACGTGTGTAATCCTCCCTACACTTATCCCTTATGTAAAATACCTTTATATGTAATTAAGACGAGGTTAAAGACAAAACAAAGCATTTTTACAAAATCAAACATGAGAATAAACAATCAATAAAAGATACACGACACAAACAAGCAAACAATTAAGCATGGGTTGCCTCCCACGAAGCGCTTTTCTTTATTTATGAGTCTTGTAGCTAGACTCGAAGTCGTGCCCCTACGTAACTTCATTACCGTCACCTTCTTCCTCATGACGGTCTCTAGTGGGTGATTCCATGTTGTAAAAGTGCCCTATGATACACCTTTCTAAGAGTTCGTCCTCTTCCCACTCGGCCTATATTCGTCCTAAGTTCAAACAATCCCTATAGAAACCGCAAATCTTATCCATAACATAATCCACTCCTTTCTCCTTATTCTTCTCATTCCTATAGTAGACCGATAGTTTAAGTTCTTTTCATCATTGGAGAGCGATGAAAATTTCTCAATCTTAAACGGCATTTGGTAAGCTACGCCATCGGTCTCATCCTTGAATTGCACTATTCCTAACGAGGGATCATAAGTCATCTCGGTGCTTTCTATGAAAGGTTTTCCTAAAATAACATGGGACAAGCTAGGATCTATGGTCGTACTAATATCTTCCACAATTATGAAATCCATAGGAAACATGAAACTACCTACATAGACGGGCAATTCCTTAACTCTACCATGAAAATTGCAACTAACCCTAGGATTATCGGGATCTTGTCTAGTTGGGATAGGCTTCTTCATTACCCAATTATAGTAGGTGCTAGTCATTATGTTTATTGGGGACTTATGCGGTCAATGTATGCCTTTGCCACGAAAAGGTGTCCTATGCAACATGGTATGTTAAGATTCCAAGGGTTCCCAAACTTGATCCTAGGGCTTCTCTTAACATACATGTGACGGAGGTCACGCACTAAGTGAGGGTGGCGAGATAGTTCTTCTTCTCAGAGGAAACTTATTGAAATAGTCGCTGTCTACTCATCTACTTCCTCGGTTGTTTCATTTATCGGTGTTTCATTAACCTCAAGTATCGTTTCTTGGTTTGCTTCGTCATTTGTTCTATTAGGTTTTGCTAAGGTGATGGTATTGACGAATTGAACATGCTTGGCTAGCTTACTTGGGTCCTTAATCTCTACAATCGAAGGTTCGGAGTTGAGATAGCATTAACCTTCCTATCACTATTGGTCATGGCTTTCAAGAGGTTATCTATCTTCCTATCCATCTCGACTTGTTTTGGTTAAAACGGTCCGAGAGCTTAGCTATTTGAGCTTCTTGGGATGCGACTAGGTGTTGCAACATCCCTCAATGTTTTGTTGGTTAGGGCCGTGAGATGGGGGCCATGAGAAATCATTGATGTGAATTCTTTGGTTTGTCCCCAATAAAGTCGGGCTTGCCCTTCCATGCTTCTCAAGGCCATTAAAAGTCCTAGGTCCGGGTGTTAGGAATCTTCCTCCTGCTCCATTAGTACGAGGATGCGAGTCAACGGAAGCTTGTTCGGGAATCTTGTGCAAGCGCGCGTGTTATGACGATCATTACACGGCTCATACGAGGAAGAAACTTTGTTCACATGGTGTGAAGACTTAGGATTTTCGTAGGAACTCATTAAGAATTTAACTTGATCTCCAAGCTCGAGCATCCTACGGTCGGAAGGTTGTGAGTCAATGGGAGGCAAGGATATTGCCTTAACGGTTTTGGGCAACTCACGGGGGTCATTCCAACTTTCGTTGTCATAGAGCAAGGTCCTCTATTATACCCCGTGATTCTTCCACGTGAGGTCACTAAGTTTTCCACCGCCGCTTGGTCAATGGATCGCTTGGTGGGGAAGTTGACATGATCATAGAAGAGTTGGACTTGAAGCCAAAGATCAATGCCGTGATGAGGGACTTTATGGAGTAAGTCCTTGAATCGAGTCCATGCTTCAGAGAGAGATTCACCTTGACGTTGTTGGAACATCAAGATATCATTCCTAAGCTTAGTGGTTCTCCCGGTGGGAAAAATTGAGCAAGAGAGCGAGAGGTGAGATCATCCCAACTTGAGATGGAACCGCAGAAGTCACCAAGCTAATTACTAGCTTGGTCCCGAGAGAGAATTGGAAGAGACGCAGACGCGTGGTCTCCCGTGTAGTAGCATCGAGGTCGCATTTAAATCGAAAATTTTAAGGAAATCCTTAAGATGCTAATTAGGATCTTCGGAACGAAGTCCATGGAATGCACATCCGTTTTGCACCAATCGGATGATGTCGGATCGCAGGGCCATAGTTTGGGCTTGGTCGGGAAGCTCAATGGTGTTCCTATAGCCTAGGTGGCTTGGTCTTGAGTATTCACCAAGAGTACGGCCTCTTGGCGGTTCATTGGGTGGTAGGTTGATGAATGGTGGTTGGTTATCACCTTCCATGATGAAAAGTGATGGGGTTACGAACAAAGGTCACGTAAGAAGGGGGATAAACTACGAAAGCTAAAAATTGAAAAAGCTTACTTGATAGGAATCAAGCAAGGAAACCTACATGAGGTGGACTCTAACTAGCTATTCTATTCCCAAGCAGCGCGCCAAAACTTGATAATGCTATACGCGTCGTCGGGGTCAAAGGAACTTCCTTTCATCGAGCAAGTTTTTCAACACCCTAGGCGCTTAACCTAATCGTTGCAGTAGTATTAGGGTAAGCCACGGGAATTGATATCGTTCTCTAGGGGAATAGGAATGCTAGTGAGAAGTTACTACGCTAAGGTTGGGGTTGAGGAAGATTATTTTTTATCTTTTTATGTTTTTAGGAAATGGAAAGGTACGAATTTCGGGGTATTGGATTTGGGGGTTGGTATTTCTACCGATTACTCTATTCGTCTAATTATCTATTCTAAGGTGTATGTAGTCTATGTCTAATTATTGTGTGCTCGTATGATGATTTAAAGATGTGTTTACTTAGGTTTTATTACTCCTTAATTATCTCCTATTGATGGTTGAATTGTCACGTCCTTATTCTTAATCGCGTTGTGTGTCTAAGGTCGTAGGGTATGCTTATCCCTAACTCTTTGAAACTACCAAAGGTTATCGCCACAAAATCTCTAGGATTTATAAACTTAACACTAAGGTACTCTTCGGATGGTTTAGCCTACAATGACTCTAGGTACTATAAGCTAAGGTTCAACAAAGATTAATCAAGCATTAACTACACAATGGATGATCTATCGCAATACTAGATCATTAACAATTAAGATAAGAGACAACCAATCAATATTCAATAATTAAGTTTCATATCTCCTAAGCAAACACACAAGTAAATTAGCCGGACATGGAAACATGCAAGCATACACGCAATTAATTGAAGACATAATTGAATTAATGAAGTAAAACACGATCTTGATGTAAGATAGGGTATGGAACCCTAAAATACTATACAAGACAGCCTTGGTTCGGTTTAGGTTTTTACTCCAAAAGACTACACAAACAAAAATAGAAAATTCGGATTCTATATATAAGATTATATATGCGACGTCACCCTTTGATTTGTGACGCCGTCGGGTCGCCGTCATTAGGGTTTCGTCTTGGCCACGTTAGTCTTTGACGGCGCCACCTTATGCTTGTGACGCCGTCCCTTCGACTTTTGACGTCGTCTGGATCAAATCTAGGCCTTCGAGTCATGACGCCTACCCTTTTAAAACCCAAGCCGTCACTTGTAAATGAGCAATTTGGCTCGATCCGTCACAAAGTGGTCCGACGGCCGCAGATAACACTGACGCCGCCACCTTCGGGCCCAAAGAACTCGAGTGTCTCGATTCTTGACTTTGGCCATTTTCTTCAGATATTCGAATAAGTGTCATTCCAAAGATTTTGCCTTCAAGATACCTAAAAAGTAAAAAGGAACGATATTAAGTAATAACGGATACAAAAGTGATCAAATAATGGCTTAAACGACCCCTCAAAAAGGTACATTTTAAAACCTTATCACAATTATTCCTCCACAAGAATTACGAGTTTAAGAAATCAAATAACAAATTTTCAAAAAATTCGACGAAAGTTTTGGTGAAGCATGGGATACTTTTGCGTAAATGCCCAAATCAAGGTTTTTCGATCTTCATCGATTAATACGTTCTATAATTCTCTAACTCCAACCGACCAAGATTCGCTTAACGCGCCACGGTGGCAATATCTTGAGTCGTATGGTCGCCGATATTAGAACGATTATTAAGAATAAGTCAAAGTTTTTCGCCTAGAAACAAACCGGTTGTTTCTAAGATCGCTACCAACCACAATTATGTTCGAGAGGAGTGAGTTGAGTGAGCTCACTAATGCTATTCCTTGGTATGATGAAAGAATTCAAGAGTAAAAACTGAGCCAGTCAAAGCAATTACCGAAACTTGTGTTATTTGTAGTGGTCCTCATCCTTACTACAATTGTCAAGCCACGGATGACGATATCAGAAATGCTTCCGTAGCCGCTGCTAATCCGATTCAACATAAAAATCAAGGATTCTGTACCAACCAAATGGGACCACCCGGTTTTGCACCCGTTCCACAACAAAATCAAAACCGTTAACAAAACCAAAATTCTAATCAAAACCAAAATTATAATCAAAACCGAGGAGCTAATGTCAATCATGGTAATCAAAACTACCAAGCTCCTCCACCACAAGTTTACCAACAACCTCCTCAACAACCTTATCAACTACTTCATCAAGTTGCTCCGAATCACGATTTTGCAAGTTACGTTAAGAGCACCGATAGCACCATTAAAACGATGCAGACTCAAATCAACATATTGAGCAATAAGATTGATTCTAACCATAATAAGCAAATGAATGAAATGAGGAATATGTTAACTAGTTTCTTTCAGTAAAATCAACCTTTTACCTCTTCTTCTCAACCCTCGGGTTCCGGTACTCTTCCGAGTAACACGATTCCCAACCCGAGAGGTGACATGAAAGCGATCACCACCCGAAGTGGTGTAGCTTATGATGGACCCACGGTTCCTACCACTACTTCTTCTTCTTCTCGTGTGGTAGACTGTGAGACCGGGGTAACAAAGGACCGGTGCTTCCTACTAATAAGGGGTACGAGAATGTCCAACCAACGGTTGTCCCGACTTTGAGTCCAAGGATGCTCCCATTAGTGCCGCAAAGACTAACCCAAGAACAACACTTTCGCATCGTCAAGAATGAATGATCGGAATAGCGTGAACAAGCAAATCTTCAAATGGAAAAATTCTTTCAAATCTTTCAAGATCTTAACTTTGAAATTTGCTTTGCGGATGCTCTTCTTCTCATGCCTAAATTTTTTTCGACACTAAAAGGATTGTTAAGTAACAAAGAGAAACTCTTGGATTTGGCCAGAAAGTCTTTGAATGAGAATTGTTTGGCAGTTATCCTCAAGAAACTTCCCGAAAAGTTAGGTGACCCCGGAAAATTTCTCATTCCTTGTGATTTTCAAGGAATCATTCAATGCTCCGCCTTGTCCGATCTTGGCGCGAGTATAAATTTGATGTCGTTATCTGTTGATCCCAGTTGAGAAAACGATCTAATATAGAAACTGACTTAAACAAAGAACTTATTAAGTATTACGCGAATTTAACACTTAATCTTAAGAAGAATAAGAAACATTCAACACCTCAATATTATTATTAATACGAATACTCTAACAAAGATTAGGGTTTTACAACCTTGAAGTGTATCGACCTTAGATATCAAACATACGTATATCTAATCTAACCTAGGACCTCCTTTTATAGGCTAAGGAGTCCTTTACATAATACAATACGTAACCTACAAGATAAATATCTTTCCATATTTATCTAATACAAAATACTAAACCGACTATACAAGACTAGCAGTGGTTACAATAGACTATCAAGAGTTACACAATACTACTAGCCGCAGCTTTGTCATCATCCGTGGTTACATCCTTCACCCGTGGTTATATCAACTCGTCCTGCAGCTCCAAAGATTTAGAATAATTCTTGATCCAAGGAACCAAAACCCAACAATCCTCCCCTAAACTTGATACATTCCAATGTAATTCTCAAGTTTCCTTTATGCTCAAAACATCCGAATTGGAGGATGTAGTCAAACACTTACTAGATTTAAGAATTTTCACATACTCAAAGAACAAATTGTAAGCTTGACCATCATAGGGTAACAACATCTTGATAATACCAGCTTCAACATCCGAGCAATAATCGGTGGATACTTATTCGATTAAGGATAATCACCTTCTACTAGCATATGAATAACTTCTCCGTAAAGCAGTTAAAACATGAACTCCACAAGTTTGATATAAAACCATCTTGTAACTTGACCATTGTAGAGTCCTTTCCATTCGTGTTCATCATGAGTAGGTTCAAATAAAATCTTCAAATGATGATAAACCGTCTCTCATGATAATCATTTGGATGTACTTCACCAAACTTATTCTTGTAAAGTATCCAAAGATTCATCAAATCATCTCTATCAAAATATCAAGCATTTGTGAAAATTTATTATACTCATAAACTTCATTGTTGAGTCTTTGAATTTTCTAAACTCCTTCACTTCCAACTTTAAGCTTAAACTCATAAGAAATAATTTGATTAACATCTTCAACTACTTTCGGTCTTTTAGAATCGATGTCTCCGAACCTCGATTTTCTCTTTCATTTACTTTGAATCCACTCTTCATCCTTTTTAATCCACTCTTCTTCCTTTTAGAATTCATTGGACATAAATCATCATTATTAATCCTCATACATCTCATATAAAGCTCACGAATTCTTTCAAATGAACACCTATTAAGATTATCATGAATATGAATGCTTGAATTCTTAATAATTTTCATCAAGACGCTCCTCATCCAGTGCAATAGAAGGAGGTTTCTTTCTTATAACTTACTTCCTTTCTTTACCAATCCTCCTTGCCCATAGACCCAAAAGTCTAGCTCTTTCCTCATCATCCAACAAAGGCCCATTCTTGTGCAATATATTCATCATTTATTTGTTGAGAAGCTTCAAGATAGTTTTGTGATTCATACCATGTAGTTAACCATCTCGACTAGCTTCTCTTCTTCTAGCTTCCTTTCTCTAAAGCTTCTTGTTCGCAGCCTAACATATTTCTAACATACTCTTCATCATAAGCAACCTTTCCGCTTTACTTTTAAACTACAACTCGGTTCTACAATCCCTTTACCTTTACCAATGTCTTGTTGAACCACTTTCTTCTTTAATGGATCACCAATAATCAAACTTTTACTTCTAGGTTTAGGTGCAGCAGATTCAAGAGATAAAACAGGTGCAATGATAGGTGTAGAAATAGATGAGGTTTTGCTTAGATTTATCAATGTACTTGCAGCTTCTTTCTCAACTTCTTTAGACTTAGGTGGTGATACAGAGAGAGTTGTAACAATAGTGGAAGTAGTTAGAACAAAGCAATGGGTACCATAGCCATTTTCAAAGCGCAGCATGGTTTCAATGATACTATCCATGGTTGCAGACACACTAGCAAAGTGGTTGTGGTCATATCACTTCATCATCTACCACAGCCTTCAAATTTTCAAGAACGACCTCATTCCCACTTTATCGATACCAAAATTCTTGATCTCCACTATCAACATCTTCTTCCATAGATACATCTGACCTCCCCGAATTCATGCCTTCACTCCTCCCTGCTTGGATACATCCTCCATATTTAGAGTCGAGAGAAGTCCACCTTCTTTTCATCCTTCTCATAGTTCTCAAAACAAGAATCCTGTGTCTTCTTATTTTCTCCAAAACCAATACCCTATGCTTCAATCGCCTAATGTCTTTTCCCGAAACACAACCACTCCACAAGACTTGAGATTGTTTCCTCCATTTTGGCACATTTATCCACAATTCATTAAAACGTTCAAGAATATCCTCCCACTTCGACTGTGTGAACCGGGTCCGAGAGGTGGTTCATTGAAAAGTCATCATGTACCAACTTAGGATCCGTCAATTCGGTTTCATGTTCCAAACTATCCTCATCACTTGAGCTGTGTTAATCGCTCCGAGAGGTGAATCCTTGGATATAGTAAACATAGCACCAGACCGGCCCGATCATCTATGTACCCTTTAGTAGCCAGTTGGCTAGGATTCCTCCACCGTGTTAAGTTCCAAGGAACTCTCCACATTAGGAGTTGCCAAAGTTGGATCTTATTTATGTTTCCACTATCCTGACCAGCATCTAAGCATGAATCAGTAGTGGAAGCCCTTCCAATCATGTCACCTTCACTGCATGTGACAGCCTCATTAACAACACCACTAACACCAACCTGAGGTAGCTTGGTGCCCTTCAGTCTCTTAGTCCATACAATTGGTTTAACAGTGGTTTGAGTTTGACTAGAAGTATGTTGAGTGTCACTAACAGTGGTTTGAGATATACTAGCAGTGGGTTCAGTGACTATAGGTTGTGATTCAAGACTTTCATCAAACTCAGAATCAGTAGGCAAAGTAAGCATATGGGGAAATAAAGGAACATCTCTGATCTGAACATTTGGCTTCTGATTCCTCATATGTGCAAAAACCTTAGGAAGCATATGATGTACTTCATACTCTAGAATGCTCAATGTGTTCATCTATTTGGCTTTCCACAATAAGTTGAACAAACCTAGGATACAAATAATATTTACCCTTCTTCCTAATGTTTTGTACTAACCCCTCATAAATCATTCTAGACCAATTGAACTTTCTTCCATCAGACAAACAAATAACAGCAGTAGCAATTTTGGAAGGAAAGTCATTAAACCCAGTGGTCTTATTACTCATACACATCAACAAGGTATGAATAAGAAATTTCCATTGTGTTGAAAACAAACTCTTAAAAAATTGTACCTTATCACCCCTGTGTGTATATCCTAACCTTTCTAAACCAAATACAATCTCAAAGATCCGAAAGATTATCAATACCATCAAGATCATCAAACTTTAAAACTCTCCTAATGATCTCCTCATCAACCGAAATAGCATTCTCATCCACAACAAAGCTAAACACTTCTACTCCTTCAATCTCTTCAAACTTAGCATTCTTCCAAACTCGATGTATGTAGGCTTTAAGGATGGTTGGTGTGACAGTTAAGGCATAGTGAATAGGACTGTGTATAAGGAAATCAATCATTTGATGAAAACCTTCAGATCGATTGTTTTTATGAGGTTAGCAACTAGGTTATGTGTGTTGGAGTACTGGGTCGCCATTGTGATTGATAATGAATATGATGTGGGTTTGTGAATTATGCAACAGAAAGTGATTAGGGTTAATGTAGAGCGCCAAGTTGAAGTGATTTGAAGACCAATGAATGATCCATCCGTGATTTTGGGGAGATAAATACACTTTCACCAAAGTTACCAAACAGCCCATGTAGTATCCAAAACTAAGCAACATGCTATCCGTGATTTCAGAACTGCTATCCGCGGTTTGAAACATACCATCAGTGAATACAAGGATTCACTTCAATCATTAGACCAAGAGATACAGCAAGCAAATCTGTGTCAACATAAGAGATATCTCACAAAAATATAAAGGATTACACATTTTTTTTTTTTTTAACAAACACTAGCAGCTAACATATTACCGACCCAATGTACACTAATCCTTCATACCGCAAGACAAAACACAAACCCAACACGAAAAGAAAGTCATTGTTATCGTGGTTAGTAAAAGCCAGTGGTTCCAAATGACCTATCCGAGGTTAGCAAGGATAAGTCAATATGGTCAACTTCCATGATTAATATTAGTCCAAAGCCCAATGAACTCATTAACTCCTCAACCAAATTTAACTCGCCTCATTTACTTACATAACCCATAACTCGCTTATAAAAAGAACCCAAATCACATATCACACATCAATTAAAACCAAAACCCTAATTTCTCCAAAATCCACAATTAACCTCAATCACCATGTGGAACCCTAGTTGGAATAAACCAGAAGTCATTGATCTAACATCCTCCTCATCCTCATCATCATCATCATCAAGTGAAGAGTCTGATCCATGGCGTCTTTACATCCTTCCACAAGAACCACGACCAAGAAAATCCCCCTTTCTCCCATCATCTGAAGATGATAGTGTGGTGAATCCAAGTGAGTCTTCTGATGACTCCTCTAAGAAGAGAACTTCAAACCCCCAACCTTCATCATCCCAACCCCAACCAAGACCACGAGCAAGAAATCCACCACTCGCAAAGGACAGAGAGGTGATTCTTGGTCTTTCTGCACCAAGTTGTGGTGCTTCTTCACATATTGTAAAGGGGAAGGGTAAAAGGAAGATGGAGTGATTGCTTTTTGGTGAAACCAGTAGATGAAGCACAAAGGACAATGTCAAATCATAAATTCATCTACTATATTCATCTTCATCATCTTCGGTTTCCTTAATCCATCCTTCCCATTTTGATCCTTAGCTCGTCATGCATATCCAACAGCTGCAATAGATGATAGGAGCTAGGATAGTAGTAGAAAATCATGTATAGAACTAGTCTTTAATTTGCACTTGAAGTTTCATTGTAAGTCGTAAGTCAGTAAACTGTTTCTTGAATGAATGAACAATTTAACTTCAAGATTTCTTTTGCTTCTATAATGAACTTTCTTTTATCTCGCAAAATGGTTAGTGGAAGCACGAGCAACAAACAAATGGTTTGAACAAAACTATCGATGGTTAGAAACAAAATAGCAATACTAAGATTACATAATAACAAATCCAATACTTATACAACCGGTATAAAACAATTTGAGAGTTAGAGATTAATCATTCCAATACTAACAACAAGGTAATCGAAACCTCCCACATCTAAAGCTTTAATGAGAAGATCAAGAACATTGAAATCAAGATGGATTTTTACCATTTGAATCACCTTTTCTCATTACAATCTCTAAAGAAATGATGCCTTATCTCAATATGTTTAGTTCTAGAATGTAAAACAGGATTTTTAATGATGAAAATTGTCTTGTTATTATCAATGTAAATCTTAGTATGCATAAAATTGTACCCAAAGTCCAGCAATTGATTCTCAATCCAAAGAACTTGACCACAAAGAACTAGCGGCAACCACATATTCACTTCGGTTGTAGAATTTGCCACAATAGTTTGCTTTTACACCGCCATGAAATTAGTGCGCTTCCCAAAACCGACATCCTCCAAGATTAGACTTCCTATCCAAACTAGCACAAAGATAGTCACTACCAAATCAAAATGAGAATCCTTAGAGTACCAAAGGCCCAATTTAGGATGACCTTTAAGATATCTAAAGATCCTCTTAACAAGATTCATGTGTGAGGTATTTGGTGTAACTTGAAATCTTGCACACACATACCGAGAACATAATATCTCGCCTAGATGTGAGATACATCAAAGATCCAATCATGGACCTGTATAACTTCAAATCAACTTTGGGACTTCCATCATCCGGTAGCAGTGGTTTCGAGTCTCCATAGGTGTACTTGCACTTTTACATCTTGAAACCTAAACTTCTTCAAAACATCGCTACATACTTGTCTTGACTAATGAAGATACCATCAATCCTTTATTGAACTCAGAGCCCCAAAAGAAAGTGAGTTCTCCCATAGAACTCATCGATGACTTTCGACCAAAAGGTAGTTGGTAACTTAGATTCGACAACATTGTCCTAGCAAACCTCAATTAGTGTCCTATTTTTCCTTTGTGCTACACCATTTTGTTGTGGTGTTCTAGCAACACTAAACTGTCTTTCTATACCTTTAGCTACGTAACCGATTCAACACATCATTCTTAAACTCGGCCCATTATCACATCGATTACCTTGACTTTATGATTTACTAGATTTTCTATCTTAGTAATGAAACTCTTGAGGATCTCACTAGTCTCACTCTTAGCTTGACCAAAAGTATACCCAAGAAAATCTACTATAATCATCGGTGATAGCTAGGCAAGATCGCTTATGGTTCAAACTTCTAACAAAGGTAGGTCCAAATAAGTCCATATGAAGCATAAACAAGTGCTTGTGTGATGGTGTTTACGCTTTGGTCTTACAAGAAGCTCTATGTTGTTTACCTTTTTGACAGGCCATACACAGTTCCTTACACTCAAAAACCTTAGAAGGTAACCCTCTCACTAAGTTTCCTTTTACCAGTTTATTGATTGTTTTGTAATTGAGGTGACCAAGCCTTCTATGCCACAATATTGACTCATCTATAGATGCTTTAGCAAACAAACATGTTAAGGACCTATTTGGGAGAACATCTTTAAGATCAAAACAATATATGTTTTCCTTCCTAGGTACCCTAAGTTGTATAAACTTCTCATCAAGCATCTTAAACTGTGGAGACAACACCACACACTCGGTTTCACCAAAAAGTACCAGCTTTTTCTTATCACACATTTGAGAAACACCGAATAGATTATACTTAAGTCCCTCGTACTGGATACACTTTTTCAAAGTCTAAATTTCTGCTCGATTGTGCCTCGCCAAGTATCTTTCCTCCCTTGGATCATTTTCAAATGCCACATATCCTCCATCAAAAGCTTCAAAATCTTCCGTGTTGCTCCCATCCCAAGTCATGTGCCCGAGCAACCACTATCAAAACTCCTTTATCTTTTAGCTCATCTTGTAGATTGCCCCGCACATGAAATTACACAAATTAGTTCCTTTTGTGGACCCAAGTCAATCTCGACTTGGGTGCGCCTGCATCAAAATATTCAATTTCTTTAGGTCCATTGATGCACGTTGACATGTGGTAAAACCTTGGTCTTAGGCTTCCATTGCCAACTAGTGAGGCCTTATGAAAGAAAAATGATTTCCAACCATCGTGTCGGTTATCACCTTTAGAATTTTTAAAACTTCTTTTGCATCGGTGGTGATATTTTGCTTAATGATGGTTTGATTCGCTTATCCGTGTTTACATGTTGCTTCGCAGTTGGTTGGAACCCATTTAGGTGCAGCGATGACTATTGATTTTGTATTCCCATTCCTCATCAATACGCCCTAGGAATCATGTTTTTGTTAGGATGAGGTTTGTTTTCTTTGAAAAGTTTTGATGATTTACCCTCCTCCAATGATTCCAAACTTGTGGTCTGCTTTTATAACAATTTCTCTGTAAGTGCTCAAAACTACCACATATATAACAAGCCTTTTAACACATTGAAACTCATCTCCTAACTGCTTGAAATTAGTCCATTGAAGTTTCTCTGGTTTCCCTAGGTATATATCTTTTCATCTGTTCCTAGGTACTTCCTTGTACTCAACTACTCTCTTAGCAATTTGAGCTCCAAATCTAGGTACAAGGTTGACTTGTTTAGAATCAACTTTCTTAACATGCTCTATCTTTCAAAGTTGAATTGATTCGGATCTATCTTCCTCGAATCGATTCCCAATCTTCAATTATAGGAGCATCGATGACTTATCGAACCTATCTTAGGTGATTCAATCTTGTTAGTCTCACCTACTGAGTTTATTGAAGCTAAATTCATTGCTAAATGAGAGCTCTTTTGCGGTGGTGCATGTTTCATAAGAGATGGTGGTGGCATATCATTGTAACCCGTGCCGTACCATCTTTGAACAATTTTGACCTATTGGTTTATTTACTAGATCGAAGCATATTGTGTTTTAGCAACCCTAACAACATGTTTTCTTTTTCTTCTAGGGCTTTTAGTTTTACACTTTCGCCTCTGCTAGTTTATCTTTAAGCATCTTAATCTCTATCCTTAAGATTAATTTCACCACCTAGTATATTAATTTTATCAACATACTCAAACTCACATTTGATACGTAATTTAAGCTTTTCTTCTACACTTTCTAGACCAACTCTATAACCTAGGTTGTCCATAGACGCCTTTCTACTTCTTTCCTTAAACTCTCGGTGATAGCTTTTGAGTTTCAAAGTTATCATGACATGATTTAAAAGAACAAGTATAATCATTGGATACCCGAATCGAACTCAAGATGAAGCATAGGCCATTAGAGCAAAGTTATGCTCTTTAAAGCTTCACTAGCAAGAAAAGCGCATTAGGACCCTCTTCAACTGATCACCCGGTCATAATCACCAATCCCATCTTGAGCAACCAAAGTCGAAGAAGAAGTGCTCTTCGTGGTCTTCTTCATGCCATCAAATCTCTTAGAGCTCGACATTCCCTAGCAAAGTGACCCTTCTTCTTGCGCTTAAAGCACTCCATCTTGCTTTTGTCGAATCCAGCTCTCCTCTCGACCATCATACTTAACCTGCCTTCCAGTCCTCCTCGAAACTTCCTTGCTTGGAGAGTCAACATTGCCATTTGCCATTGAAGATTAATCTCCTCAAGATCATTAGGATCAATTTGATCTAGATCTTGATTTAAACAAGAACACCGGTAGTTAAATCACCGAAAAGCACAAATTGCACCATCATCGACATTATCACTAACGGTGGTATTGTTTGCAATAGCTGTGGTTATTCCATAAGCAGCAGTGGATACATCTTGTGAACTCATATGATTGGTGGACACAAAAGCAATGGTTTGATTAGCAGAAGATGCACCAGCAACGTTTTTCTCAGACTCATAAACCTTCAAGTTGTTGTAGAGATAGTCCAGAGTCATCTTGTCAAAGTCCTCCTTATTTCTCCACACAATCGTATGAAGGGCCCATTCAAGAGATAAACTTCTAATGAACTTCAAATTTATATCTTCTGGAATAACATTGTAGTCCACCGACTTCAATTGACCGATAAGTTTTTGAAGCTGTTATAAGTGCCATCAAGTTTTCTCCACTTAGTGCGGTGAAGTTTTCAAACCGATGCTTGAGCATGTTCTTCCTTGATTTCTTTGTAGCTTCATTACCAAAGAAATCTTGTCTCAAGAGCATCCAAGAACTCTTTAGCGACTCATATCTTTTAAAGTCCAAAGCATACTCATTAGGTA
Source organism: Chrysanthemum lavandulifolium (assembly GCA_022545495.1). Classification (NCBI taxonomy): domain Eukaryota; kingdom Viridiplantae; phylum Streptophyta; class Magnoliopsida; order Asterales; family Asteraceae; genus Chrysanthemum; species Chrysanthemum lavandulifolium. Next base: position 84,643 of record JAHFWF010000109.1, read on the forward strand.
TTCCCAGATGTAATACTATGAGCCTTAATCTCCAATTTCCTTCTAGCCTTATCAACTTCACTAACAATTTCTATCGCTTCCATCAGCACCCTTCAAAGGAAGAGTATCACCTTTTTCAACGACATCCCAGATGGCATAGTCAATCATACGAATGTATTGCCTCATTCGCATTCTATAGATTTGATACTCACCATGCTTGAGCATGGGAACCTTTGATGCGATCACCATGTGAGTTTAAATCGACATCTTAGCTTTCTTGAATAGAACTTCTTCTTGGTTACGCTTCTAGATCACAAGCTCGATACCACTTGTTGATCCGGTTGAGCAAAGGCTCTAATATAGAAACCGACTTAAACAAAGAACTTATTAAGTATTACGGAATTTAACACTTAATCTTAAGAAGAAGAACAAGAAACATTCAACACCTCAATATTATTATTAATACGAATACTCTAACCAAGATTAGGGTTTTACAACCTTGAAGTGTATCGACCTTAGATATCAAACATACGATATCTAATCTAACCTAGGACCTCCTTTTATAGGCTAAGGAGTCCTTTACATAATACAATCAGAACCTACAAGATAAATATCTTTTCCATATTTATCTAATACAAAATACTAAACCGACTATACAAGACTAGCAAAGGGTTACAATAGACTATCGAGTAGTTACACAATACTACTAGCCGCGGTTTGTCATCATCCATGGTTACATCCTTCTATCCGTGGTTATATCAACTCTGTCCGCAGCTCCAAAGATTTAGAATAATTCTTGATCCAAGGAACCAAAAACCCAACATTATCGATTTACAAGAAGCTTTCATTGCCCGAACTAACCCCAACGTGTATGACCCTCGAGCTAGCCGACCGTACTATGACTCGCCCAATCGGTATAGCCGAGGATGTTTTTGTTAAAGTGGGGAAGTTCGATTTCCCGCGGATTTTGTTGTAGTCGATTTTGATGCCGACCCTCGTATACCCATTATTCTCAGAAGGTGTTTATTGAGGACGGGCCATGCGTTGATTGATGTGTATGAAGGAGAGATCACTTTAAGAGTGGGTAAAGAAGACGTCAAATTCAATGTTAACCATACTTCTAAATCTTTAACCAACCAATGTGATGTGGCCAAAATTAGTGACACCGAGGTGACAAAGAACCCGGTAATTCCTACTAATAACGGAAGTACTAAAAACATCCAACCTATAGTTGTCCAAAAAGTTGAGCCTAAACCGTCTAGAATTGATCCGAGTCTTTCACGATTTACTGTTAAGAGTTTGTCGACCATACGTGCTGAGCGAAAGAAGAAACAAGAAAATGAGTCTACAACGGAAGTGGTGGAAACTACTAGCTCTCAGAGCACACCACTTGTCCCACCTCCGCTTTCTGTTTATTTTATTGATCTTGTTCCTAAGAATGTCGAGCTTTCTTTGAGTGGCAATCCCACTCCTTCTTCTGAAATTATGGAACTTTCTTCTAAACAAATCCTTTCTGATTCTTCTTCTTCCCTCACTCCGTTTGAGGGGAGTGATTCCATCATGGAAGAGATTGAGGCTTATTTAAAAAGCGATTCAATTTTACCGGAAATTGATTATGCCGATATTGACATCGAGGGAGATATTCTTCTCATTCGAAGCTTCTTAATGAAGACCCGTTGTCTTCACTCCCTCCGGAAGAAAAAGAAAAGTTATTAAAGAAGTCGAGCCATCTACTAATCCTCCGGAGCCCGAGCTCAAGGATTCTTCTATCGATTTATTTCGTGAGGAGTTCGCCGATGAACTCGCTCGCATTGATCCTCTTCCACCGGGAAGTGAGAACGACGTCTTTGATTTTAAAGCCGATTTACGAGAAATTGAATATTTGTTGAATCGAGATCCGTCAATTTATTTCGAGGAGTTCGCCAATGAACTTGCTCCCATAGACTCGATTCCTTCAGAGAATGATCTTTTGGATGAACCAGAGTATGATGATCCATTTTATCCTAAGAAAGATAAGAAAGTGAAAACTTCTATTGATGAGCTTGTTGATCCAGAGGTCCTACAATATTTTTTATCCGAGAGTGATTCCTCTTCTCGTGAGGATTTTCCCGTAGATGATACTTTGATTTCATTCCTCTCTGAGGAAAAGATTTTTAACCCTGGGATACTCGTCTTAGATGAACTTCATATCACCAAAGTTATCCGAAAAAAGGATCCTATGTTAGATGCCTTCATTGTTGAGCCTTCAAATCTGATACCTTACCATGGACTCCCGTCTTCTTTGGAGTTTTCTCATTTCTATCCATCATCCCTCGTCCTCCCGCTAAGCCTTCGGATGATGGATCGTTCTTTCATTATATAACCATTGAGAGTTTAGGGGTGTTATTTTTGACCCTTATGTGCTTGAGCCCGACATTTTCTTCCCCACCCAACCCACCTATTCTTATTCCTTCGGGAATGAGGACACCATCTTTGACCCTGGTATCCTTACCATTTTCTTCCCAAAGGACAAATGAATTTGGGGATGAGTCAGGCTAGCAACTCGTGGATCAAAAACAGTAGCGCTTCGTGGGAGGCACCCCATGCTTATCTTCTATCTTCTTTCTATTTTCTTCTAATAAGTGACGTGAAGGGGTTAGCCTCTTCGATTTCTCGTGTTTGGTTGTTTGTGATGTTTTTGTCTAGGATCTCCCGATATGAAGACTCTCGTGCTCGAAGTTTGTCTTTTCTCCACTCGAGTTTCATGATCAATGCTTATGGAAATCCGATATCCTAATCTTATCGACTAACGTTTATCTTCTAGCATACTTAATAAATGGCTTTTGGATTTTCGTTGTACCCTTGCCTTTAAACATTGAGGACAATGTTTCGTTTTAGTCTGGGGTGGGTAATCTTTGATTTGATTTGACCACACTTGCTTATTCTTTGTCGTGTACTCTCGCAACCCCGTTTTTCCTTAGAAAATGAAAAATTGTGCAAAAATGAGAAAATTAATTTTTTTTTTGTAAGCTTTTGCTAGTTTTATGATTGAAAAGTCTTTGCGAGTCTCTTACAAGTTACTTTAAATATACGTTTTCTTGAAAACATTCTTTGCTAGTTGCTTAGACAAGAGGCTATAAAATGTGATTCTAGCCCACAAGGCCAAGAATTTGCAAGCTTCCCTAAGTGATTTTAAATATGTGAAGCTTTGAAAGATTTGCTAGTTTCTAATGAGTGACTTTAAAAATGCGAGACTTGAGATTATTTGACGAAGCATTTGCTAAGTTAATATATGTTTTGACACCTTGTTGACTTTCCGCTGGTGAGAGTAGGAATAGAATTCTGACTTGACCGGGCGTGTTGAGCCCTAGCTTGTTCCCTTAACCATAGATAATTTAATTATCGGCTAAGCATCCACGGATCTCATTATTTTAGATTTTAAATTTGCGGAGATCGAGGAATGATAGAGTTACTTATGAGTTTAGATGCTAAGCGTGGAGTAGTTGGTTCTCTTTAGAGCTCATCGAAGGTACTTATGGCTTTTTGCTCCCACAAAATTGTCCCACCCCATATTTGTCTAATAATAATTAAAGATGTTAGGTTTTGGCGATAGTTAGTTCTTTATCTTCTTTAGAGAATCCTTGCCCATGAGAGTTGGGTACACATCAAGGTACTGTTAGTGTTGCGGTGTAATAGACAACTGATTCTTGATAGTTTCCTGCTATTGTTTCTATTGTTATAAAAGCCGTGGGATACGGAGTTTGGCAAAAATTAACATGAAATAAAGCCCAAATGTATTAAAGTAAAAATCCAAAGCCATAAAAGCTTTCAATGTCTGACGGTACCCCCGTTGTCATGGACTTCAAAAAGGTGGAGGAAAAATCCAAAGTCATAATAAGACTTCTGATAAAACGGTAATCCCATTGAATTAGTGGTTGAAAAGACCGAGGGCCTAAATTGCAAAAATGAAAATGTGCTGAAATAAGTGTTAAGCAAAACTTTGATTCCGGGAGATATCTAAATAAAAGCTTCTGTCTCTGGACTCGTAGATGAGTTGTTTCGGTCATAATAAAAAGGATATCTCCCTAAAATGTGTTAAATTAGGACCTTGATGTGGACCTCATTCTTGTATGCAACGGTTTTCGAGGGAAGATGGAAAACTAATTAGCGTCTTAGCTTCATATCTTTATCGAAATAAAACCTATCGAAACGAGAAACATGAAGAAATTCATTTCTCACCAAAAATAAAGTAAATAGAGGAAAATAGGAAAATGGGAGCAAGAGGTAATTACACAAGTCACTTCTATGGGTAGTGTTAGCATCTAAAGTCATATTTAACAATGATTTCGATTTTACCCTTAGTTAGGGGAATTTTGAAAAATCAAGGACGATGCATTCTATCCGTATGGTCACTCCTCGCTGAGTTGTGTTTCCTACTCCGTGATCCTAAAAATGTCGTTTGAAAAATGTTGGAGTTATTGATCGACATGAAAGTTCAACAAACCGTCACTCATAATTGGAATGTGCTTAATCGTAATATCTATATGTGAAATAAAAGGTAAACGGGGCGTTTTTAGAATTAAGAGTTTCTTAATCTCTTTTGAGGAATATTTGCTACTTCTCATAGATTTAGTAGAAAGAGGTTGAAATCCTTGGTTTTAGAAGCGTGAGTTGATTACATTGCATGAGGACACGACAATCTTCTAGTCTGGGGTATTTTGGTATGTGCAAAAACACATACCATTTCTTTACCAAAATAACCAGAAAAGAGCCGTTTATGTCTAATATTTGTTGGTTTCTTGAGTTTATGCATGTGCAGGTACGGATATAGCAAAACACACAAAAGAAAGACAAATCAGACAAAAAACCGAGCACGAGAAGAAAAAGAGTGCAAAAGCTGAAGCCGGGAAATCAGAATTGATTGAATTTGAAGTTTTGGATGCTCAAAGGATGATTTTTAGAAGATTGAATCAACTTTGAAGAAATTACGGATTTAGTCCCTCAAGTTGGAAAGTTGGCAGAATCTACCCTTGAGATATTGAAAATGTCAAGAATGGTCCTCATCTTTCCCACAGTTACAAAATACACCCATATGTCCATTTTCCATTAATTACCCTTTAACTTTCACAATTTACACTTTATACCCTTTTAATAAAACCTTAAAACCTATTAAATAAATACAAGAGTCCAAAAAATCTTTTTACTCTTTCACATAATTCTGACCAGTCAACAATAATAAAAACCCCTTTGAACCTTTCTTATCACACGAACCTAGCCAAATCCCCCGTGAACCCTCCCATTTTACCCACCGGTCAAATAGTCTAAGTAAATAAAATAACCCAATAATTCCACCCCGCCAATTTCATCCGCAATTTACCCAGACCTTATGAACCCTGATTTATCTCGTTCAACAATTACCACAAGTAAGGGAAAATTAGCACAATTAGCTGACACATCTGACACATGGGAATGCCACCTTGGCAATCCGTGTGCCAAGGTGCGCTCCTGTTGGCTGAAGAGATGTCATCAAGTACATTCAAGGGCTGAGATGATTGGATGGATTGATGGGATTTGATCAAGGGTTGACAATCAAGCAAAGAAGCACAAATCCATTCGTTCCTGAAGCTTCCAAGACCTTGGGCTCACCTATAAATGCCCCTTCTTCACAAGCTTATAAGGGTAGTCTTTTAGTGTAATGTTACTCTGCTATTTTTAATTTTCAGTTAATTTTAAGCTTTCGATTTAGTTTGTAAACTGTTTTAATCATGGTATTCAAGTCCTTATTAATAAAATTCTCATTTACTTCTTAATTCGTATTCTTATTTACCTCCAATATTTTCTCATTTATGTTGTTAGCTTTTACTACACTTTCTAAAGCTTAATCTAAGCTTACTTTAAGTTTTCCAAAGTTAAGTTGCTTCTATTACTGATTTCAACAAAATTCCAAAAAAAATAAGAAAATACTTAAAAAAAAATGCAAAAATATTTCAAGTTAGTTTAGTTAAGCTTCAACAAGCTCGTTTCCAGTTCACTTAAGCTCATACTAGCTTATTATAGCTATTAGTGAGTTTCTAGTAGTGTAAATCTAGTTCAATTCTCAAATTCAATTATGGTCAACAAAAGTCAACTACGGAGCCATTAAGCTGTTATGGGGTGATTAAGCTGCTTGGATTGATAAGCTGATGGTATTGAGCTTGTTTTAAACAAGTTAAGGGGTATTGGATGGTTCTATGGGTATTCGGTTAGCTTTGTGCTTAGCATTGGACTTTGTAAGTGTTCGATTAGATTCCAATTTCAGCTTAGTAGTGTAGATTAATTGTTAGCAGTTCATTTGTGTTGAATATATCTTATATCCATCATTTTGTTGCTTATGTGAGTGGTTATTGGTTTGCATAGCTTGATTTGCTCATCTTCATACTAAACTGATTTGGTCTGCAACATGTGGTAGTTCTAGGATTGAGTGTGCACTTGCTGTCTATTTTTCATCAATTAGCTCAATTAGTGTTATTTGAATCTGAATTAAGGATAGTTGTAGTTTGGAATTGGGTTTTGGTTGTTAAATCTGCATAACAGTGCTAAAAACTGATTTTAATAGAAGAAAATGCTTAATATGAACTCATCACTCCCTCCGGGAGGAAAAGAAAGTAAAGTTATTGAAGAAGTCGATCCATCTACTAATCCTCCGGAGCCCGAGCTTAAGGATTCATCTATCGATTTACTTCTCGAGGAGTTCGCCGATGAACTCGCTCGCATTGATCCTCTTCCACCGGGAAGTGAGAACGACGTCTTTGATTTTAAAGTCGATTTACGAGAAATTAAATATTTGTTGAATCGAGATCCGTCAATTTATTTCGCGGAGTTCGCCGATGAACTCGCTCCCACAGACTCGATTACTTCAGAGAATGATCTTTTGGAAAACTAGAATATGATGATCCATTTTATCCTAAGAAAGAAAAGAAAGTGAAAACTTCTATTGATGAACTTGTTGATCCAGAGGTCCGACAATATTTTTTATCCGAGAGTGACTCCTCTTCTCGTAAGGATTTTCCCGTAGATGATACTTGATTTCATTCCTTTCCGAGGACAAGATTTTTTACCCCGGGATACTCGTGATAGATGAACTTCATATTACCAAAGTTGTCCGAGAAAAGGATCCTATCATGGATGCCTTCGCTGTTGAGCCTTCAAGTCTGATACCTTATCATGGAATCCCGTCCTCTATGAAGTCGTCTCATTTCTATCCATCATCCCTTCGTCCACCCGCTAAACCACCGGATGATGGATCATTCTTTCATATGCCTTATGTGAGTTTGGGGAGTTATCCCTTGTGTGCTGAAGCCCGACATTTTCCCCACCCAACCCACCCATTCTCTTTTCCTCCGGAGTGAGGACACCATCTTTGATCCTGGTATCTTTACCATTTTCTTCCCCAAGGACAAATGAATTCGGGGATGAGTCAGGCTAGCGACTAGTTGATCAAAAACAGTAGCGCTTCGTGGGAGGCACCCCATGCTTATCCTCTATCTTCTTTCTATTTTCTCTAATAAGTGATGTGAAGGGGTTAGCCTCTTCAATTTCTCGTGTTTGGTTGTTTGTGATGTTTTTGTCTTGGATTTCCGATATGAAGACTCTCGTGCTCGAAGTTTGTCTTTTCTCCACTCGATTATCATGATCGATGCTGATGAAAATTCGATATCCGAAATCTTATCGAATAACGTTTATCTTCTAGCATACTTAATAAACAGCTTCTATATTTCCGTTATTACCCTTACCTTATAAGCCGTTAAAACGTTTATTTATATTTCACGATCTTCTAATATTTTGTCGATAACAAAATTAAAATCACTTTAACGAAACAAATAGAATAAGTAAATAGTTTGAGTTAATAGTTTCCTAACACACTTACGCTTTCACATAAAACACTAAAACAAGTATAAGTGATTTTATGATTTAAATACATATGTACAACAACTAGTGTTTATATATTGGGTTAGCATATACTTAAACTAAGTATACTAAAATGGGTAAAAACAAGTATATGGTTTTATATATACCACTTAACCAAGTTCATTGTATCTAGAAAGAAAACCTTGGATCAACCTATAACCCATGACCCATGACCCATAACCAAAAATACCCATGGGTAAAGAGGCGTTCCACGGATCCACGGCTTTGTGCTAGTCGGATCCCAAGTGAAAGGATCCATGGGATCCGGGAAGCGAGAAAATTTTCTATAAATAGAGAGCCATTTCTTCCTTTCTATTGATGGTTTTACACATACTTCCCCAAGTTTTCTAACCTCTAACCTCAGATCCAAGTGATCTATGTAGTTTTGTCTTTTGTTTTTGTGTGATCTTCTAGGTTCCTCTTAAAGGAAAGATCACCACTTCTTGAAGATGTGCAAGCTCAAGTCCATGAGTTGCCATGCTTCGTCATCATCAAGACAATGAAGGTTCTCTTGTTGATAGATCTACCTTTCTCCATAGATGTTGGGTTGAAGGCATTAGTGAAGAATGCCGAAAGTGTCAAGATGAAAGCATTAGTGAAAGGTGCTCATCATCCGTGTAAAAGCATTAGTGAAGAATGCTAAAGTTGTCAAGACGAAGGCATTAGTGAAGGGTGCCAAGCGTTGTGTCAAAGACATTAGTGAAGGATGCCGATGAATCAAATCAAATAGCATTTGGGAAGAATGCTTAGGTCGTATAATCGATGAGGTGCATCATTATACATATAAGTATTTGTTTATTTACAAGGATGGTGATATCCTTGATGGTGTTGCAACAAGGAGTAGATCCCCTTGAGATTAGGTGTTGTGTTGTGAAGGGTAGTAGTTCCTCCATAGTAATGGAACTAGGTGCTTAGCCTAGTACCTAATAAAGGGTAGGCGACATTGTGATAGGATTAGTTCTCCTAAGGTGTGAAAGAACTCGGTGGTTAGCCTAGCACCGTATAAAGGGTAGGCGATGTTGTGTTAGGTGTGGTTCGCCTTGGTGTGAAAGAACTTGGTATTTAGCTTTGTACCGGAAAAAGGTTAAGCAACGTTGTGAAGGCTTCTCCGCCATAAGGAGATTGGTGTAGTGCTTACGAACTCTCGAGTAGGTGACTCGAGGAGTGGAGTAGGGCAAGGAAGGTGTCCTTGTAGCCGAACCACTATAAATAACTTGTGTCGTGGTGATGTGATTCTTACTCTTTATCTTTCATTACACGTTTATATACTCATCTATCAACGTCCAACATAAACAACCAAATAGATTGACATAAGTCGATCTAAACATTTAAAAGGAAGTTTTAAATTGGTAAAACTATTCAACCCCCCTTCTAGTTTTCCACAATTGGCATCAGAGCTTCGTTACCAAGTTTCTTAGAGTATGTTGTACTTTAAAAACTTGATACGATCCATGTATGTTTGAAAACTACAAAGAAGGATTATTTTTGTCATATTTTAAAAATCAGTATATTGTTTATTGTTGGACAATGATAGAATGCTCTAATATTTTTTCTCTCTTAAAGCATTATCCATAATTGGATTTGGAGTTACCAAGAAAATCATAAAGAATTTATCTAAATATTTCTTTTTCGCAAAAAGAATGTTTAAGTATTCTTACAACTTAAATCTGGAGATTCCAAGAAGATCACAAAACATCTAAATATTTCTTTTCTTTAAAAGAATATTTGGCAAAGGTATGATCTTTAATTACATACTTTATTATTATTATTAAAATCTTAGTTGCATGATTTATTAGTAATTGTTCTAATAGTTATTCATATTATAGTCTTCATCAAATTAGTTTTCTCTAACTTATTTGTATTGACTTCATTATCAAGTTGTAATAATGATATCGTGGTTATTCGACAACCTCAATCATTATTCATCACAAAAGATTTATTGACACTTCATCTATGTCAATAAATATCTATGTGAAACTTCTTATATTATGATAAAATGGGATTTTATTATAATGTTTGAAAAACTTCCCAAGAATTATGACTAATTCTTAAAAAGGGAACCTCGTCAAATAGGAATAGTATTAAATCATCAAAACCTCAAACCACAAATTTTTAGAACCTTAACACCAAAACACTAGGCATTTTAGAACTCCCAAACCAAAGTTATCAAGGAATTTTTGAGCTGATTTCTTCTGTCATGCCGGATCCCTTTGTTTATACTAGACGGATCCCAAATGAGAGGGATCCGCGGGATCCGTGCAACAGAAGACAGTATATGCTCAAGAATGATCACTGTGGATGTTCCACAATTATACTCACCTCAAAGACTCACGAACAAAAACTCATGTACTGTTCATAGGAGCAATTTGATCATTCCTCTCAAGTTTAACAATCACTTGTGTAAGCACATTCTTCACTACATTGTTAATTTAATTCCTTGATTTCTAAGATTACAATTTCTTCATCTTTAAGAGTTGGGTTCAAATGGGTTTACCATAATTTGTCACCACATTTTTTTCTAAGGTAATCTAAATCAAAGAATTAACATTGTTAATACAAATTAAACACATTTCTTGAACTCAACAAAGATGATGAGAGAAAAATTGTGATCAAACCCTCTAGGTTACTATTCAGAATTAACACCACATTGTGGTTGTATTGTTTAGGAACATCATGCCAAGCAACAAGCAACAAGATTACCAAGACACCACTCACTACATTCCCATGTACCATAGGAAAAATGGATTAAGTCCGGACGATAGGAAAGCCTTTAAGTTGCTTGAAAGGAGACTCTTTCATGAAGGTAGAGTCGTTGATTCATCATTTCTTGCAAATACCGACATGAGGGAAGTATTTGGAAATATTGGGTTTGATTGTTTATTGGATATAAACGAGCAAATTTGCCCGGTCTTTGTGCTTGAGTTCTACAAGACTATGGGTATAATTAGAAATGATGATGGGTCAATCTCAATTGAATTTACCATAAATGGACATGAGTACACTCTTTCACTTGAGGAGTTTGGAAGAATAATAGGGGTTCCATCCGATGGTGTTTGCATGTATTCTAATGAATGGTCGTTGCGGGAGCTACACTCTATGGTTGATCATCATGACATTTATCACACAATAATCCGGAAGCAACCACGGTAGGGACACCGTGTTTATGCCAAGAGCATCCCCTTCAAGGGTGACTAGAAAGTCGAGAGTGATCTATAGGGATCCTTTTCAAATGGAGCTTTCGGAGATGTTTGCATTATATAGAAAATGGGAAGATGTGATAAGGGAGAATGTGGTGTGTCTAGTAGGAAACAAGGATCACCACAACGCATGTCTAAGCTTCATGATCTATTGTCTTGTGACCGAGACCCGCTTCAACATTGCCTACTACATGATCAAGAGAATGGCAAGTGTAAGAAGCATGGACAAGATGGTGCTTCCATATGCAATGCTTCTAACCCGTCTTGCTAAATTCATCTTTGCATTAGACCCTTCCCCACAATCCTTGGATCATAGCTTTTGTAATAAGGTTATGGTACCATTAACCGAGGGTAGAACAACAAGGTTTATGGTAGAAGGCAAGAAGCCACACCCACCCACGGATTCCTCGGACGAAAGGGAAAGGCAAGGAGAAGGTGGAGGTGAAGGGAGTAGTAGCAACCCACTTGAAAATATCGATCTTGACCCCTTGGACTACATCAACCAATTGCCAAACATCCCTAATAAATCACCCGAATGGCAACTAACCAAGGGAATCTTCAAATGCTTCGCCAATTTCTTGAGGAAGAAGAAGTGAAGATAGTTCGATAAAGAGTGGAGGATGGGTGAAGAAGTAAAGAAGGAGAAGAAAGGTAACGTCTTAGAACTCTAGTGTATGATGAACAATTTCAAACAATGTTTTGTAATACTTTAATTTATGCTTGTAGAATGTAGGTATGGCCATATATTGGCACTAAACAACTCTAACTTAAGTATTTGAAAAATGAGATTTTATGACCCCTTGAGTGGTCGTCGTCACTCATTCTAGGAACTTTAGCTCTTCCTACCTTGCCATACATTATAGTAGTTGTATTCTTGCATTTAGTCCCCATAGAAACAACTAGGAGAGGTATTTACTAAGAAGTGCAAAATTGCACATTCTCTGAAAGCCTTCTGATCTGCAGTAGGCGGATCCCAGCATTTGTACTAGACGGATCCCTCCCAGAAGGGAACCGTGGGATCCGTGGTATCTGATATACAATACAGACTTAGGTACATCAAAGATAGTCTACTAGATCACCTCAAACAAGTCAAACACAAGACTCTAGAGCCAACTAAGTCTTCCGCTTATAGTTGAAAACTTCACTCTCATCCTTGGCTTATCCAGGATACATCTTTAAAATATCTTTGATTTTTCAACTAGTCAAAACTCACCATATTTCCGCTCCAACACTCACACATTATCTATCACAATTGATAGCACTTAGTTAGGTATATCTTTCAATTTTAGCAAATTGATCTCAATCATGATTTAATTAAAATTAGGGTCAAAAATTAGTCTTTCATTTCTTCTTATTTTTAAGGATTTTAGTAAAAAAAAAAAGAAACCTATTAGGACATTTTCTGACTTCTAGGACTTGTTATCACCATTTATCCACATCGAATTAAATGGAATCATTGTCAAACATATAGTTAGGCTACCCAAGGTCAAATTTTCATGGCCAAAACCATCATTAAACACCATTACTTGTTATGGTTAAGGATTTGAGATATCCAACAGCTAAAGACTTCAAAATTAAGTCAAACCCTCGAAATCCATTAATAACAAAACCATACAAAAGCATAACGATTTCACCTAGACCTTGTCGATAGCGGATCCACGGTCTTTAACCGGCGGATCCCATCGAGAGGATCCGCGGGATCCGTGAATCGAATGCATAAATCGACTTCCATATTCGAATTCAAGTCACCTTTTGGTTCTCTAACCACTTTTAGCACTCATTAATTACTCTCCTAGAGCTGATCAAAACCCCAATAGCATGCTTAGTCCTCTAAGTGGCCAAGAATTTAATTTCCTAATTCAAAGCATCCTTTATAAACCAAACAACCCTAGGATTAAGTCACCACTCTAAATCACATCTCAAAAATCATAAACTAAAGAAGTTTTCGCTAGCACCATCATCACTATAACTAAGGCTCCTAGTGCCAACTCATCCACTCAAGAACCACCCAAGAAACTTGCTAGAATCATACATGAAGTTTCCTCAACCGAATCATCTCCGGTTAAGTCCACCAATGCTAGGATTTCTCCCACATCAAGGAAACCAATCAAACTAATTCCCATGAAGAGTGTTCCCACTAGGATTTCATCACCTAATTCTACTATACCAAACATACCCTCCACAACTCAACCAACATCATTAGTGCCTAGAGCCACCTCACAATCATTTGAAGATCCTCAACCCACTTCACTTGAACTTCCACTTCAAAAAACTCAAAACCATGACAAGGATTGCTATCATTGTAAACATGCTGAAAGATTGAAACAAGAACTAGATAGATTGATACATGAACTACAAGATCAAACCAAGAACGTTTAGGAAACCTTTCTCATCCTTGATCATCATTAAGTCTTAGTTGAACCTTGAATTTGGGTAACTCATTAGCATTAGTAGTACTTGTGTGGCTAAAGTTCATTCTCTTAGTTTTTAGAGATTTGGTTGTGTATCTCTTGTTTTATTGAATGAATACTTATATGCTATGATTATTTTATGGGTTGTGCTTGTTATATTGTACATATATCTCATTTCCTCATTAGCATTGCTTGACATCTCTTCGTTGCTGAAGAAACTATCATCAGATAGCCGGATCCCTTCATAATGCCTAGACGGATCCCTCCAAGAAGGGAACCGTGGGATCCGTTGTACAGAAGCATAAATTTCTACTAACTTGAGTCTTATTTGCAGGAAATTATGCACTATACTCTTGTTTTCTAACCTTTGTTTTGTAGTTATTCAAAATACACATGAAGATATTGACACCATAAAACTAGGGGGAGCTTTATGTCAAACAACATTGCAAAATCATTTGCAACTTAATCCGATTTTGGATTACACTTCATGACACCCCATTGCAACATTGCAATATTCAAGGGAGAGCACGTTTTCGTCACTTAGACGAACCATTTGCAAACTTAATTGCAAACACAATTAGTTTATTTTACGTCATGTCCTTGACGCCTTTTCAAAGGGATGGACTCGTCAAGGGCGAGTTAAGACGAGTACCATTCCCGTCACTTGCTCTCTTTACATTTTTACATACCTTTTCTTATAAAAATTGTGTTAGTTTCTTTTAACACTTTTGTTTCGACAAAAGGGGAGAAGAAAGTAAAACTACAAATTCAAACTTCTACAATTTTAGCTTTTCCTTAAAATAATTTTATGTTTTGTCATCAACAAAAGGGGAGATTGTTAATACAAATAAGCCGTTAAAACGTTTATTTATATTTCACGATCTTCTAATGTTTTGTCGATAACAAACGTAAAATCATTTTAACAAAACAAATAGAATAAGTAAATAGTTTGAGTTAATAGTTTCCTAACACACTTACGCTTTCACATAAAATACTAAAACAAGTATAAGTGATTTTATGATTTAAATACATATGTACAACAACTAGTGTTTACATATTGGGTTAGCATATACTTAAACTAAGTATACTAAAGTGGGTAAAACAAGTATATACTAAATGGGTAAAACTAGCAAATGGTATTGACCCATAACCCATGGTTTTATATATACCACTTAACCAAGTTCATTGTATCTAGAAAGAAAACCATGGATCAACCCATAACCCATGGCCCATGACCCACAACCAAAAATACCCATGGGTAAGAGGCGTTCCACGGATCCACGGCTTTGTGCTAGCGGATCCCAAGTGAAAGGGATCCGTGGGATCCGGGAAATAGTAGAGAATTTTCTCTATAAATAGAGAGCCATTTCTTCCTTTCTATTGATGACTTTACACATACTTCCCCAAGTATTCTAACCTCTAACCTCATATCCAAGTGATCTATGTAGTTTTGTCTTTTGTTTTTGTGTGATCTTCTAGGTTCCTCTTAAAGGAAAGATCACCACTTCTTGAAGACGTGCAAGCTCAAGTCCATGAGTTGCCATGCTTTGTCATCATCAAGACAACGAAGGTTCTCTTGTTGATAGATCTACCTTTCTCCATAGATGTTGGGTTGAAGGCATTAGTGAAGAATGCCGAAAGTGTCAAGATGAAAGCATTAGTGAAAGGTGCTCATCATCCGTGTAAAAGCATTAGTGAAGAATGCTAAAGGTGTCAAGACGAAGGCATTAGTGAAGGGTGCCAAGCATTGTGTCAAAGACATTAGTGAAGGATGCCGATGAATCAAATCAAATAGCATTTGGGAAGAATGCTTAGGTCGTATAATCGATGAGGTGCATCGTTATACATATAAGTATTTGTTTATTTACAAGGATGGTGATATCCTTGATGGTGTTGTAACAAGGAGTAGATCTCCTTGAGATTAGGTGTTGTGTTGTTAAGGGTAGTAGTTCCTCCATAGTAATGGAACTAGGTGCTTAGCCTAGTACCTAATAAAGGGTAGGCGACGTTGTGATAGGATTAGTTCTAATAAGGTGTGAAAGAACTCGGTGGTTAGCCTAGCACAGTATAAAGGGTAGGCGACGTTGTGTTAGGTGTGGTTCGCCTTGGTGTGAAAGAACTCGGTATTTAGCTTTGTACCGGAAAAAGGTTAAGAGACGTTGTGAAGGCTTCTCCGCCATAAGGAGATTGCTGTAGTGCTTACGAACTCTCGAGTAGGTGACTCGAGGAGTGGAGTAGGGAAAGGAAGGTGTCCTTGTAGCCGAACCACTATAACTAACTTGTGTCGTTGTGATGTGCTTCTTACTCTTTATCTTTCATTACACGTTTATATACTCATCTATCAACGTCCAACATAAACAACCAAATAGATTGACATAAGTCGATCTAAACATTTAAAAGGAAGTTTTAAATTGGTAAAACTATTCAACCCCCCCCCCCTTCTAGTGTTCCACTTTGAGGACAATGTTTTGTTTTAGTTTGTGGGGTAATCTTCGATTTGATTTGACCGCACTTGCTCGTTTTTTGCCTTACGCTCTCGCAACCCCGTTTTTCCTTCAAAAAATTGAAAAAAATGTGCGAAAATGTGAAAAATTAAAATTTTTTGTAAGCTTTTGTTAGTTTTATGATTGAAAAGTCTTTGCGAGTCTCTTAGAAGTTACTTTAAATACGCGTTTTCTTGAAAAAGTCTTTGCTAATTGCTTAGACAAGAGGCTATTAAATGCGATTCTAACTCACAAGGCTAAGAATTTGCAAGCTTCCCTGAGTGATTTTAAATATGCGAAGCTTTGAAAGATTTTTGCAAGTTTCTAATAAGTGACTTTAAAATGCGAGACTTGAGATTATTTGACGAAGCATTTGCTAAATAATGTATATGTTTTGACACCTTGTTGGCTTTCCGCTGGTGAGAGTAGGAATAGAATTTTGACTTTACCGGACGTGTTGAGCCCTAGCTTGTTCCCTTAACCATAGATAATTAAATTATCGGCTAACCATTCGCGGATCTCATTATTTGAGATTTTAAATTTGCGGAGATCGAGAAATGATAGAGTTATTTATGAGTTTAGATGCTAAGCGTGGAGTAGTTGGTTCTCTTTAGAGCTCATCGAAGGTACTTGTGGCTTTTTGCTCCCACAAAATTGTTTCACCCCATATATGTGTAATAACAATTAAAGATGTTAGGTTTTGGCGATAATTAGTTTTTATCTTCTTAAAAGAATCCTTGTTTTAAAAATTGGGTACACATCAAGGTCTCGTAATAAATAAGTAATGAATAATTAAGTTATGAGCTGCGGTTCGAGATCGGGCCCTTGGATCCTTATTTCAAAAGTAGGCGTTTAGGTCTTGGCTACCCTCTTACGCCGGCCCTTGGACCTCTAACCAGAATTGTGTGAGGTCTTGGTCTAACACCCTTGGATCCTTTATTCCGAAAAGTGTAAGGCTTGGAATTACCCCGTGAAGCTCCGTAGTTCATAGCTCATGTAATTAATATAAAGTATAAGTGCAACAAAAAAAATCTGAAAAATGTATTGGAAAAGTCAAAAATATAATGAATAATATTTCCTTGATGTGGACCTCATTTTTAAGACAACGGTTCTTGAGAGAAGATGGAAAAATACTTAGCGTCTTAATTTCATATCTTTATCGGATTAAAATTTATCGAAACGAGAAACTTGAAGAAATTCATTTCTCGCCAAAAATAAAATAAATAGAGGAAAATAGGAAAATGGGAGCAAGAGGTAATCACACAAGTAACTTCCATGGGTAGTGTTAGCATCTAAAGTCATATTTAACAATGATTTCGATTTTACGCTTAATTTGGGAACTCGTGAAAAATCAGGGACGATGTATTCTATCCGTATGGTCACTTCTCGCTGAGTTGTGTTTTCTACTCCGTGATCCTAAAAATGTATTTTGAAAAATGTGGGAGTTATTGATTGACATGAAAGTTCAACAAACCGTCACTCATAATTGGAAAGTGCTTAATCGTTAAAGGTAAACGGGGCGTTTTTAGAATTGAGGGCTTCTTAATCCCTTTTGAGGAATCTTTGCTACTTTTCATAGATTTAGTAGAAAGAGGTTGGAATCCTTAATTTTAGAAGCATGAGTTGATGACATTACGTGAGGACACGGCAATACGTTAGTTTGGGGGATTTTGGTATGCGAAAACACATACCTTTTCTTGATCAAAATAGGCCCGAAATTAACGGAAATCAGTCAATAATGCTTAACATTTGTATATTTCTTGAGTTTGTGCATGTGCAGGTCCGGATATCTCAAAATAGACAAAAGAAAGACAAATCAAACGAAAACCGAGCACGAGAAGGAGGAGAGTGCAAAAGCTAAAGCCGGGGAATCAATTGAGTGAATTTGAAGATTTGAATGCTCAAAGGATGATTTTTGGAAGCTTGGATCATGTTTAAAGAAATTGCAAAATCTACCCTAGAATTATCAAAATTGTCATTTCTGGTCCCTCATCTTTCCAACAATTACAAAACACACCCCTATATCCCATTATACCCAATTACCCAAAAACTACCCTTACACTTTTCCCAAATTACACTTTTATTCCTTTTAAAATCTAAAAACCTTAATAAAATCCTAAGTTCAAAAACCTATCAAACCTTTTCCTAGCCAATATTTAACCTGACCCCAGCCTTTATAATCCCTTATGACACCTCAACCAAACGAACCCTCCAAAAAACCACTTGACCCCTCCCTTTTTAACCTCCCAGTCAAACCCAACAGTCAAACGCAATAAAAAAATCCATACAAAACTACTCGCAAAAAAAATAGATTTACTGTTCATATTTCTTCCCAAAAACAATTACCCGTCCAAATTAACCACAATTAAGGGTACTATGGTACTTTTCCCTGTCACAAGGAATGCCACCTTGGCAATCTGTGTGCCAAGGTGTACTGTGATTGGTGGATGATATGTCATCAGGATGATCGAAGGGTCCAAAATGATTGGGATGATTGGGATGATTGGAATGATGATCAAACGGCCTTAATTGATGCAAAGAAGCACATGAGAGTTATGGATTGATGACATGGCAGCTAAGAGGCATCCTGTGATCGGCTATATAAACCCACACTCTTCACTCAGCTTATTGTACCAATTTTTAGCTTAAGAGTAGAATTTAGCTTAATATTTTAGTTTCTGTTTTAAATTTGTATTTCTCATTTTTCAAATAGTCTAATTCAGCTTTTAATTAATGAAATTCTAGTTTCCTTCTTATGCAATTCATGTTTACTTATTTACTTTAAATTCTCAAATTACTAAAACCTTGTTGTTTAAGCTTGTTCATTGTTCCAAAACCTCTTCTAGCTCAATTTAGCTTCTCTGATTCTAATTTTCCATTGTTGTCCATCTTAAATCAAAAATTTCAAAAAAATAAGAAAAATATTTAAAAATACAAAAATATTTCTCAAATAGGTTTTTAAGCTTCAATAAGCTTTTAGGTAGAATATATAGTCTTATATAAGCTCATTATAGCTTATTATAAGATCACTTTGAAACAAATCAGTTTTTATACACAAATCATCAAAACAGTCAAGTCAAGTCAAAGTTACCTTTCCATTTGAGTGGAAAGCATGGAAGTGGTCGTAAGGGATTGGCCAGATGGACTTATACTTAAGCTAGAGCTTGTAGCTGCCATTAGGTTGGTGACCTCTATTAAGCTGAGGTCCTGTTAGCCTTAATAGTTTTTATTAGAAGTGATGGTCATTCACATTTAGGAACTTTGTAACGTGTGTTAGATATCGTATTAGAATAGTCAACGGGCTCGTGGATTGGACTAAGCTAAATGGCTAGAAGTTATGTTAAGCTAGCCTTGTATAAGTTCAAGTAACCCAATCCAATCCAAGCCCATCCCAAAGCCCATTAGGGCATTAGTACTTGTAGTATAAAAGGCACATACCATGCCATTTGGTAGGTGTGCTTGAGTGTGTGTGTGTGTGTGTGTTTTCATATGAATATTGTTTTCATCTTCTACTCTTTGTCTCTCTAAACATACATACGAATATCATATTCAAGTCACCAAGTTCTTCATCTTATTCTTTCTTCTTTACGCATATCATCAGTTTGTGTTTAACGTGATATAAGTGTTGGGTGTGTGATAAGGTTGATATATCTAAGGTCATAACAATTGGTATCAATCGCCTAACAATGGTTTAGGAGTGTTTGTGTTTGTTTTGAAGGTTGGTCTTGACGCGTAGCTTCGTTATAAAAGTTGTCACGCTTAAAGCTTTAATTTTGCACTTAAAATTCAAGATTCTTGTGGTTTAAGGTTTATTTTGTGCTAAAGTTTCGAGTTTTTGCAAAAGTTCAAGCTTTACGCGTTTGGTTAAGTTTTAAACTCGTTTTTGGTTCATTGGTCATTTCTACTGTAACTTATCTAAGCACTTTGGGTGAAAAGGTCAACATTTTGGTTATTCGAGTGTTTTAAGGCTATCGTGCAAAAGAAATCATTTGAATCGTTGGAAATTTCTTACGTAGAAGTCAAAAGTCAAAACCCTAGTTTTCTCGCATAACATTTGGTGAAGAATCTTGAGCTATAGCAGTTACTCGGTGCTTTCCTCACTTGGATAAGTGTGTGGAACACTTGACTTTGGATATCCCTCACGGTTTGATAGTGTAAAGGATTTTGGGCAAAACCCTAATCTTACGCATAAGCTTAGACTTACGCAGAGATTACTTTATGCTTAAGTATTTATCCCACGCCTAAGCCTTGTCTTACGCATAAGCTAAATCTTACGCATAAGTCTTCCCACGCCTAACTTTAAGTCTCACGATAAGATCCTACGCCTAAGGAATCCTCGCCTAAGCTTCCCACGATAAGATCCTACGCCTAAGCATCGTCTACTCAGTAACTTCGTGTTTCTACGCCTAAGCTCTTCATTTTCATAAAAAAAAAAAAAAAAAAAAAAAAAAAAAAATCAAATTTTTGGCGGAAAACTTGAGTAGAATTTAAATTTTTGAGGAGACTAAACGTTCAATTTTACGAAATTCAAAATTTGGTATAACGGGAAAATTTTGGTCAAAATTCAAATTTTGGGCCTAAATTCAAATTTTTAGGTCAAATTTGGCGTCAAAATTGTCATAACTCAAATTTTTCATACGATCTTAGAATTGATTTTATAGTGAATTTCAAATTTTGAAAAAAAAGTTTTACGCCTAAGAACCGAGTTTACGAGTACGGCTTCGGAAAAACTTCAATCGAGCTTAATCTTCATCAACGAACTCCTTTATCGTTGAATCGATCCTACATCAACTTTATCATACATACCTTCCTCAATGGCAACTCGCGGATCGTCTCAAACCGCTTTCTTTGATTCATTCTTCAATGACCCAAACATTAGTGCAACTACACCAAATAACAACAACCAATGGATTTCATTGTATAATCCATAATTTGCTCAACCAAGTATGCATATGGGTCAAGGAGGACAAATGGTTGATGTTATTGGGAATCATAATGGATTTGCTACGGGTATACAAATGGGGAATCAGATGCAATATGCAGGACAGTTTGTTGGACATCAAGGGGGTCAGATTGTGAATCAGAATATGGGATATCAACATGGGAATAACTGTTATATGACTTCGGTTCAGAATGCTACCTCCGAACCTCAAAGCCAAAATTCAGGTTATTTTAGTTCAGAATCTAGTGTCAAACGACTGACGAAGCTTGAAAGGCTCCAGTACATGTTGATGTTAGCACAGAAAGAAGAGTCGGGAATTGAATTGACTGATGCGGAATACGAATTCATGAATCCAGGACGGGCAGATAAAGCAATCAATACTGCTAACTCAAGTCATACAATCAATCAGCAGGACACAACATCAAGTGCTACTTTTGACTCACCTCCTGTCTACGACACAGATTCACTCAATGAGGTACCAAATTATAGTAATGTTGCTAATCAGTTTACTCATGAGAAGCCACATTCGTGTCTCCGAACCTTATTATGACACATATGTGGGGAGCAAGTTAATAGCAATGTTAACTCGAAACTCCATATATGGATCCTAATGGAGGTCAAGGTGAACAGAATGGTGCTAATGATGAGGAAACTCGTGCTTATTTTGAAACATTAATTAATAATTGTGGTATTGAGATTGAGAAAGTTAGAACGGTCAATCGCGACGTTAAGGCCGCGAATGCTAAATTGACCGTTGAGCTTGAGAGTTACAAGGTGAATGCAAAAGCTTTTGAATTTCACAAAAACAAAGAGTCAGAATTAGAAATTGGTTATCGAGATTCTGTTTTAAGAGAAAAAGAATTGCAAATCAAGTATAACACACTAGATGTGAATTTGAACTTGAAAATTAAATCTTTAAAAAAGGAAATTTCTGATCTAAATGACCAACTTTCTAAACAAAAAACAATGTTCTCTGATCTTGAAAAAGAGAAGAAACAGTTGATTTCAGACTTTTCAAAACGAGAAGATTCTCTTCTTGATGAAATTCTTGATAAAGATGAAAAAATCAAAAAATTGGAAAATTTGCTTGTTACAACGGGTCATTCAGCTAAATCAACTAATATGTTGATTGATGAGTGTGTAAATACTCATCATTTTTAGTCAATCGAAGTGCAAAGCGTTTAAAAATGCTCGAAATGCATCAAAATACTGAAAATATTCCAAAATTGCATTTTATATGTTTCAGATGCAAAATGTTTAAAATCAGATGAAAAATGAGCAAAGTTTGCAGAATTGGCAGTTTCAGTCCTCCAAGTTTCTAAAATTGTCAAAAATAGTCCCTAAGCCATAATTTCAAAAGCAAAAGTCACCAAAGGTCCTTTTAAAATCATAAGTTGTCAAATTTAGTCCTTTGGTGAAAAATATCAAAAGTTTGAGAAAATTACAAGTTTGGTCCTCCAACTTTGAAAATTGGCAAAAATGGCCCCTGGAAAATTGAAAAATGTCAAGATTGGTCCTTGTATTATGGAAGCTTGTCACTTTTAACCCTTGGATCAACTTTGAGGAAATGGCAGCAATGGTCCTTTGATTTTCAGAATTTACACTTTAGTCCCTTGTCATTTAAACCTTTTTGGCCTAGTCATATTACATTTTGGACCCTGCCTTTTATTTTGGCCCCCTGTCATTATGAATTTTGACCCTCCCCCTTTTAATAATCAAAGACCAGTCAAACCAGTCAAACTCTTCCCCTTTCCCCGTTTTCCCTCCCCATGTCTGCTACTCCCATACCCAGCCACCAACACAACCACCCAGCCTCCCAATCTCCTTTCCATGTCCCCTCCTCCTCAACTAACTTCCAAGGTGCATTAAATGTATCCCTAGCCCCTCACTCAAGCCCCAACTGCCAAATAACCAAATTGGCGCCAAAATCCGTTTGAAGGGCCAAGATCATTTTAAAGCCATCCAATGGCTGAGGATTGGTGGGAATTCATCAGAAGGGAGAGAGAATCACTTTGGATTATAAAAGAAGCAAAGGAGGAGCAAGATAAAGAGTCTACTAGTTTTTTATTTTTTACTTATGTCGTTTTTATGTTAAATCTTTCAATCCAGTGTAAGACTTGTAATATTTTGTTAAATTGTATCAAACTAAAGTGTTCTAGTGTATTGCAATTAATTTCAAGCATCAAATTCAGTCTATGTTTACAATTCAAGTTTTATGGTCACTGTTTCAAACTGCAACTTTAAAATATTAAGTACAAGTGTTTAGAAGTTTATTTCAAGCTCAAATAAGCTTGTATAAGCTTATTACTGACTTTTCATAAGCTCACATTCAAGTTTCAATTCAATTTTGTTCTTGGTCAAAGAAAGTCAAACTTGGTCAAGTTGGTAATGGAAATGGAAATGGGTTGATGCGATCTGGATTTGGGATTGGTTTTAAGTCCAATGGGTTGGATAAAGTAGGTTAGAGGTACCTTGGTTCATGGTTTCAAGCTATAGTAGCTAAGGACTTTTGTAAGTTATTTTTAAGGTTTTATTGCATAATCTCAATTTGTAGTTTTAACTAGTTCAAAACTGTTTCATTAGCTGTATTTAGGACTTAGATAATCAGTTTGATCATTTATTTTAGCTGAGTAAGGGTTTAGCTCAGTTTCAATTACAAAACAGTTGTGATAAAGGTGTGTTTGGAATAACTGTTAAAACTGTCCCAAGGGTTTATTCATTGATCAAGTCCTGTTGGTTCATGCTTGTTGAGTTATATTTAACTCATATCTGTCTTAGTTTGGGTCTGAAACACCACCAAAGTCAAAATTTCACTTAAACCTATCTCACTGATCCACTGTTGAGAATTTGGATTCAGATTATTATTTTGTGTTTAGAATTGTTAAATCTTGCTTGCATTGTGCTTGTTCATTCATATTTCATCAACATCAGTCATAAAATTGGATTTAAAATCCATTTTGGTCAAAGTTCATCAATATCATCAAAAGTCAAATTGCTAAAATCATTTTGGGGCAAATGCAAGGATTTTCATGGCTTCATTTTGAACCATATTCATGAAATTTGTAGCTTCATAAAGTTAAACTGGTCTTGTTACTTGTTAGCATTTTTGTAAAATTTTACAAGTTTTGTATAAGCTCCAAACAAGCTCTTCTTTAGGTCACAAATGCCCTGCTCACGATCTCAAGATAAGTGAGTTTTCTCGATTCTTGCAGCTTGTGCAGGGCTCATAAGAGCTTGGCAAGGTCTGATTTTTGGTTTAAACATAGTTAGCAGTCTACTTTAGGTCCCAATAATTTGTTTCTAGTGTCTAGCTTATTTGATTGCTTATTTTGTGGTCGCAAGTAACACCTAAAATCTGTTTTTAAGCAAAAAGCTCAAACATCAAATCTGTTGTAGATTGCAAATCAGAGGTTCAAGCCTGTTGTTACTCATTGCATTTTGGTTATTTTAGCTTATTATAGCTTCATTATCAGTTTGGTAGCCTTTGGATTCCATTTGCTTAATCAAGTGCTTATTTCAATAAGCACTTACACATCAGTTCCATTTTTCTACACACAAGCACCTGTTTTTCCATTTTTCTCAGATTCCTTATATAATTTTAGAGTTTTCCTGAAATTTTCAGATTTTTCCAAGTTGATTTGCTATTTTTCTTAATTTAAATTAGTTTTTAAGCATTTTAAATAGCTTTTAATACAAAAAATTAAGAAAAGGTTCAAAAATAATTTTCAATTTTCTTAGGTTTAGATAAATATAAAAAGTAAAAAGTAATTTTCCAGATTTTCATAGTTTATTTTGTAATTTTAGTAATTTAATTAGTTTTAATATTTTAATATTCATAAAAATAGAAAAATATTAGAAAAATACAAAATAGTTTTGAAAATTCTAGTTTGTTATTTTAGATTTTCCAAGTCTAAATTTTATTTTTCTAGCTTTATTTCCTATTTTCTTGTATTTTAGGTAATTATTTAATAGTTAAAATAGTTTTAATTAGATAAATAGTTATAAAAATAATTTTCTTTTCTAAATATTTTCTTTTATCATTAGGATTGTAAAAACATCATTTTAATTATAGTGATAGCGTTTATTTAATAGGTTTTATCTTTTTAATTTCCTTTAATTTGCATTTAAGCCGTTGTAATTTGTTGGCTTTTCTTGTAGTTATAATATCATTCAGATCCATTTTCTGTTCAAATTCCTCGATCACTATACGTTAGGTGATCCATTGCATAGCTCGCTGGGACATAACGACCCGGGGAAATCCTATACTCCTCAGATCTTCATTGCATTCGTGCTTGAGCAGTCTTAAGCTGATTACGGTCTGCCATTCACAAGTGGCAGGCTGGATTAATCAAACAAATTCGTATTTTCATACAACACAAAAAATGGCTCTTGGTAACTCACCTCCTTGTTTCCTCAAGAAAGCTCAGAAAGAACAGAATGTTTTGAATAATGGACAACCTTTGCATAAACCCATACATGTCCGTGATTCTCTTGAAACATTAGAACATATTGAAGAGAGCAGATTAAAAATGAAACAAAAGAATCCGGAAATCAAACCAATCGATTATAACAAATGGAACAAAATAAACGGAATTACTTTTGTTACACAAAAAGAAAAGTCAAAGTTTTCCATCACACCAAGTGTTTCAAACAAAGAGTCAACACCAGTTTCAAAACCAGTTTCAAAACCAGTTGTAGTCTCAAAATCTCTTTCGAAAATCGAACAAATGTCTTCAAATAATCCTTTTAACACGAGTGATGCTAGAAGCATTTTAGAGGATGTTAAAACTAGAATTGGGTATCTTCAAGATACTGTCAAATCTAAAACCAATATTACTACTAACATCTGGTTTACTCGTCATGATGACGAAGCGAAAGCGTTTTTGAAACTCAAATTGCCCTCCGTTAAGCGGCATCGGTCACGAGGGTAATTCATTCGAACAAGCATTTTGAAAGAAACAACTGACTTTCTCAAGGACCATAAATCCACGTAAAGCAAGCTAATGAAAATGTTGAACACATCAATGTTTTGGAAAAACTAAATGATTCTCTCTTGAAGATGTTATGACTACCGATATCATGTCCATTATTTTACAAACATATTACATTGAAGACCATGAAAGACTCGATCGAGACCTCCATAATTGTTTCAAAATATGAAAAGCTCTTGAAAAGATTGAAAAGAAAACGTGTCCTATTTTAAAGACTTGATCGAAAACCGAGGAATGCAAGTATGACAAGCGTCGTATGAGCGTGCCTTCAAGGACATGCAAGAGCAAAATGATCTTTTGAGAGCTCATTGGGATGTCTAAAAGGAAAGGCATGGATACTAAGTTTGCAAAACCATTGACGAGGAGAATACACATGTTCCAAAACCGGTTTTCAAACCAAAATGTCTATTCTCGACCTCCTCCAAAATTCAATGAGAAATATGATTTGTCAAAAATCACTCCACGGACTTTACTGTTAAAAGAGAATTATCAAAGGTTTTGAAAAACTGTTTTTGATAAAGAAAAGTGATTACACACGGCATTTCTAGGAATAGTACGGAATGTGACCAAAATCCGATTAAAGAATCATCGGCTCTAACGACATGGTCAACAATCACTATCTAGAAGAAGCTAGGAAAAGGCACAGACTCGAAAAGACGGAATTTTAGGTGCAACATCTAGGGTGATGAATTCTACAAGATTTCAAGGCACCGCTAGTAGTAGTAAACCATTACCTAGGAACACTCTACAAAAGACTAGGGATTGGCTTGCATCTAAGAGTAGTTGCTAAACGAAAATGCTATGACCTTAGAAAACAACACTAGGAATTCTAAGTCTTTTTCGAACAAGAATCAATTTCCAAAAGGCGTAGTGACAAAGTTAAAGCTCTTTGTTTTAAACAAGAATATTGAATTTATGCGTACTACATGTAAAAATGTGTCTTTTCACTAATCATGATGCATGTGTCTCACAATATCTCAAGAAAGATAATTCTCGTGCCAAGGCACAATCCACTAAGACTCAAATAGAAACAAGCCCGTTGATAAAAGACAAACAAACAGACACCTAATAGGGACGATCTCTTGAGACGTAGTTTTTCTAAAAATGAGTCTTCCACGCATCGATAAGAAAACAACTCCTAGATCTTACCTTAGGTGGATTCTCACGGGCAAAGTTTTCAACAAAATAGGTCTTAGGTGGATTCCCAGGAAAGATTTTGATACTTGCACCAACACGGATAATAGTGACAATCATTCGGATAAGGAAGTCGATCCACTCCAACCGTTGATAGTGATCACCCTCACCGTGAGGAATCATGTACTTCTAACACTTGTTATTTGTGAAAATTCTTTTTACGTGGATGCGGTACTTGTAAAAGTGTTGAAGGTTCATATACCCGTGTGGTAAAGAAGAACTTTATGCCAATTTCGCATGTGGAAATCCTTTTCTAGTTCCACTCTTATCTCCACTTTTACTTGTCCCAACTTAATTTCTCTTTCTTCATATCTTCTTTGTAAATATTTTTTGAAAAACAAAATACAAAATTTGAAAAACCATCAAAAACCAAATACAAAAATAGAAAAACTTTCAAAAAATTCAAAAACAATAGAAAATATAAAATCCAAAAATATTATTCTCACGACATGTCTCTCGTATAATCGATATTCTGTACGTTTTTAGAAATGTCATTCAACAATGATACGGGCATGTACAGATGCTTGAGCGAGAGTTCTTTAATATGTTTTCTAAAACATGTCGTTTCTCAAAATTTCTTCATATAATGGCTTTCGTATACATCAAGATCGAAACCGGACTTCAACATAATGGCTTACGGACACATCGATTGGGACCCGCTTCAAAGAAAGGAAAGTGCTTAATCAAAACAAAGGTTTTAAATATTTTTCAAGCACTATTCCTAAAAACATAATGGCTTGCGATTACTTGATTGTAACCCGAACTTTAAAGAAAGGAAAGTGCTACATAAAATCGATTTTGATAAATATCGAGCACTTATCCTAAAACAAATGAAGATAATTCTTCTTCAATATCTTCAAAAGATTTTTTTAAATCTTCATCTTGCGTACCATTGATACAAAAATTTTCAAAAAAGGATTTTTCAAAATACCTCACATTTGGTACCAAGATAACTCCTCTAAACCCTTAATTGATTC
Source organism: Chrysanthemum lavandulifolium (assembly GCA_022545495.1). Taxonomy (NCBI): domain Eukaryota; kingdom Viridiplantae; phylum Streptophyta; class Magnoliopsida; order Asterales; family Asteraceae; genus Chrysanthemum; species Chrysanthemum lavandulifolium. The sequence goes on from JAHFWF010000109.1 coordinate 112,743, forward strand.
TAACTTTTACGTATGAAAAATATGCTTTCGTTAAGGGGAGTATAAAACCAAATTGTTCCAAAATTCATGCTCAATCGGTTTCTCTCAAATGCTTTTGAAAACATATCTTTTAATCATTTTGTTTCAAAAACATCATAGATATGCTATTTTGAGGGGAGAAATGTGATTAAAATGTGATCAAAAGGTTTAATGATCGTTATTTGAATCTCAAAAGAGCTCTACTCGATCGTAACCAATGAATTGACGAGAAATTAAAGTCGAAATGTACCATTTCGAGAAACTTTCTATGGACTTGACCGGGACGGGTAATAATTTCAAGCTAGTTCTCTAGTGATGTAAGCGTGTCTCGAATCGGTCTAGTTCATTTAAAGTCGATCAATTCAAAAGTGCAAACTCTACCCTCTATGTGCGATTTCATCAAAACTTATAAGCACATGTGAAGGGGAGTGTTTACGATAATATAAAACTCTCGAGTGTTTCAAACATGTTTTCTATCATAAACACTTTGAGAAATTTTCAAGAAAAATGGTTTTATGGCAACAATAGGATAGTCATGGAGCTATAAGGTGACTATTGATAGGAAATCCGTCCTATGATCCGCCAGAGCCGGAGGGATCTACCCAAGGACATCACAAATAGTTAGTACTAGAAGTCCTTAGGAATGATTGAAAAAAAGGAGTAATGTGAGAAAGGAGACAGAAGGGGTTGAAGAATTAAAATGAAATATAATGAAAAAGGGTGAAAAGAAATAGCCCTCCATATTCAACCTTAGGGTAGAAACCGGGTTCAATTCATACTCTCTTGTTTGTCACTAGATGACACCGGTATTGAAGACAAAGGCGTCATGGACCCGAGTGACGCCTTGCACTAAACCTTCTAGCCACTCAATTCCTCTCAAAAGGGATTTGTTTCATTCTCACTGGGAACCCTGCACAATCTATCGACTTTCTTTTAGAGATCGTTGATATTGAAGAAGGAGACCCTCTCCCTAGTCTCCGCTCAGGAAAACCAAAATGCACTAATGAGTCTAGAGCCACGAGATTCATCAAAAGATCTCATAGGAACACTTGACATGACATCGCTTGTTGTTCATCAATAAGGACACAAGTGATATTTTAGAGTCCTACGCAGGTCTCGTAATTTCAGGTCATTTTGCAAACTTTGAAAAATTTACTATTCATCTCGGGAATTTACTATTCACCGGATACTATTCAAAATTTTACTATTCACCATTTTCGAAGTCGAAGTAATATTCTGAGAACGTATTTCAAAATTTTACTATTCACGAAACACTATTCATTCCCGGAGAAAATCACTATTCACGAGTCACTAATCATCATTTTTCGTAAACTAGGTTTACAGTATCAAATCTGGCGTAACACGGAGGGTTAAGGCTGCGTATTCATGTAATATCATCAAGGACATTTCATATAGACTAGATTTAGTCTACATATCATTAGCAACATGATCATCATATTAGTTCATGCATGGATTTGCATTTTTCATTAAACGTTTATTTTCCTATTAAATAAACGCTATCGCGTAAACATTATTTTGAAACATTTATCCGACACTTCCAAAAATTATCCTAATATATTTTTATACTCATTTTAAGACTATAAAAATTATATTATTATTTTACCCGATGTTTTCAATTTATTTTGTATATAAATTGTTATGTATAAATATTTACGACGGTTTTCGTAAATTCAAGACGATAAATATTTATTCACTCAATACTTGTGAGAAATGTACTTTTATAATTTTTATGAATTCGATATATTTTATTTTGTTCCGTTAAAATCGATTTCTGGCTAACACTACACTTAATAATTAATTTTTGTACAAACTACACATTATACTAAACTTAAAATACAATTAGTCATAAAAATCAAGTATCAAATCTCTTTTTTTTTCCTTATGACCGGTCAACCCCCCTAGTCATCACTTGGAAGATATTTTTTTTCTTAACTAGATGTACATTAATTTCTACCATGACTAGGCCTTTTAATACATAAAATATCTAACCAAAACACATAGTTCTACACTTTCAAAAGGTGAAAAATAAAGAGAAACTCTCTCTTTCTCTTTGGATGATCGGCCAACTCAAGAGACCAAGAGAAACCATGTAATTTTTCTAGCTCAAGTGTTTAACAAGTCCTATTAGTGATCTATGTAAAGGTTTTGAAATAAAAACCTATAGATTAATAAGGTTTTCATCACTTTCTTTCACATAATCATTCAAGTAAGCATTTCATGATTTTATTACTCTTTCATAATCATCTTTATGTTATTTCATCATTTTTGCAAGAAAACATGCATGTTACATATGAATTTATACCACTTTTGTTGTTTTTATTACTTATTATGTAATATAATTATCCTATAATGAATCCCTTGAAACATATCACTTTTGGTGATGTCTAGGAACCCATGACACCCTAAGAAGGTGTATGGTAGGATTTGAATAGCTTCGGAGTTGTTTTGAATTGGTTAGAATAGGTTTTGCGCGATAAAAGCTCATTTCGACAAGTTTACATAAGGGTCATCCATATTTTTGAAATCTGGAAAATCCGAAGCGGTTTGTAAAATATTTTGGGCTAGATATTTAGAAAATACACTTTAAAAGCAGCGTGGCCGCTTGAGCAGTTAAAGCGGAGCTATAACGAAGAAGATATGAATTTTCAAGTTTGAAGACGAAAACTATAAAATCACGAAAATTCAGCATGTTGTTATATCTTTTTACGAGTCAAAAATGAGTCTTAAGCGTTATAAATTGTGTCGACTTATCAAAAATATGTCAGTATACTTTGATACGAAGCTAAGGATATAGAAAACGTAGAAAACGGACTTGTAACGATTAAATTATACACGTTTACACAAATTTGCCGTAACTTTATTATATAAGAAAAACTATATTATTTCTAATAGACAAGTGTTACGGTAAACAAGTGACCATGTTGAAGGTCGTTTTTAACATTGATGTAGAAATTTTTATAAAGTGATGTCTTCTAATAAAAGCAATTTCGCCAAGCATATTTTCCAAAATGTCCGACCGTTTGTCTAGCGGAGTTGTAATGAATTAATTACGGTTACTCAAACTTGGCCGAAAACCACCTTTAAACTATACTTTGGACTAAAGTACAATACTTAACCTATATTTTCTTTGTGATCGAGACCTCTAGGATGGAAACTTAAACACTAAAACTTTGAGATTATGATCACGAGCTTCCTAAAACCGTTGAGTTTGTTTCCTAACACTCGGCGTGCACCATTTTACGACTAGCTTTTCAAGGCCGTTTGTCACTTTCATGAAATTTTCAATGACATTATTTCTGACGAAAAGTTATAATTTCATAATAAATCATTAAATGATTATCGTAAGATATCATTTCAACGTAAATACTTGTAAAGTATTTTATAACATGACGAGATGTCATAAACATATATTTCGACGATAAATTCTATTTTCAAAAGCGTCTAAGTGGTATACATTACATGTGGATTTGCATGCGACATTGTTTCATGATTTACATTAGAACATATCATTCATAATAGGTCGCGATCGGAGGTTGCGTCTCATTTCGATGTGCCATTACACCATCATTATCATTGCAGCGGTGAGTTTTCATAGCCCCGATTTATTCAAGTTTTACTTTATTTCAAACCTACGGGAGAATACATTGCACATCATTTTATTACGATACCAAGTATATCAAATTCATTACATTGCTTAAGTTACCTCATGCCAATTGAATGTCCCCATTATATAACATGAGCCGTTAATTTCATAGAAGCGGTGAGTGGATAGATCTATCGAGGTGACTCCTCCATCCGGGTTGGTGGATTCCAAGCGGTTAAGCGGATGCATTTCATTTAATAACATTATTTGAGTTGTTTGGCAAACACTCTGTTGAAGCGAACATCATGATCGATCTAGTTTCGTGTCATGGACTTATAGCAATTGTATCATTTTTGTGACATCATTGTCATACATAACTTATACTTGTGGTAATCGTATTAAACATTTTTCATGAACTCTATGAACTCACTCAACCTTTGTGTTGACACTTTTAGCAATGTATTTTCAGGTTACTAAGACATTCACTTCATGGCATGCATGTGGACATATCATAGAGTCGCGGTGACGACGCGTCTCACATGGGATTTATACACTTTAAAAACATCGTTTGACTTGTACCAAACTTATTTTCCGCACATAGTAACTTTCATTTGGGACCTATCTTTGTAACTCGAATGTTTTAATATATCAAGCGATGTTCTTTTCAAACGACACTTTAGGTCGTTCAATATAATTGTGATTGTGATGCTATGACGGTCAATCCCGAGAATTCCATTCCATTGCAAAAGCAGTAATTTGGGGTGTGACATCCATATTCAACCTTAGGCGAAACCGGGTTCAATTCATCGCTCTTGTTTGTCACTAGATGACACCGGTATTGAAGACAAAGGCGTCATGGACCCGATGACGCTTTGCACTAAACCTTCTAGCCACTCAATTCCTCTCAAAAGGATTTGTTTCATTCTCATGGGAACCCCGCACAATCTATCGACTTTCTCTTAGAGATCGTTGATATTGAAGAAGGATACCCTCTCCTAGTCTCCGCTCGGGAAAACCAAAATACACTAATGAGTCTAGAGCCACGAGATTCATCAAAGATCTCATAGGAACACTTGACATGACATCGCTTGTTGTTCATCAATAAGGACACAAGTGATATTTTAGAGTCCCACGCAGTCTTAGAAATCGCGAGAACATTTATGAGAGGTTTCACAATTGTGATCTTGATGATTGAATGGAAACTCTGCTAGGGTCAACATCAAGCGACCACGACAGCAGTCACTTGGTAACTCCCGTGGATTACACTTAGTGTGTCTCAAGCGGTCTGATCGTGGTGATGCTTGGTGTACCTCACGACTCATCTGAACTCATAGGTGTATTTCGGTGCATCGCGTTATCTCACTTGTGGGACTCTAGTTCGAGAGCGGCCTCTGTGAGAATTAGAGATGTGTTTCACACTATCTTTGTTAACACCCTCAAAATTCAAACTTGTAAGTGCGGAATCCGCTTATTACTAACTTGTTTATGTTTTCTTCTTATGGAAGCTCCGGAGCGGATTGATCGTGCAGATTCTCCACATGCTCATACCAAAAACACATGAAATTTCTCATCATAATCAAAGGCTACACAAAGTTAAAGATGATTCTTCGTCAATGTCAAAGAATCTACAAAGTTTAAAGACTCGAGAACTACATCATTGGTAACCAAAAGTCAAATAGAAGTGTGAGCATGGTGGAGAAAGGCGTGGAGACACCTAACCAACGAAGTTGACAATGGCAGACGACCACATTAACCGATCACAAAGCATGAAGGAACAAAGAATCAAGACTATTCTATATCTACACACAAAGTTCAAGCTTGAGAAAAGTAAAGACCTAATCAAGTGGAGCATCTTTTGAATGACCACCCCTTAGTTGGAGATTGTTAGCCTTAATAGTTTTATTAGAAGTGATGGTCATTCACATTTAGGAACTTTGTAACGTGTGTTAGATATCGTATTAGAATAGTCAACGGGCTCGTGGATTGGACTAAGCTAAATGGCTAGAAGTTATGTTAAGCTAGCCTTGTATAAGTTCAAGTAACCCAATCCAATCCAAGCCCATCCCAAAGCCCATTAGGGCATTAGTACTTGTAGTATAAAAGGCACATACCATGCCATTTGGTATGTGTGCTTGAGTGTGTGTGTGTGTGTTTTTCATATGAATATTGTTTTCATCTTCTACTCTTTGTCTCTCTAAACATACATACGAATATCGTATTCAAGTCACCAAGTTCTTCATCTTATTCTTTCTTCTTTACGCATATCATCAGTTTGTGTTTAACGTGATATAAGTGTTGGGTGTGTGATAAGGTTGATATATCTAAGGTCATAACAGGTCCTAAGTTGATTTTTCATATCCATTCTTAGCTTAATTTTGCATTTTACTGTTTTAATATATTAGATCTGTTCTTATTAGCTTATTACTATTCATTTAGCTTAATTTAGTCATGTTGAAGTTTATTTGTGTAAATCTAGTCATTATTTAGTTTATAGCATCATATTGCATCACTTATGTTTCAAATCTGTCGTAATTTCGTTCTTGTAGTTTAAGTGTGCTAGATAAATAACAAATGCTTCTAATAGCTTTAATTTAGTTAAGAGAATCTGTTTTGAGGTTGGAATAAGCTGAAGTCACTTATTAGTTTTGAAAATTTGCAAAACAGTCACATAAGGGGTGTTTGGTTCAGACTAGTAAGCTGAGTTAGAAGCTATTATAGGTGATAAAAGTAGTTGAGACAATCATATTTAGGTTAAAATAGTTTAGATAAGTCATAAAGCGCATTGTCATTCATCAAAAGTCAAAATCACCAACAAGCCATATTTTACGCATAACGATGGTGTAAAGCTTGCATAAGCTCTCATTTAGGTTTATAATTAGTTTAAGTAGCTTAATTAAGTCATAATCTGACTTATTACATTAATATCATCACTTAGGTTGAATCAAATCTCATTTTAGTCAAAATTCAAGTTTTCTAAAAAGTCAAAATATCCAAATCGGTTTCAATAGGCTTATATTTTGCATTTTTAATTTCTTCATTTCTCAGCCAAAATAGCTGTAACTTTGGGAATCTAGAGTCTACTAGGTGATCTACAAGCTAGTAATTTTGTTTTATTTTTAAGATTTTTTACACACCTTTTTAGTAGCTTAAAGAAGGCTGTTGGGGATAAATCTCCCCTGCATCACAGCCAAAGTGTCAAAGTGTTTTGTGTTTTTGATTTTTAATTCACTCAATATTGTTCCTGTTGATATCAAATTTGGCATGGTTAGTATTTGGTTGATCATCAAGTTGAAGCATATTTTTCCAATTTTTCATTGATATAAGCTCAAAAAGTGCCCCCTGTCCTACTTATAAACATAGGGTTTGTTTGGTTTTTGAATTGCAAAAAGTGCTTATCAGCTTATACATTGGTCTTATCTCATCTTATTTAGCTTCTATAAGTATATTAGAATAGATTTGAGCTATTGTGAGCTTTTGGTAGCTTGTAGTGCCTTTTTGCTTATCATGAGTGCTTATTTCATAACAGTTGGTACCCAAACAGCTTATTAGGACTTGATATGTTGTTTTTCTTATTTTTCCTAGATTCAAAATAATATTTAGGATTTATCTGTTATTTTTCACATTTTTCCTAATCCATTTTCTATTTTTCTAGATTTAAAGTCATTTTTAAGCATTTTTAAATAGTTTTTAATTCAAGAAAATCATAAAAGGGTCACTAAAATATAAATTTAAATTTCCTAAGTTTAGAAAAATCAAAAAGTCACAAAAAGTACTTTTCCTCATTTTTCAAAGTTAATTTAGTATTTTCTAAGCATTTTATTAGTTTAAATCATTTTAAAATAAAACAAATAGAGAAAAGTAAAAAAAAATATAATTTCAGTTTTAAAACTCATTTTTAGTTTATTTAGATTTTTGAAAAATAGTTTTGTAATTTTCTTGCATTATTTAATAATTTCTTGCATTTTAAATCAATTTAAAATACAAAAATAGTTTTTAATTCAAATAAAATTAAGAAAAACCAAAAAATTATTTTTAAATTTTAGATAATTTTTAAATCGCATTTTAGTCCCTAGAAAAATATTAGTTTAATTTTAGAGGTTAATTTGTATAAATTTGCATTTAGTTCGCTTCTACATTTTACGTATTTAGCATATTTAGTTTAAATTTACGTTTCTAGTTACAAATTTGTGTTTGCATATTAGTGTTAATAATTTTAATCATGTTTCCTTATTATCCCTTTCCCCGTAGTGTAGAAATCAAATATCACTCTTTTATCTCTATTCAAAATACCGTAAAACGCGACGTGAGTTATATAACTCCATTCATCCTTCGTTAGGAACGATCCGGGGACTCAAACCTAACTGTTTGAGTTGATCTTTACTATAATTGGTTTTCCTAAATCAGGCATACGCTGCCTAACTTACAGAATCAAATTATTTATCCGCAAAAATAGCTCATAAACAACCACTTGGACCATATCAAAATCAAACACTACAACGAATATATTGTTACGCAAGCATAACTATTACACAGGCTAAGTCATAAACATTTAAGCAATCAAAACACCCTAATCACATATATAAATCGACATGTTATACGTCATGGCAAGTGGTGCATCCCCAAATCCGGGTGAAACCCTGGCAAGTTGGGCAACCCAAGTCCAGACGGGTGGCCAACCATGATAGATCTATCTATAACATTTTCACTATCCTGAGCCGGGAATCAACAATACATAAACGCGTTTGGGTCTCTAACCTTAGCCTAGCACGTAATAGTGATACGCGTACAACGCGCGTTCGGGGTCAAAGGAACTTCCTTTTCGTCGAGCAAGTCTTTCAACACCCTAGGCAGTGAACCTAATCGTTGTAGTGTAGTATTAGGGTAAGCCTCGAGAATTGATATCGTTCTCTAGGGGAATAGGAATGCTAGTGAGAAATTACTAAGCTAAGGTTGAGGTTGAGGAAGATTATTTTTTATCTGTTTTATATTTTTTTAGAAAATTGAAAGGTACGAATCTCGGGGTATTGGATTTGGGGGGTTGGTATTTCTACCGATTACTCTACTTATCTAATTTAACTAAGCTAAGGTGAGGGTAGTCTATGCCTATTGTTGTGTTCTCTTATGATGATTAAAAATGTGTTTACTTAGATGCTATTACTCCCTAGTTATCTCCTATTGATGGTTGAATTGTCACATCCTTATTCTTAACGCGTTGTGTCTTCTAAGGTCGTAGGGTATGCATTTTTCCCTAACTCTTTGAGACTACCTTAAGGTTATTGCCTACGAAATCTCTAGGATTCATAAACTAACTCTAAGGTTATCTTTGGATGTTTAGACTACAATAACTCTAGGTGATTATAAACTAATGTTCACAAAGATTACTCAGGCATTAAAAACACAACGAATGACCTATCGCAATACTAGGTCAATCACAATTAAGATAAGAGACAACCAATCAATATTCAATACCTAGGTTTCATAGATCTAAGCAAACACACATGTAAATTAGCCGGACATGGAAAACATGCAAGCATACACACAAACAATTGAAGAAATAATTGAATTAATGAAGTAAATCACTTATCTTGTTGTAAAATAGGGTATGGAACCCTAAGATCTTGCCCAAGACGACCTAGGTTCGGTTTAGGTTTTACTCCTGAAACTACCTCTCTAAAATCGAAAATCCGAATTCTATATATAGAGTTACAATATCCGAGCGGCACTCTTTAATTGTGATCTTTGTCGAATTCGCCGCCATAGGTTTTCGTCTTGGCACGTCAACTTAGTGGCGTCACCTTATCTTGTGACGCCATCGGCTTCATCTTCGGCGCGTCGGGATCCAAATCTAGGCCGTCGAGTTGTGACGCCTACTCTTTTAAACACGATGCCGTCAAGTGCAAAATAGCAATTTGCTCTCGAGTCATCTCAAGGTGTGTCATGGTGTCACCTTAATCGCCGCCTTCGATTCAGCTTGAGTGTCTTGATTCTTGTCTTTGGCCATTTTCTTCATATATTTGCGCCTTTTCGTCCGAATAAGTGTCATTCCAACAATTTGCCTTCAAGAGACCTAAAAAGTAAAAAGGAACGAAATTAATTAGTAACGGATACAAAAGTGATCAATTAAGGGCTTAAATGACCCCTCAAAAGTGTACCTTTTAAATCCTTATCAAATATCCCTACACTTGGTATTTGCTTCTCCTCAAGCAAATATGCTTTTGGCCAATTAATTTATAAGTTAGGGGTCATGAAGCATTAGTTTAGAACAATTCACAACAAGTATAAGCCCATGAAAGTCATAACAAGCACGGAAGTACATACTAGCACCTCACAAGTGGTGTTTGGATACTCTCATCTCTCGAGTGTGTATGAAATATATCAAGTTGGAAATGGAATATAAACACTCATTAACCGGTCCTAGTACATAGATTACCATAGGCTTGAGACTAGATCAAACCTCCATCGCTTTTGGCGTAAGCACCTAGGAAAAACTATCTAAGAGGTCTTTTAAAGGGTTGTAACGTTAGGCTTACGGTAGGAAAACAAAGGGTTTGGTGGGATAGGTGATTTAGTGGTGGCAAGTCAAAAATCTTTATGTTACAAGCATGAGAAGAATGGCGTTGCTAAGCCAAGACTCGTGTTAGGAATTGGAAATTCCATAGTGAAGAGTCGGTCACCCCAAATATTATCTAGCATAAGTTAGCTCGTAGACTTGTAGTTATTTACGTTATTATGTAGTTAATTAGTTAGTCAGTAGCGTAGAATAGTTTAGAGTAACACCGTGGAGGAAGGACGGGTCTTTACCCACTGTATACCTGATTCACAGGCCGATAGGAGGTCGTTATGCTTGTAAGTATAAATACCCCTTCCATCCATGGAAGGGGTGGAGCTTTTCTCATAATCTAACCTTACAATTTTAGTGAAGCAAGTCTCTACCAAGAAACTCCCTCTCTCTACTTTCTCTCTCTATAATGGCAAACATGTATTTTGATCATCCAAGACCACCCGAATCATCAACACAATAAATATAACGATCCTACAATTGGTATCAGAGCCATGGTTATTGTGTTTTGATGATTTATTTCGGTTTGTATCATGTTCGTGGCTGTCTTGTACTATTTTTTGGTTGGAAAACGTTTTTTGTGATGTATTGTGGTAAAACTGTTTTGTACAAGTTTTTTTGATATTGGTCAAAATGTCATATGTTTTATACTGATTCAATCTGTCTTGTATTAATGTGTTGTCCAAGTCTGTTTTTGCTTATCAGTCATATTGAGCTTTTTGCTGCTGAATGGTCATATTAAGTGGTCATATGGTCTGATTTTTAATGTTCAAATGGTAGTCAAATGGGTTACAAGTTTGTTGGTATGCTGTTTTTTGGTCTATATGGGTTAAAAATATGCAGTTTTAGTCTTATCTTCTGGGTTATTAATCTGTTGCTGCTGGTGTTAGTTTGTTGTTGGTGTTATGATGTTCTTCGTAGAAACTTGGTCAAGTTCTTCGTAGAGACTTGACAATATGTCCAGATATTATGAATCTACCTAGCGACTTGTATTTACAAGTCGTAGCAACTTGGTCTAGCGACATGTGCAATTAATAGCGACTTGGCACTAAATGAAGTAGCAACTTGGTTATAAAAATTGTGGAGACTTAACCTAGCGACTTGTTATTTAACAAGTCGTAGCGAGTTGTCAAAAGAGTTAGCGACTTGCTTTGAAATTTTTGCTAGCAACTTGACTCATGGTAGCGACTTGACTGATTTCTGCTAGCGACTTGTCACGACAAAAATGGAGAAGAAGAAGAAGAACAGACCTTGACCACAACTCAACTTATACCAAATACCAATATACTCGACCTCTAGTTAACCATCATCAGTCCAAGTAAACATAGATAGAAGGCACGGTTCAAGTTCAATTTTATCATCTTATTACTCAACACGAAATTAAATTTAAGCAAGATCTCAGGCACGGTTCAAGTTTTAATCAACTACTGATTTGAGTCTCTTTGAACCCTATCTTCATTGATCAAATGTAAATTCTTGCCTCTCTTATTACACAAACATCTATCTAAACTGATAAACTAGATCTCAGACTTGTGTCGATTGTTTGTGGTTCATTGAACTCAAAGATCTTATAAGATCTATACAATACAACAATTGCTTCATAGATCAAAACACATTGCTTCATTGATGTTAAGGATCTCGGTTAACTCTTTTCGTTTAAAAGAACTCAATTTTTTAACGAAAAGAAGTTGTTATCTTCATCGATCCAATTTTGAAGTCTTCACTTCATATAATTATACGAAATATGAAAATGATATTAACAAAATTGTTAACCCGTGTTTCATTTGTTCGAGTTACTACTCTATAATCAAAGTCGTGTGAACTTAAGAAGTAACCTACCTTGGTCTGATTCTGAAGCTATGTCCTTGTCCTCAACGCCATCCCTGTGGCTGAGAAATCGAACAACATACCATCCCTGTGGCAAGCTCAAATGAACGAAGGTTCTTTGATGTGTGACGGATGATGAGACTGTTATGGTTGATTCGTATAAGAAAATATAAGGAGTGATATGATGATGCGTTTTTTTTTCAGAGAATGGATGAGGAGGATTTGTTAATATAATCCGGGTAGTGATTTATTTTGGGTTTGAAGATAATTTTGGATGATTCTATGAAAGGCGGATGTATTTGGTGATATAGTAAGTTGGGTTTGATATCCGTAAGAGAGGCGGATGGGATCATTAGAGATTCATTAGGGTTTCTCAGAGTAGGTAGGATAAGGAGTACTATATAGTTCCGAATATTAGGGCAAACATGGGTGGATTTGATGGGCTTCGAAATGTGTGGGCTCGGTTCAAATATGAGAAATATGATCAATATTTGATTGGACCAATTGATTAATTGGGCTAATTTGTCCGTCTACTTCAATATCCATGGGCTTTATATGAGATTTGGATTGGATGCTTGGCTTAATATGTGGATTCTCGGCCTTGTATCAATATTGGAGTGGGTTTATTATACTTCTTGTGACCATGTGATTTACCTAGGCCGTGAGTTGGGAAATGAAATACGGATCTAGTTGAACATCTTTTAACTGGATATTATGTTTGCATCTGGTCAAGATGTAATTGATTATTTGGGTTGGTTAAAGATGATTCTTGAATATGGACTTCCACTTGTGATTTGTGTTAATGAGATTTGATGATATGAGATTGGATGATGAGATTCGATGGGTTATGAGGTTTGATTCTTTGGGCTACACATTTTCACGTAGTATATTATGTCACGGCTTGAAGTGTTTATTGGAAAATGTTGACTACAGGATTGTTTGGATGGTATCTCTTATTTGGATTTGAAGTGAGGTCTTCCGGGCATGTTTACTTATTCCGTCTTCTATCTTTCTACCCTTCCGCGAAGATGACTTGTTTGGGCTTTTATAGAGTGTGATAAAGACTTGGCTATTTAGTTGCGTTTGTGATTCTTTCTCATTTAACCCACAACGTAGCTATCACTTCGGTGTCTCACTCAATTGAGAATGTCAAGAGGTTTTGTACATTGGGGACATCGTTTCTTCTTTACAAGGATTAGTACAAGTTTAAGTAACAAATCTGGGGAATTCTACTTCATGATCAAGTTTGGTATATCGGGTTTACTTCTCCATGTGGTCACTGAGAACGGTAAACGAGAATCGCGTGAATGATGTGTTTACCAAAGTATTCTTGGATGGTTGATGATGGTGTTGATGTTGGTAAATGAATCGTTGATGAACCGTTGCATGTTCCCCAAAAGCGATATTCACGAAACCAAAGTTGTCATAACACATTCAAGCTGACATTGTTTACGGTTTTGTCTTGATTTTGTAAAATCCGCGAAGAATCTATTTCTCGGTTTAAATCATAGACTTGTAAAATCTCGTGACAATGGAAACATCACGGTAATAGTAAAGTGCATTTCTGGATCTATCTTACGGTTTACTCTTGGTTTTGTAAAATCCCGTGAAAGAAACTATTTTTCGGTTTAAACCATACAGATGTAAAATCCCGTACTGATGGAACCATTCTGGAGAAATGGAAAGTGTATTTCGGGATCTTATTTGATGCTGGTGCTATGGTTTTTACTTCAAAGAAGGGATAAAAGGGTGTACTTCATAAATTGGGTGTGTGTTTGGATTGTCCTCATGGCAGTTTGGCTATCACAAGGTTTTACGGGGTTATGTGCTTTTAACCATGGTCGGGATAAAACCATTATCAAAGTTTATTTAAATGTCAAAGAAGGCTAGATTTGAGTAGTTCAGAAGATGTGACAACGGCGTTAATTCAGTATTATTTATTTAAGGTTGAAGTGAAATATCACGGGCGAGGGTACTTAGTATCTGAAGGTATCGGGGATGGTTGGATGAAAATTCTTCGAGATCCTTGTTCGAGCTTATTATCAAACACGAATACTTGGAAATCTAGTTATTGTTGGGTGACTTTTACCTTTTCTTTTTACCACTTGGGGAATGGGCTTTACCACCACAAAATAACTATCACTTTAAGGAGTTACGTTGTAGTGCTCGATGTCACATTCAATTGTGGATTTTCAAGAGGTAATGTCGTCTTATACTTGATGGTTGGTTGGTTGAAGAGTATAGAGTACATATAGAGTACTTAGAGACGCTAATGGAAATCGGCACCGCTCTTTGTTACATATGTGCAAGTTTAAGTCACGAGTTCGGGTTAGTTTACTTCAAGGTCAAATTCATCATATTGGGTTTTCTCCATCAGCTTTCACAACAAAGAGCCTACTTAATGATAATGGGGTTGATTACATGTTTTGCCAAAAGAGATGATGAAAAGAGAGAGATTATGACGTCTGTTCACGTCAATTCAAGCCTCGTACTTCATCATAATGACGTATGAACACAACAGTTCATGCCTCGTACTCTAAAGAAAAGAAAAGTGTACGTTTCATGCGCTTTATCTTCAAAGAAGAGAAATCTTCTTATGACGTATGAACACAACAGTTCATGCCTCGTACTAAAGAAAAGAAAAGTGTACGTTTGGTCGCTTTATCTTGAAAGAGAAATCTTCTAATGATGTTTAAACACAACATTTCAAGCCTCGTACTCTAAAGAAAAGAAAAGTATGCGTTTGAGGCGCTTTATCTTACGAAGAAGAAATCTTCTTATTATGACCATTCTCATCAACATGCTTCATGCTTTTTTCATGCGCTTTCGATTATCAAGTGAACCGGGCTACCGTTGATTGTTTTCTTATTCCACTTGCTCAACTATAATGACGATGGCGACATCATGTGCTAATTGTGCGGGGGAGAAGTGTGAGTAGACTACATTTGGATGATTTCACTTATTTAGTCAAGAATGGCAACTTCGTCTGCAATTCTTGAGGGGGAGAAGAAGTATGATGACACTACATGTTGTGTTATATGAGAATAAATGGTCAAACGGCTCATAACTCATGTAAGAACCGAGCTTCTTCTTATCGGGTCATATTCACATGGAGTTGTCTTCTAAGAGCCGTTGGTTAACATCTTCTCACGGATTGATGAGTCTATCAACAAAGTGCTTCCGGTTAATGCTTCACGTACACATCAACATGATGATTCTGAACAATCTCTTTGTTCTTGTTTGATGTGATTGGTAGTTTGGTGTTACCATTTCGTATGTTCGTTGCGGGCTGATTGCTGATTTCCTTGATGAACATATTTCTGTTCTTGTTTGATTGGGAGGGATCTTAATTAAGGGGATTTGCAAGATGTAAGTTAATTGGGATGCTTTTTGGTGTGTTGAAGATGTTAACTATCTATTCCCCAACTGGACAATCTTGAAGAAGGTCGAGTCTACAGTTGGTTCTACATTTTCTGGTACATGTTAGAAGACTAAAGACGAGTTGCATTTAACGATCTAAATACTTCTTCTTAACTCAAGCACTCATCATAAAGATTGTCGGTTTAGGGGAGAGCACTAATTGGGGGAGAGTGAAAAGCCAAAGTTAATTCCTAATTAGATTTGCTCACAATGTACTTTAGCAAGTTGATTCTCACAAAGACTTCTAATGTTCTTCTCAACATATTTCTAGTATACGGGCTTACAATATGTTGCTGATTCTGAAGTATCAAAACCAGCAAGGGGGAAGGAGACACACATCTAAACACAAAGCGAGTAAACTTGATGAACTTAATTCTTCTAAGTGATTGAAGATATCCGGGAAGACAAATGTTATTACTGCGAGAAAAACTCGAGTTTGACTCATGGCGAGTAAACTTGATGAACTTAACTCTTCTAAGTGATTGAAGATATCCCGGAAGACAATTGTCATGACCGAGAGAATCTCAGGTTTTACTCATCAAGGCTTTTAGTGTTATTATTCCAACTACGTGGAAGTGATGTAATAGAAAGTTTACGAAGATAAAGAGGTACACAAGTGTGTGATGATTTTGATGTTATCACAATCATCGGGGAGAAGATTGTGTACATTGGGATGCTCAATTTGTTTCACTTGAGGGCTTAATCGGTGATTGGAGATATAATCACTTATTAGGAGTTGACATCCGCAGAGATAGTCCTCCGCAGAGATAATCGTGATTCGGCTGCTTCTTCAATGTTATCGGTTATTCTCTTTGGGCATTGGTGCCGGGTTCTTGAGCTTCATACACAATCATTAGGAAAGATAAATGTGCATTGGGTGGTTGTATCATTTATTCTTTGGAACTCTATTTGTGTATTCAGGCTCTTGAGCTCTATTCTAAGAGACGGGCTGCATCTATTCAACTAATCTGGGGAAGTGGTCTCTTGACACCTTTTGGAATGGATTGCGTCAGACTTCAGTGGAATGAAATTTGAGAAGAGTATTTAAATGTGGGATGATACGTTGATGTTTTTCTATTGGATGATATAACCTCGAACAAAGAATCACAATGATTATTCTTGAAAGGAGCAGCAAGATCGATGATAATGGTGTGCTTCTTTGTGCACCTGGCTAAGGGAAGCTTGTAAGAAAGCTGTGAATCTACTCGGCTAAAGGATTTTCGGTTTGGGGGGAAGCTGCCAAAGTCTCACTTTCAGATGGTTCAATTCCTCTCTTCGATTCAAGAGCCCTGGAAGCTTTGGTGGTGAATGTTTAAGAGTTGATGACTTCTATCTTCTACAACGGGGCTGCTCGATATCCTTATCTCGGTACTCGTATCATCATCTTCTTAAACTATATCATCTAATCTATCTTTGTAAATATTTATTAGAAAACGAAAATACAAAAATATAAAACCAACAAAAAGAAAATAGAAAAATAAAAAACCTTCAAAAACACATAAAAATCAGAAAATTTAAAAATACCAAAAATATTTTTAAATAACATCTGCGGTCTTAGAAATGTCATTCAACAATGGCACGGGACCATAGATGAAGTTCGAGCAGGAGGTGTAAATATTCTTTTTTAAAACATGTCACAAATCATATGGCTTGCAGTTACTTCAGACTGTAACCCGTGCTTAAAACTATGGCTTGCTATTATTTCCGATAGCAACCCGCTCTTCATGGAAGGAAAGTGTTGTGCTAAAACAATTTTTCAAATATTTCATGCACTTATCCTAAATCATAATGAGAAAAGTATGTCGAAGGACTGCTGTTCCTACACAAATGTTTTTCCATCTAAAATTCTTCAGAAAAATATTTGGTGTATTAAAAAAAAAATTGGTGGTAAATGAGTTGCTTAAAAATCTATCAGATTCAGTGTTTTCGTAAAAATTGAAAACTCAATCAATGACTTCAGCGCTCTTAAACTTTTCATAAAATGAGTCATTGATTGAGGGAGAGAATGTTTTTCAAATTTATATCATCTATCGGACTTATCTAATTATCCTAAATGCTTAACTGAAAAATGTTGTTAACCTACGTTGAAGGACTAGGTGCCTAGGATAAGATTGTTAGGATTAGATGATTAGAGTTTGATAAACACATAAATCCCATACCTTTATATGATCTGATTGATATGTTGAATTGACTTTTATTAGTCGATTGCTGTTTGGGTGATGTCGACCACCATATATTTGTATGTGTTTTCACTAACATATGCAGGTATATTGGTATATAAGAATGTTCGATCCGGATCCCACAAATGAAGACGATTGGATGGCGAAGGAAAGGGTAACTATATCTTGGGTTGACAAATGAAAAGCGGGGCTTAATTGGACTTCTATGAGAGTTGGCATAAATACAACGTAAGAGGTCTCATGCATCACAGATGGTTTTCTTCATCGACAAATGAAGAAAGCGGAGCTTAATTGACCTCGGTTGGCATTAAAATGCAACGTAAAGTCTCACTTGCATCTGCAGACGGTTTTCTTCACGCCTCTAAAGCAACAACGGAAGCTTCTCAACCACCTAACGTATCTTTGTGCATGATACCATTTTTAAACAATTTTGAAAAAATTTGAATAAATTGTTTTGAAAATGGAAAATATTGTTTTGAAAATAATTTGGACTTAATTTTGAAAATCATCGGACTTCATTTTATCAAAACCTAAGTCACTCAATCAATGAAATTGGTTTTAGTCCGTCAAAGGCACTCCTGCCTCCATGTGCCAAACGATTTCAATATACATAATGCACATGTTGAGGGGGAGCATTTATCCAAAAACCAGATGAGTATTTAAACCAGGCACATATTCTTCCATGTTTTCTAAACCGTATTAAATCACTTGGGATCCAAAATCTCAAAGGGTTTGATATATTTGATCGGGGGAGAATTTGTGATTTAATAAGGAAATTTGATAAAAGGTGATCGTTTTTTATTCAAATGTGCATGCTGCTCTCCCATATGTGCTACACGCTTTCGAATCTCGAAGCACATATTGAGGGGGAGCATTTCAAATGAAAATAAACTATCAAGGTAAAAAGATTTAAATGTTTTATCAAAAGGTACCTTGATTGATTTTCTAAATGGTTTTCTATATGGCAATGCAATCGTGGAAGTACTTCAAAAACCTCTTGCCTCTATGTGATAAAATGATTTCAAATATCCTACGCACATATTGAGGGGGAGAATTTACCAAGAAAATCAAATGACTTTTTCTATGAAAATAGTGATCAAAGAAAATATTTCAAAGTCCTCTTGCCTCCATGTGCCAAACGATTTCTAAATCATATGCACATGTTGAGGGGGAGGTTTTCTAAATGATCAAAACTATTAAGGTACAAAATGCTTTGATCTCGTATCACAAGTACCTTGATTGTTTTTCCAAATGATTTTTCAATTAGTTTCAAGGAAGAATGAACTGTACCAAAAGACCGACCATTTTACTTTATGTATGGAGTTATAAGGATGGTGAGGTTAGGTATTAGTTCCCACGATCCGCCAGAACCGGAGGGATCTACCCAGGGACAATCCACTAGATAGTGTAGAGTCCTTAGGTATAATGAAAAAAGGAGAAAATGACGAAAACTCTCACAACAAAAATAAACTAACGACAACCGATCCGCAATCTAATTCAAGTTAAGCATCTTAAAAGAAAATTCATGGGTCTCGTGTCTCGAAATGCATTATTATCTGTTACTTATTATCTTTAAAAGAAAAACGTTTATAATTACGTTATCAAAATCGTACAATTAAACTAACGTTTAATTGTATTACTCATATGTTTAAAACGTGGTAAAATTTACTCATTCGACCTATCATTTAGAGTCATCCCTTCTCGAGTCAATTCTAATTGACTCGAGCCCATCTAAGTCCAATTCTGAAACCCAAGTCAAGTTTCTATTTTGGGTCGCAATCTAATAATAATAATAATACTAGTATCAGTCCAACTTGTCCAAATATATAAATGAAAGTCCATTTCGGCTATCATGGCTATTCCAAACCACGAGGTCGCGGCTAACTCACGACAAGGCCAATTATCACGACTCAAAATGTGAGACATTATCATAACGGCTTAACCACATCAACATCATCATCATGATCATCATTATTATTATTATTATTATTATTATTATTATTATTATTATTATTATTATTATTATTATTATTATTATTATTATTATTTTATATTTTTTTATTTTTTTATTTTTTATAAACATCACTTTATTAGAAAAACCTAGGATTTACAAGAAATCAGTAAGGAGCCGAGATACTAACTGGGCCCCCACTCCTTTAGCTATAGCAAAGCTAATCCTACTAAAAATGTGAGCAGCAGCACGTGCACCAATGTCTTGAGTCACCGAGAATCTTCGGATACGCTTTAGTAAGGTCACTGCATTCTCCTCCAGTTCCCCAAAAGAAGAGAATGAAAATGGGAGAAACTCATATCCAATATTCGCACATTTAGCCTCGTACTTGACGCGTTTACGTTTCGCGGCTTCAATACCCGCACGACCGGGCACAAAATCAACAATACCAATTTGCGTCAAGGGCGATGACCCTGTTAGATCAACACATACATCAAGCCCACCATCACACGAGTAAAGTAAAATATCAGTTGGACGTAAGGATATGTCCCTTTCCCTAATAAGCCCAATATCAACCTCCTTACGAGCCAAAACCCCTGACCGAGAACATATGTTAACAAGAACATCACGCACCACGTTATGCCGATGTTTAATGCCAATACTACCCGCGCACGATACAACATGGTCCCCATAAATATCCCCGGTAAAGACCCTGGAACAAGCTGAGCACGGCATCTAAACAGAAAATAGGGGAACACCAAGCCGATAACACAACAAACATCGGTAAGTCCTAGCGTTCATAGTCTGCCCCAAACCAGATATCGGAACCACCCTAAGCCAATCTGAAGTGTAGTCCTCCTTTTGCGAACTCCATAGCGCCATCTGTCGAGTAGATAGGCGAAATGTAGATTCAACCATTTGGGTAACACGTGTGAAATGTATATCTACCAATTTCTTCATGAGTTTGGGGGCAGCGATCTCACTTGGGTTACTAAAAAGATCAATCTCCATTTTTGCATTAAAAGTACATAAGGCATCATCAAAGGAAGGCCCAGAGGTCACAATACCAGAATGTCGGAGGAGCTTAGTCTGTAAGCTAGCAGATTGAAGTCTAGAAGCGTGGGAATGCATAGTTCAAGACATCACCGCAAAATATACACCAAGCCCCAAAAGCAAAGGGTAAGGTGGCAAGCCTCCCTTGTCAATCACCAAAACCAGGTCCGAGCGGTGACAATATGCTCCAAAGAAGAACGAAGTGCCGCATCAAATGAAACCTGAGCACACTCAAAGACCCGAGGAGAACATGTGCGCATAGAAAAATATAACTTGGAAATACTAGCACATGTACGAAGGAGCAACAACTCACACTGAGGTCCATTAAGCTTAGAAATAGCACCCATAAGCTCAATGGTTTTAGCAACCCTTTTCATAACAAGTTCACTACTAAACTCAAAGTCCACACTAGCAGGCCCACCCAATAATTTAACACCGTGCAAAGGTCGAGAAATATTAGGTGGAAAAACACCCACAAGCCTGCTTCTTGGGTCTTCCTTCGCGAAGACCTTAGTTTTATCAACATTTAGGTGCAAACCGCAACGAGGTCCATCCATCATAATAAGCTCTAAAACCTTCCCCACGGCCAAAGTATCTCTAATAATAATGCCATCATCCAAATACCAAGCTTGAAAAGAAAGGTGAAATAGCACCCAATGTGAGATAGCAGGACAATGAAGGCGAACCTCCTGTAACATAACCTTATGATCCACCAAATTAAAGGCGTTTTTGAAATCCACCAACAACATTGAAAGACCCACATCATCTCCACGGTCTTCAATAAACCCCAACACCAAACTATAGATCATTTAAATAATCATCCAAAGAATAGCCAATCATAGAAGCACTAACCTTGGAGACTAAACGCCTCCAAATGGTCCCCACAGCAATAGGACGGGTACCACCTCCTGGCTTGACCAGCGGTGTGAGAGGAGCACTAGCAATAGACTCACCCAACGCCCTGGGGCATTTACCACCAAGAAAAAGATTCACCACTTGGGTGATAGAAGCGATCAACTCATCAGATATTAATTTGTCCCATTAATTCATCTTTGACCAGTCAACAGTCAAAGCGAAACAATCAATCGGATCAAACAGTCAAACCCATCACATACGTGTGGCACCTCGCCGAGGTTACCATCGGCTGTGGGTACCTAACACGAGCCATGCTGTGACACCGCAAGGTGTCCCGGTCTCAAATCCGTACAAGACATCAGGAATATACCAAATATACCATCGGTGTGGGTCGGGTCGGCCCCAACCGCGAACCAATAATCACAGCCGCACCACCACCCACGAGTGGTGGTGGTGGTGACCATATAACCACGACAGTAAGACAACAAACACCACCACAATCTTTGTGACTCAACCAAATACACTCAAAACCCAAAGATAATCAACCACAATAATATCCCATGGCACGGTAACCTCGGTTACCTTGTCAGCCACTATACCGACACAAACAACCATCATCTTAGTTGCGTATAACATGGCTAGATCAACCAAATAAAACCCATATAAACTGATTCCACAAGGACCCAAGTAAACGCCATAAGAGGAGTTGTTTTAGCTGGTAAAACATCACGAATATCCCTATGTATACACGTGTAGGAACACGGTAACCCATGGAACAAAAGTCAACCCTTAGGTCGAACATAAAAAGCTAGATCTAGCACGCGTGAAGCGTTTTCACGGCGCGTGCTACGTACCAATAAAACCACAAGAAGCCAATCTATCTTTTGGTATAGGAGGTGTAAAATTGAGACTGCGCGTGGCCGGAATCTCGCCGGAGAAGACGACCGGAAGTGTTTTCCGGTGACCGGATTTTAGAGAAAAGAAAGAGAGTATTTTAAGAGAGAGAGAGAGAGAGAGAGAGAGAGAGAGTGAAATTGAAGTATTTATACTCCTGGGAGGACTAGTCTTGCCATTTTCCAAAGTATAGGGTAGGGGCGGATGAAACTATCACATGGACCAAACTTGGAATTTTAGTAAACTTTTGTCAACATTCGGTTCGGGGTGTATTCGGACGAGTAAGCGTGTGATAAAAATATCTAAGCTTGCGCCATCGCGTTCAGAATAATTTTACCGATAAAAATGACTATAAATACGTCTATATTATCGAAACTAAAACAAAAATCAGATCGAATTAATGGTTGTTCCAATACGCATGGTGTCTAAAATTGGCGTTTCACGAGATAACTTTCTCGTGTTCACGTCAAACAGGCTCTAGAAGGTTCGTAAATGATAAACAGACATAATTCCTTGAAAAACGAATATCTGGAAAAGTGTGGGTTGTTACAGACTTCCCTCCTTAAAGGAATCGCATCCTCGCAATTCAATTCAAGTTATCCATTAGATGTGAAAATAGATAAAGATAGTTTCTCAAGATTTCATTTTCACGTTCTCACGTGAATTCAGGACATTTCTTAAATTTCCACGGATCAGTAAAAATAGGAAAACGACTTTGCTCAAGTCGTTTGACTTCACGATTCACGATGTAACATATTGGATTTCATAAACACACTAAACCAAGATCAAAGAGGCGTATAATTTAGATGATTTTAGAGAGAGAAAGTGGGATATTCTAGAAAGAGAAACTCATGGAAGGTTAGATTCAAATGAACATCCAACCCTCTCCCTTGTGGGGAGAGGGCTATTTATACAAACTATAACGCCCTCCTATGGGCTGTGGATCAGACATACAATGGGTAAAGACCCGTCCTTCTTCCACGGTGTTGCACTAGACTAAACTAAGCTAATAATTGACAAACTAACATAATAAACGATATGTCTACGAGCTAACATAAGTTAGATTATGCTTGGGGTGACCGATGCTTCATAATAGAATTTCCAATTCCTAACAATCTCCCCCTAAGGGAGGTCACCCCAAGAATTACATTGTGAATCCTAGCATTATATTTAATCTTTAATCTTGAGCTCGTAGACATCAACTCATCAAAATATTCAGACATTGTGCTTCCGTGGTGATTTCATCATTGTTCAACTATAAAGTATGTTTCGTGGAGGTTGTAGAGCTGATCGACTTTGATGACTTTTGAGCATTAGTAGAGATCATCAGCCATAGTTAATCTCAGCATCACCAATTGTAGTGTTTCCAGCATATGATGGTGTGACATTTGGACCAACATGCTCGCATTCTGAATCATGATTTCTTCTCATCAGAGTAGCGGAAGCTTTCGTTGATTCATGATATTGGCGGTAGTAGCGTAAGCATGGAGTGAAAATATCGAGTCATTGGTGCACTAACCATGATTTCTTTAGAAATGAATGTATTGTGTGAGCATGTGGCTATGGATTGACCGCTTCATTCGATCACCGCAAACGTCAGCGATCGCATACAACGATTAGCAATAAAGTGCGAAAGTGTCTTTGATCACTTTCGTTGAATTGAGGTACACGCCCACGGTTCCCCATTGATCAAGACAAATCACTGTGATCGTGTATAATTCGAAGAATTTCCTTGACAGGTTTCGCAATGCCTAGCCGTTCTCAAACCGAACGTCTCAAAGAAGACAACACGGAGCGAGTGAACCAAATAATTGAGATTCACTAATTGATAAAAGAGAAATTGTTTTGCAATACAACGAAGGTTTTAATGAAAATCAATTATCAATCATGAACACCTTTATTTTGAAATAATTGTACACGATCGATGTGCTAAAGAAAAGAGTTTTAAGCACAACGACCGGTTTTTCAAAGGTATCCGTCAATCCATTACTCCGAACCAGATTGTTTCATTCGGTTGTCACATGGTTGATCTATTGAATAGATCTCACATGCCACCCACCGTGAGCTTGTTTGATGTTGGCTCGAAGGCTTTCCATCTTCATTGTGAATATGTTTGCATATCACTCACATGTTTTGGCAATACCACAAGGATAATGCGAGGACTCATAAGATATAATCTCTTCCACATTGTGTGAAACAGTAGAGTCTTCATTGAAAGTGTCCTAATGAGATTTATTGATGATCTCGTGGCTCTAGACTCAATTGTGCATATTTGGTTCCTATGTCGAGACTAGGAGAGGATCTCCTTCTTCAATATCAACAATCTCTAAGAGAAAGTCGATAGATAATGTCGGTTCCCGTGAGAATGAAACAAGCCCTTTTAAGAGGAACTTGAGTGGTTTGGGAAGTTGTAGTGCGAAGGCCACTGGGTCCATGACGCCTTGTCTTCAATACCGATGTTACCTTAGTAAACACCAGTAGCATATGTATTGAACCCTTCATCGCCCTAAGGTTGAATTATTGAGGGCTATTTCTTTTCACCCTTTTCACATTCAATTCTTTTCATTCATCAACCCCTTCTGCTTACCGAGACTTCATAACTAGAACCTTGTTGGGTTTGTTCCAAGATTAGCTCGTCTCGATCGGCACTCTTCCCATATTCTCATTTTCTCCTTTTTCATAATACCTAAGGACTCTACACTATCTAGTGGATTGTCCTCGGTAGATCCCTCCGGTTCGCGGATCATGGGAACAAATACCTAACCTTATCATCCTTATATCACCATACATCAAGTACATTTGGTCGACTCTTTTGGTAACGTTCTTCTTCCATTGAAACCAATTGAAAACCATTTGAAAATCAATCCAAGTACTTGTGATACATGATCAAAACATTTTGTACCTGAATTATTTTTGATAATTTTAGAAAAGGCTCCCCCTCAACATATGCATCATATATTTTGAAATAGTTTTAGCACATGGAGGCAAGAGGACTTGAAAATCTCAGATTTCAGAATAAAAGCTTCGATTCTTCGATTGACAATTTCTAACAGATATCACCATCACTTTCCCGATCAAAGTTAGTATTTTTCATACTTTGTTAAAGATATTTTAAAGGAAAGGATGTGGTTTTCAAAAAGTTACTCCCCCTCAACTTGTGCATGTAATTTTTGAAATTGTTTTGCATGAAGAGGAAAGTGTTCTTAGAAGCATATTCACGATCATATAGCCATACTGAAACCATTAGAAAATCAATCAAGGTAATTTTTATTGAAACTTAAGAAATATTGTTTTGTACCTTGAAAGTTTGTTTTCTTTTGAAATGCTGCCCCTCAATATGTGCTTCGAGATTCGAAAGCGTTTAGCACATATGGGAGAGTAGTATGCACATTGAGGCAAAAATGGTCATCTTTTATCATCTTTCATATTTATATCACATTTTCTCCCCCGATCAAAATTTTCAAATCCTTTGAGATTTTGGATCTCAAGTGATTTAAATATGTATGAAACAAAACATTTGTTGGAGAAAAATGTGTCCGGTTTTATATGATCTGAAGTGGACAACACTGAAGTTCCCTTTTAGACACAAAGGGAAACCTCAATATAGAACCTAACACTATTACATACATTATAGTTGTTCATAGTTCATACACCACATTTTACACATAAAAGTACAAAACTACTTTCGAAGAAGTCTTCATTCGTTCTTTGAAGCAAAGATGTAGTGACCTTCACGAAGTCTACCACCACAAAGCTTTCAAGGTTGCGGAAGATCATTGAGTCTTAAGTCTTCACCGATCGCAAGAATGAAATCCTCACACCTTTTCAAATCTTCATCGACTGAATTTTGTTTTGTTCCACGGCTTCAAATCAATTTTGATTTCATTCACTCTAGAGGTCAATTCTTCTTCGACCATTTTGAGAGTACCATCACTGAATTTGTAGAGCTCACACAGTCTCATTAGCATGCGAGTCTCGTATCCGCGGTGAAGATGACGGCTCTAGGGGTGTCAAGAACTCTATATTCGTGACAAAATTCATGTCCCGAGGCTGCCCATTGTGGACTTGTAAGGTTGACCCGGTCCGTATCTTTCCATTCCTAGTGAAAATCCTCAACCCTTTTCGAATGACTAAGCCCCGATCCAAAGGTTAACAAAGAATGAGAGCCTTTTCTCACGAACCGTAAGATGGTTAAGGTGTCCTTGTAGGTTCAGAAGGTAGAGATCTTCAAAATCATTTGGCATCAAGCGTTTGAAGTCGTTCTCTTTAATCACATGATCTTTCTAGTCAGCTCTTCGAAGAACGATCTTCTTAAGGTAATCATAGCCATTGATTGGGAAGATCTCTATACTGACAACACTTAGAATTCGTAGCTTGGATCTAACACCTTTGCGTCTTTTGTCAGCTCCATGTCTCTCAATGTAGAATTTCTTCTTTTTGAACCACCAATGAGAAATACCATATGAGGCCTCGATGTCATATACATGTTCTTTGTCAGACCAGAATTGATCAGGTACCATCTACTCAAGACCTGAATCTGTGTAGGTAGCAGCTTTCATCTTCGAAATTGATAAAGCTGGTATTTTTCAGTAGAGCGAGCACAAAGATAGTCCAGGTCACGGTTGAAGAAGAATTTAGACTGAATGGTCACTTGTCCAGGTTCACCACTGAGAGGAAGAGGCATGTTTACATTAAAACGACTAATCTGCTCACTGACTTGATCACTTAGCATCTTGTGGCATTCTTCCATCTGATATTGGAGCTGATTGGCATCTGAATGAAAAACCTTGACAATTTCAAAAGCTTGTCCTTCAAGATCCTTTGGAGTGATGGACGAGATTCCCTTATGTTCACAAAACAACTTAATGAAGCTGCCCATATCTCCAGTGGCATGAAGTAGAGAGTCTTCATCTGGGGTTTCATAGTTAGTAGAAATTGTTGAAGCCCAGTTGTTGTTGGGGATCATCGTATCAGTCTCTGGGATGAACCATAAGGGTTCTGGAGTATGAGGTCTCTCTTTGGTGAGCCAGCTTTGAATTGTGTCCTTTGAAGGTGCAACTCTAGATGTGTTAGAGCGTTCACCTGACACGTATGCATTAAACCAATCATCTTCAGACGGCTTGGGGATATGCTTGGTGGATGCATCATCGTCATCTGATTCTGACTCTGCCATGACATACGATTCTTCGTGAAACACTTGATCTTCAGGAATAGAAGAGGATGTGGGTGTGAACCTTGAATCAACCGTGGTCCAAGCCGTAGATTTCTTCCGAGTTTCGATTTCCGAATGGACTAGGTTGATTGGGAGGTTTTGGTGGTGAAGATGGTGGTTGTGATGGAGCTTGAAGTTGTATAAGAAGATCCTCCACCCCAGAGTTCCAGCTCCTCCAGTTGGAGGTGGAGGAGGTGGTGGTGGCTTGGGACCTCGACTTATCGTTGATTTCTCCGAGCAGTCTTTTCTTTTCTTCTTGTTTTCCCTTTCGTATATCCTCCATAAACCGCCGATAATTATCATGTCTCATCGATTCCTCGAGTGCGATAACGCTACACGCGTTGTTCGGGTCAAAGGAACTTTCTTTTCTTGAGCAAGTTTTATAACACCCTAGGCGTTGAACCTAATCGTTGTAGTGTAGTATTAGGGTAAGTCACGGAATTGATATCGTTCTCTAGGGAATAGGAATGCTAGTGAGAAGTTACTACGCTAAGGTTGGGGTTGAGGAAGATTATTTTTATCTTTTTATGTTTTTTAGGAAATGGAAAGGTACGAATCTCGGGGTTTGAGTTTGGGGTTTTGGTATTTCACCGATTACTTCTACTTATCTAATTATCTAAACTAATGGGTAGTCTATGTCTAATTATTGTGTGTTCGTATGATAGTTTAAAGATGTGTTTACTTAGGTTTTATTACTCCTTAATTATCTCCTATTTGTGGTTGAATTGTCACGTCCTTATTCCTAATCGCGTTGTGTGTCTAAAGTTGTAGGGTATGCGTTTATCCCTAACTCTTTGAACTTACCAAAGGGTCTCGTCTACAAAACCCACTAGGGATTATAAACTCTAACTCTAAGGCCCTCTTTGGATGGTTTAGCCTACAACCGCTCTAAGTGCTATAGCCTAAGGTTCACAAAGATTAATCAAGCATTAATTACACAACGAATGACCTATCGCATTACTAGATCATTAACAATTAAGATAAGAAACAACCAATCAATATTTAATAATTAAGTTTCATATTCCTAAGCAAACACACAAGTAAATTAGCCGGACATGGAGAACATGCAAGCATACACACAAATAATCAAAGACATAATTGAATTAATGAAGTAAACACTTATCTTGATGTAAGATAGGGTTCAAACCCTAAAATACTATACAAGACAGCCTTGGTTCGGTTTAGGTTTTTACTCCAAAAGACTTGTGACAACCCGTACTTTGGGTCATTTATTAACGTTCATGTTTCATTATTTCAACATTTTAGTAAACTTGGTTTACTTGTTTCAAATTCGCGTAACCTTGGAGGTTTAGCGGCGAATTCATGATCATGACATCACGTTACATTTCATATGGACTATGATTAGTCTACATTTCATTGACATCATGTGCATCTCATTAGTACATTCACGACATTTCATTTCACCTTCAACGCGTAATTTTTATATTTAA
The DNA here is from genome assembly GCA_022545495.1 of Chrysanthemum lavandulifolium. Lineage (NCBI taxonomy): Eukaryota > Viridiplantae > Streptophyta > Magnoliopsida > Asterales > Asteraceae > Chrysanthemum > Chrysanthemum lavandulifolium. The sequence continues at coordinate 141,767 of JAHFWF010000109.1, forward strand.
TAATTTTATCGCGTGAGTTTTATTTTGAATAATTAACACGATACTTTCAAAATGATCCCGAGGTATTTTTAAACTTACATTTAGTTCATAAAACTATATTTTAGTTTTCCTAGTGTTTCAAATTTATTTGGTATTTTAATCGTTAAAGTTTAATTATTACGTCGTTTTCTTAAAAATTTGACGATAATTATTTTATCACCCGATTTTCACAAGGAAAGTATTTTTACAATTTTATCATCTCAATACAATCTATTTTGACTTATTAAAACTTACTTGCACAAAAAAAAATTCCATTTACCTTATAAATTGATTAATACTTACACAATTACTACATTTTCATCAAAGTCTTACCAAATTTTAACACAAGTTGCAAGTAATAGATTTAAAAAAAAAAATAAATAAATAAATATCTTGAGACAAACCCTCCCCAAAAACCGGCCATAGGGGAGGGCTTGCATTAAATGGATGTATGGTATATGTTTTTCTCATAATTTCACTCAAATCTTAAAGTCTTACTTCACATTCATTATTTCACATAGTTCTAGTGTTAAGCAAAATATTTTCTCTCTTCCTTTTGTGTTCTCCAAACCGGCCACAATAACAAGAACCAAGGGATCAAAATTTTCTTCAAGATCAAGTGTGTTTATCAACCTAGATCATATCCTTTTTATGGTTTTGAAATAAAAACCAAGGATATTTAAGTTAATCCTTGTTACTAGCACCTCTTCATTTTCACTAGTAAGCATATTCTTATCATTTTTATGTTTCCTCTTCATTTTCATATGTTCCTTTTCATTTTTGGAGCTTATATGCATGTTATGTGATTTATACCATTTATTTCATGATTTTAGAACTTATATATATACTATTGGTCATCCTATAATTATTCCCAAGTTATTCTTTGGTCTTAAAGGTGATTAGGAACCCATGACACCCTAAGAAGGTGTATGGTAGGATTAGATTAGTTTGGAGTTGATTTGAAGGGATTAGAATAGGTTTTGTCCGAGAAAAACTATTTTCGTAAACTATATTTTGTGATCTGTCCTTAAATCGAATTTCTGGAAAAACCAACTGTTGGTACGACATTTTGGCCTTGATATTTAGAAAATATGCTTTAAAACGAATCCGTGGCCTTTTGAACGGATAAAAACGGAGTTATAACGAAGCCGTGGTGAATTTTTAAAGTTTGACGACGAAATGTTTATTTTCAGAAAATTTCAGCATGCAGTTTTACAAATTTCGGTCAAAACGAGCCTTAAGCTTCACAAATTATTTCGACTAGTCAAAATATATTAGTTTACTTGATACGAAGCTAAGGACATATTATCGAGAAAACGGATTTGAAACGACAAATATATGCACGTTTTATAAAGTTGCCGTAACTATTATTTTTCGAAAAATTATATTATTTCTACGATTCAAGTATTTCATTAGTGTAAGGGCTATGTTTGCGGCGCTTTTAACTATGATGCAAAACTTTTGGAACAAATTGTCTTCTAGTAAAATCAAGTTCACCGCCATATTTTTCAAAACAAAAAGCCGTTTGTCAAGCGGAGTCATAGTAAATTATTTACGGACGTTCAAACTTGGCGAAACTCATTTTTCGCACCCAATTAGCAAAACCACCATCTTTAGCCTTTGATATCTTTATGATCGAGACCTTTTGGACGAAAACTCCGAACTGAAACTTCTAGATATCGATACAAACTTTCCAAAACCGCCGAGTTCGTTCTCTAACGATCGACGACACCATTTTACGACTACTTTTCCGAGCCGCTTTGTTGATTTCATGACTTTTCCGACGACATTGTTTTGCGACGAAAATGGTAATTTCATCAAAATCATTATAAAACCATTGTAGGATGACATTTTGACGTAAAACGTAAAGTCATTTTGATTGGTCAAGGTGTCAAAAGAGTATTTTCGTCGACGAGTAATATTTTCAAAACCGTAAATGGTATAAATAACATAATGAAGTGCATGCATAACATTACATTGCAACTCATGACATATCATATCATTCGTAATAGGTCCCGGTTGACGATCACATTAAACCTCGGTGTACTCACTTTGCCGTTATTCCGCTTTATCCAGTGAGTTTTCATAGCCCGCTTTACATGCTTCGATTATTTTCAAACCCACGGGAGAATACATTGCACTACATTTTTTGTACGATACCAAGTATGTTAAATTCATTACATTGCTTAAGTTACCGCATTTGCCAATTTGAAAGTCCCCATTACTTGAACATGAACCGTTAATCTTTGAAGCGAGGATGAGTGGATAGATCTATCGAGGGTGACGCCTCCATCCGGGTTGGTGAATCCCAACCGTGCAAACGGATGCATTTCATTTGATTACATTACGGAGTTGTCGGCAAACACTGCAGGGCATACATTATTGAACAGTCTAGTTTCGGGGTCATGGGCTTAGAGCAATTGTAACATTATTTTACGTGACTTGATTGTCATGCATGGTCTATACTTGTGTAGTCGTATAAAACATTTACATAAACCTATGATTTCTCACCAACATTATTGTTGACCTTTTTAGCAATGTATTTTCGTAATCGAGGCACGCTCATCATGACATGGTTTAGGGACCTATATTTTGAGTCGCGGCGATCGACTTACATTATGTACCTTATGGCTCTTTATTTCAAAACATCGTTTGGATTTGTAACATATTTGTATTATCGCAAGCTTTGTAAACCTTTTGGGACCGATGTTGTACTCGATTGTTTTCATGAAATATCCAACGATGTGTTTTTAAAACGACACTTTAGGTCGCTCAATATAACTGTGATGTGGTGCTATGACAATCAATCCCTGTGAATTCCATTCACCGCAAAAGCAGTAAATTGGGGTGTGACAAGACTACTCTAATAATTGAAAAATTCGGATTCTATATATAAGATTACATGTGCGACGGCCACCTTATGTTTTGTGACGCCGTGGTCGCCGTCATTAGGGTTTCGCCTTGGCCACGTTAGTCTTGCGATGGCGTCACCTTGTGCTTGTGCCGTGACGTCCTCTTCGACTTCGACGCCGCTCGATCAAATCTAGGCCGTCCCGAGTGCGACGGCCTACTCTTTTAAAACCCGACACCGCCACTTGAAAATAGGAAATTTGGCTTATGTGTCGTCAAAATGCTCCGACGGCGCGCTTAAGCGATGGACGCCACCTTGTCTTCAAAGCCTTGAGTGTCTCGATTCTTGACTTTGGCCATTTTCTTCATATATCCGCCTTTTCGTCCAAATAGGTGCCATTACAAAGATTTTGCCTTCAAGAGACCTAAAAGTGAAAAGGAACGATATTAAGTAATAACGGATACAAAAGTGATCAAATAAGGGCTTAAACGACCCTCAAAAAGGTACATTTTAAAACCTTATCAAATATCCCTACACTTGGTATTTGCTTGTCCTCAAGCAAATGTGCTTTTAGCCAATTAATTTATAAGCTAGGGGTCATGAATCATTGGTTTAAAACAGTCCACAACACATATAAGCCCCATAAAAGTCATAACAAGCACGAAATTACATACTAGCACCTCACATGGGGTGTTTGGATACTCACATCTCTCTCGGTGTATATGAAATATAACAAGTTGGAAATGGAAGATTAAACACTCATTAACCGGTCCTAGTACATAGATTACCATAGGCTTGAGAATAGATCAAACCTCCATCGCTTTGGCGTAAGCACCTAGGAAAGACTATCAAAGAGGTCTTTAAAGGGTTGTAATGTTAGGCTTACGGTAGGAAAACAAAGGGTTTGGTGGGATAGGCTATTTAGTGGTGGCAAGTCAAAAATCTTTTTGTTACAAGCATACGAAGAATGGCGTTGCTAAGCCAAGTCTTGACACTCTAGACTCTAGCTAACTGAAACAAACAAACATAGATTTAAAGGATAGATGTAGGATGGTAGCCCGTATGTTTTTTTTTTTTTTCTTTTTTTTTCCTTTTCTCTTTTTCTATATTTTTTTCGATTTTTTTTCATACACTTTTACTCTACCATTCTCTACGGTAACATCAAAATGATAGGGATTTATAGGCACATCCCTACACTTGAGTTTTATTACTCTAACACTAATTTGACCCGAATTGAAAAGATCAAAGCACTTGGGGTATGTTATTACAAACAAATAAAGAAATTTAACGTTCCTTCCAATCATTTTATAAACTTTAACTTTTCCCATGAGTCCCAATCATCCCAAACTCGTGTACAAAGGATATGACTCGACTTAGCAACTCATGCAAGCAACTAGATAATTGAACTAAAGGTTTGGGGTGATAACAATAATGCACTAAAAGTGAGTGCATGGGGTAGGCTAAGGCGATTTGGGTGTATATTTGGGGGGGGTGTAAACAATGCTCTTCATTGATATTCCGAAAACCAAAACATCACAAGAACCGCGAAAAGGATAGGCTCGAGGGGTTAACTAGAGGTATCATGTACTAAAGATGAGTACAACGCAAAGGGTGTGGGGAATTACTCAACCGATGTGGAAGAAGTAATTATATTACGGTATCAAACAAGGGTTATCCTAATGCCTCTTATCATTTAGTTATTCCTAACTACACAAGTTTAGTCTTACTAGCGATCTCGGAATGCATCACAAAAAAGTTCTAGAATCTAATATACTACCGGTTCACACTCTAAGCATTAAAGATGAATGCTTTAATTCCTACTAATCTAAGGGCGATCCTCACATTTTGGGTGGAATTTAGGTGGTAAAGGGTTTTGTGCTAGTCATGCAACTTCCTATCCGTGAGACGCTTTTGTTAAGACTAATGGCCCACTCCTATATGTCATGAAAATTTTAAATTTTGTGCCAAAATTACCCTAACCGACATTTTCTCATGGTTTATTACACAAATACAATTGACAAAGCAAATAATCAAGGATAAGCATAGTTTCAAAGTTCCCATTTTATTTTCCCTCCCTACATTTAAACCGAACATTGTCCCCAATGTTCCCGAAGTATCAAAGTTATGATAATGGAAGGTAATTAAAAATGAAAGAAACTAGTACTCCCCGATTAGCTCGGTAGGATCCGTAAAGTAGTGGTTAAATCCTTTCCAAGAAGAATGTGTGCGTGAAAAGCTCCTTCCAATCTTTTGTAACTTCTTCTTGATTAATAAAACCGCACATTTAAAGAAAACAAACGAAACCTTCGTAAAATCGGCGGTAATATATATATATAAGACTCTACTAAACTAAGTTATAATGCTTGTGGAATGGATGTTTACTAATTTCTAAGAAAATTAAGACCGAAAATTCCAAAATTTATAAGTAGCTCGTAAAACGAGAAAAAAGTAACTGATGTTTTACTCCTTCCCGACGACGCCAAAGTTGCAATCTCGACGCGTCACAAAGTTATCCCGACAAAACCGGTCTCGTGATTTTTCGAAAACAATTCGAAAATTTACATCTTTAGAATCGGAAAATTTTCGCAAAACATCCATTATGACTCGATACAAGCATTTGACTCGAACAACACACATATATATCTTTTAATGAATTGCTATTCTCATGTTTACGTTTCTTTTGAAAACGTGTGTAATCCTCCCTACACTTATCCTTTATGTAAAATACCTTTATATGCAATTAAGATGAGGTTAAAAACAAAATAAAGCATTTTTACAAATTTAAACATGAGAATAAACAATTAATAAAATATATACGACACTAACAAGCAAACAATTAAGCATGGGTTGCCTCCCACAAAGCGCTTTTCTTTATTTAAGAGTCTTGTAGATAGACTCGTAGTCGTGCTCCTACGTACCGATATAAGTAAGCCTATCCTTAACAATGTCATAAGGATCAAACTTATCATTTAGGTTCCTAGTAGTACGTTCGGTTCGATATGCCTTTTCAAACTTCTCTACATCAGGATCATAGATTGTTATCCTAATGTGCCACTCTCCATTACCATCACTAGGTGGTTTATTCCAATCCCACTTATGTTTAGGCTTTTCAATTTTCCACCTATTCATGACAAGGTTGACGGGCAAACTTCCTAGGAACTCGGGCATCTTCCTAAATACTAAGGCGTCCTCGAACGGGTTCACTTCCATGTCCCTAGCCATCTCTTTTTCATGGAAAGTTGCTTTACTAGCAAAGGCTTCATCTAAGTAGAAAGGTCGTTGGGGACCTATGAGGTTCTTATCTATCCAAGGTCCATATCTAGAAGGCTCTCTATCCAACCTAATCTCATGTGGGATTTCCTCTTCTTTGTAGTACGTATGCCTTTTAACATCGTAAATTGACCTAGCACCCTCTCCTACCACTATCTTGGACATCTTACAATCGATGATGGCACTAGCGGTAGCTAAGAACCCTCTTCCTACTAGTAATGGCATGCGGGTCCTTATTCATGTCTAGCACATGAAAGTCGGCCAAAAGAGTCAATTCTCCTACGTGTACTACCATGTCTTTACTATTCCTACCGGATGTGCAACACTACCGTCCGCTAGACCTAAGATGGTTTCGTTGGTTCTATCTTACCTAAGTTAAGGCTTCTATGGAGGACAACGGAACAAGATTGATGCATGATCCTAAGTCGGCTAGAGCATCGAGAGGTTTGGAAGTTCCAAGCCTACACGGAAGAGTAAATAGCCGGGATCGCCTAACTTAGGTAAATTATTTCACAAAAGCGGACCCATGTTTTCCAAGTTTAAGTTCTAACTCATATTTTTCTTTAAAGCATTATAATAAGGTGCATGAGCTAAGACTTCAAGAACCGGTTTTTCTTGATGGAGTTCCTTGTACCTCCTCTAGACTAGGTTTGGGTTCTTGGTTGACGTGTTTCTCAAGAGTAGGTTCTACCAATAGTGCAGGGCCTTGGTACCTCATTTTGGATGGCTTGGAACCCTTTTTGATAGCATTTACCGAGTGAACCGTTGGGTGTGAGGGGCATGGATGTGCATTCTCCCATGGTGAACAAGAATATGAATTTGATGAAATCGAATTCACTTTTGGGTTCTTTATAGTGCCACTTGGAAGTGCTCCAATTTGTCGTTCATTAAAGGCTTTTAAGAGAGCATCAAGCTTGTTTGTCATCTCGCCTTGTCTTCGCTTAAAATTGGCTTCAAGCTTAGTCAATCGAGCTTCTTGAGATGACATGAATCTAGATGCAATTGCCTCAAGATTAGCGGGGTTCCCGGTGTTTAGAGAATTGAACCTATTAGGTGGACTAGATGAGCTTTGGGGTGTGCTTGAGTTCTGGTTCCACTTAAGGTTAGGGTGATTTCTCTATGAGGGGTTGTAAGAGTTTGCTAAGTTGTTTTGTTCGGCTTGAAAGTGTACCACTTCTCCCGCTCCATCGGCACGCATGGATGCGTAGTCCGCAAAAGCTTGTTCGGGAGTCTTGTGCAATCACGAGTGTCATGGGGACCACTACATAACTCACAAGGAAAAGTGATTTTATTCACTTGATGTGAAGACTTAGGATTTTCGTAGGAACTCATTAGGAATTTAACTTGATCTTCAAGTTTGATCATCCTACGGTCGGAAGGTTGTGAGTCAATGGGGGCAAGGAGATTGCCTTAACGGTTTTGGGCAACTCACGGGGGTCATTCCAACTTTCGTTGTCATAGAGAGCAAGGTCCTCTATTATACCCCATGATTTTTCTCGGTGAGATCACTAAGTTTTCCACCGCCGCTTGGTCAATGGATCGCTTAGTGGGAAGTTGACATGATCATAAAAGATTTGGACTCGAGCCAAAGATCAATGCCGTGATGAGGGACTTTATGAAGTAAGTCCTTGAATCGAGTCCATGCTTCGAGAGAGATTCACCTTGACGTTGTTGGAACATCAAGATGTCATTCCTAAGTTTAGTGGTTCTCCGGTGGGAAAAATTGAGCAAGGAAGCGAGAGGTGAGATCATCCCAACTTGAGATGGAGCCGAGAAGTCGCCAAGCCAATTACTAGCTTGGTCCCGTGAGAGAATTGGAAGAGAAGCAGCGCGTGGTCTCCCGAGTAGTAGCATCAAGGTCGATGGAATCGATAATTTTAAAGAAATCCCTTAGATGTCGATTTGGATCATCGGAACGAAGTCCATGGAATGCACATCCGCTTTGCACCAACCGGATGGTGTCGGATCGCAGGCCGTAGTTTGGGCTTGGTCGGAAGCTCAATGGTGTTCCTATAGCCTAGGTGGCTTGGTCTCGAGTATTCACCAAGAGTACGGGCTCTTGGCGGGTCATTTGTGGTAGGTTGATGAATGGTGGTTGGTTATCACCTTCCATGATGAAAAGTGATGGTGTTATGAACAAAGGTCACAAGAAGGGGATAGACTACGAGAAAGCTAAGAATGAGAAAAATTTACTTGATAGGAATCACAAAGAAACCTAAACGAGGTGAACTACTAACTAGCTATTCTATTCCCGCAATGGCGCTAAAACTTGATAACGCCACACGCGCCATTCGGGGTCAAAGGAACTTCCGTTTCTTCAAGCAAGTTTTATAACACCCAGGCAAGTGAACCTAATCGTTGTAGTGTAGTATTAGGGTAAGTCACGGGTATTGATATCGTTCTCTAGGGAATAGGAATGCTAGTGAGAAGTTACTACGCTAAGGTTGGGGTTGAGGAAGATTATTTTTATCTTTTTATGTTTTTAGGAAATGGAAAGGTACGAATCTCGGGTTTGAGTTTGGGGGTTTGGTATTTCACCGATTACTTCTACTTATCTAATTATCTAAACTAACGGGTAGTCTATGTCTAATTATTGTGTGTTCAGCTTGATAGTTTAAAGATGTGTTTACTTAGGTTTTATTACTCCTTAATTATCTCCTATTGGTCGTTGAATTGTCACGCCTTATTCCTAATCGCGTTGTGTGTCTAAAGTTGTAGGGTATGCGTTTATCCCTAACTCTTTGAACTTACCAAAGGGTCTCGTCTACAAAACCCACTAGGATTATAAACTCTAACTCTAAGGCCCTCTTTGGATGGTTTAGCCTACAACCGCTCTAAGTGCTATATTCTAAGGTTCACAAAGACTAATCAAGCATTAATTACACAACGAATGACCTATCGCATTACTAGATCATTAACAATTAAGATAAGAAACAACCAATCAATATTTAATAATTAAGTTTCATATTCCCTAAGCAAACACACAAGTAAATTAGCGGACATGGAGAACATGCAAGCATACACACAAATAATCAAAGACATAATTGAATTAATGAAGTAAAACACTTATCTTGATGTAAGATAGGGTTTGGAACCCTAAAATCTTGTATAAGACACCTTGGTTCGGTTTAGGTTTTTACTCCAAAGACTACTCTCAAATACCGAAAAATTCGGATTCTATATATAAGATTACATGTGACGGCGCCACCTTATGTTTAGTGACGCCGCCGTGTCGCCGTCATTAGGGTTTCGCCTTGGCCACGTTAGTCTTGCGACGGCGCCACCTTGTGCTTGTGACGCCGTCTTCTTCGACTTCGATTGCGAGGCCGCCCGAGTATCGACGGATCAAATCTAGGCCGCCCTTGAAAATACGAAGTTGGGTACGGCCTACTCTTTTAAAGCCTAATAGCACCCGACGCCGCCGCCTTCACTTGAAAATAGGAAATTTGGCTTATGTGTCATTAAAATGCTCCGACGGCGTCGATACGTTTAAGCAACCCTCAAAATGGTACCACCTTGTCTTCAAAGGACTTGAGTGTCTCGATTCTTGACTTTGGCCATTTTCTTCAGTATATCCGCGCCTTCGAATTGTCTTTAGAAGGTCCAAATAGGTGCCATCATCTTTAGACTGTTTGGGATAAATTTGCCTTCAAGAGACCTAAAAGTGAAAAGGATACGATATTAAGTAATAACGGATACAAAAGTGATCAAATAAGGGCTTAAACGACCCCCCTCTAAGGAGGAGGAGGATCTTTAGGACCTTTACGCAATGTCTCCAACAAAAGTCCTCCTTTCTTCTTAGCTTCTCTTTCTACATTTAAAACCTTATCAAGTGCCTCGTAATAATTTCTTATGCGATCGTCCAAATGCTCTTAGCTTCATACATTCTTAGAGAGAAGCGATCTCATATCGAAATTGGCAAGTCTTTGAATCATTTGTAGTAATGGAGCCTTCATTGCCCATTCAATCGCATCTTTTATGTCAACTTCTATTACCTTTGTAACAATGTCATCAAAGTTAATATCCTCCAACCTTTTGACACGACTATCAAGATTATTGAAGGCTATAGGAAAATGCTTCTCAATGCTTCAATTTGACATAGCCTCTTCAAGTAATTGTTCCGATGTAAGTATTTGAGGCGGTGAAGCGGTGGATGTGGTGAAGCGAGGAGGAGTGATGGTTTCACCGATGGTGACAACATTTGATGGATCATTAGCGGGTTTAGGTGGTGGAAGTGCGGTTGAATGAGGTGGTGCGACACGGGAGGGATGGTTGAAGTGTCTTGTCGAATATCAACAATAAACATAGACTCGGGCTTCCTCTTTATCATTATTTTTCTTAAACGGCTCGTTATCGAGGGTTTGTCATTTAAGAACCGATCACCAAATGAGAGATCTGTTATCAAGGTTCTTCAATGAGGATAGAGAACCAGTAGACAAGTTGGGTTCTTCCAAGTGCATGAATTCATCAGACCTTGTCTCAAGGTTCTCTTGTGAGTCTTTCAGCAATTCTTCTTCATCATTATGATCGATCGTATTACTTGATGCAGGAGTTTCTTCTTGTGCTTCAGATACCTCCTTTTCCAATCCAGATTGTTCTTGAGCTGAAGATGATTCAACACTTCTTTTCTTCAACTCAAATTGAGTGGTAGTTCTTGATGGTGAAGAGGATATGGTCAGAAGCATGTGAGCGGCTTGTTCGTCATCTACACCAGCAATCCATTTCCCTTTGTCTTGTGTGATTGGATTTGTATGGTGTGGCTTAGGTTCAGGTTCTCTTAACACGACACCTCCAACTGGTGCTCTCACATTCTGACTTTCTAGACTTTGCTTGATTCCAAGTTGTAGAGCCGCATCATCTTCATCAATCAACCTCGTATTACCCCTCGAAACCTTAGTTTCCTCAATGTTTTCTTTTTCCACTCCCTTCTTCTTTCTTTTCTGCTTCTAGGTTATGGTGTCAGAAGGTTGTGACCTTTCACGTCTCTTTTAGGAAGAACATATGAAGATAAGAAGTCTGTGAGCCGTAAGTAGACTTAGCAGCTTTTGGGTTGTGGTGGAGTGGAGAGACATCAACATTAGCACCGGATCCGAAGCCCTTTTCTTGTACAGCTTTAAAGTGATCCGTCTTCTTAATATCATCTGTGAGAAGAATATAAGGAATTGGCAACCAAAGATCTCTTTATCCATACCTTCGAGAATATATTTAAGGTTGCCCGGAACAAATTCTTCCTTGGCATTATGAAGGACCGATTCACTCCTAGGATTGAAGTTATGAGTCATTGCAGGCATTGGATGACAAGCTTGAGAATCGATGCTAGGAATCACAAGTTTGTTTACTTTCATTCGTCCCCGAGCTTTATTCTGAAAGTTTGTTCTATCGGAGATAAATGTGTTCATTGACAACGATAATTCTTCCCATGATACGCTCGATACATTAACATTCACCCCATTGACGATACCCCATAGGATTTGCAAGATGGGAATCCTTACTTTATCAAACCCCGATGTTTTTCCCGATAAGCATAAGTTGAGAACTATTGTCATTGCTCTCGGGGTTGATACATGTGTCCGTGATGATGTCAAGCCCTTGATATGCCAACTTGATAGCCCAAACCAATCGAAAGACTATTAGCTCTTCCGCACTAGGTGGAGGTTCAGATCGTATGGTGGGGTTGCAGGGAGTGATTCCTAAGGCCTTGCTGAGAATGTCTGAATTGATCACAAATTCCTTATCATCCAGCTTGCAAGTATATTGAGCCGTGATTTTGTCCCATTCAATGGTGTTCCAAAATTGTTGTAGGTAAATGGTGGGAATTGTGCATTGTTTGGTTAGAGCACTAAAGAAGTTTGTGTTTTTAAGGATATCAATTGATACTCTGAGGATTAGATTTTGTTGCAACTTTTCCATATCAACATAACAGTTACTTTTTCCTATCTCTGCCCATTTATCTTCAGGAAACATTTTGTTGTCTGAAAGGACTTTGGGTGGAGCAGAAGATGTAATGTTCTTAGATGAGGTTTTGTTTGCCATTGAAGATCTAAAGATACACACATACAACAACAATGATTGAGAGCATGTTAGATTAGATATGGTTAGTTAACAACATTGAATACAACCTTATGACATAAACACAATAACTTAGTAGCTTAGACGAGTTCCCATAAGGCATTGAAATAGATTGAGTGGCATTAGATAGTTTTCAAGGTAATACCCATTTGACACATGCCGAGAGACAAGTTGTTTTAGAATCAAATTATTTAAAAGCAAAGTTGCTATTAACTAATTTCATGAGACAAGATACTATTATGTGGATGATATAGCAGGTTATTTGAGACAAGTTGTCATACCAAGTTACTACAAGAGAAACCAAGTACAAATTGCTCAAACAAAGATGTTATAGCAAGTTGCTAAGAGTATGTTGTCAAAGCAAGTCGCTACAGGAAAACCTGAATCAAGTCACTAATCATGAAATTACAATAGCAAGTCGCCTTGAAATAATTCAACATACCAAGTCGCCACTTGAACATTGAGCCAGCAAGTCGCTAATCTTGCAAAGATAAGTCGCTATCAAAAATGATAGGACCAAGTCGCTACAAGATTAACAAGTTGCAGACTTGTAAGTACAAGTCGCTACCAATCATTAATAGTGATAAGTCGCTACGAGTTACTTAGGTAAGTCGCTAATTAAGTATAAGCAAGCTAACACGCTACCAATAATATTGGTAAGTCGCCACCAAGAACACACAAGCCAACATCTAAGTCGCTATCTCGAACAAGAACAAATCTAAGTCGCTATCTACCAAGAACATTTTCTACTCTAACGAAAAATATATCCAACCAAACAGTCATTCATCACCATTACATGAGCACACTCAACACGCTATATAGAACGGTTACAAATAACATCAAAATCACTTGCAACGACAAATAACATCAAAATCACTAATGACGCAACACAATAACCATTAAGACATTCCAATAACGCCTAAACATCCATCATACGCATGAAAAGTGATCCCATTAAAGCATATTCATTTACAAACCTAAGTGAGAATCAAGTGATGAGGATCAAATGCACGGTGGGGATCTGTGTAGAAAACAGTGTTAGTCTAGCATCTAAGTCATATTATTGAAAACAGAGAGTGTTACATGCAAAACATACCACGCTAAGTCGCTAGGATGAGATGTGAACGAGAGAGAAACACACAAGAAACTTAAGATTTTTGAAATAATGAATAGTGAACGGTAAGTCGCTAGGTAAAGGAAAGGTTTTACAAGAATACCAACATGACACTTTCACCCTCGTAGTTTTGAGACTCAAGTAAGTCGCTAGCAAAGATACAACCAAGTCGCTAAGGGTTTACAAAGCAAGTCGCTAACACAGTCTTGGTAAGTTGCTATCTATTATTACAAAAGCAAGTCGCTATCATATCATATTATGTATAATAGACATTTTTAGTCCATGAACTTATCAGATTGCAAACTAGCACATGGCACACATAGCATAATTAAGATGACATAATAGAATAAGCAACCTAACACATTGGACACTAAGCGATCAAGCAGTGAGCACGGAGAACAATACATAACCAACAATTGGATATAAACGAGATAACTTGTAAAATTCTCCCCCTCAATCAATGTCACCAATGACCATTGATTGAATTAAACCCACCCGTTATGTATAATAGACATTTTCAGTCCATGAACTTATCAGATTGCAAACTAGCACATAGCACACATAGCATAATTAAGATGACATAATAGAATAAGCAACCTAACACATTGGACACTAAGCGATCAAGACATAAGTGACCACGGAGAACAATACATAACCAACAATTGTGCAGATATAAACGAGATAACTTGTAAAATTCTCCCCCTCAATCAATGTCACCAATGACCATTGATTGAATTAAACCCACCCGTTATAAAACAAGAATATATCATTTGTTCGAACTTCATCTATGATCCCGTGTCATTATTGAACGACATTTCTAGGACCGTAGATGTTATCGATAACAAAGGATATATCCTGTATTAATTTGAGTTAAATGACTAAAATTATGAACTAAAATAATGATTTTATTTTTTTTTAAACTGATTTGTACACAGATTTATAAGAGCGAGTCCTGATTCAAGTCGAATAGGAGTCAAAGCACGAGGTACGTCAGTTCTGACAAGCAACCATTCCAAAGTGAGCAATGGTCATTTCAGATGGAAACCAAGTCATGAAGTTCCTGAATGAGTTAAGCATTGTACCTGAAAAAGACTGAGAACACTTTGCACTAAAGGCACATGTAGTATTGCAAATAGATGAGTTAGTGACCTGAGTGACCTCACAGTTGGATGTTGCAAGGTGTGATCTAGGAGTGTCATTACTAGACATCCCTTTAGGTTCAATATTTTTGAAGAATTTTCCTGTGGAGATCCACTTAAGGTAAGATCTAGGAATGTATGTCCGGTTGGATGCTGAAAACTTAAATAATCTACCAGTGGGAATCCATTTGAAACAACTTCTAGTGGTTTTGGATGTGAACACTTCCCTGTTATTACTATTTGTCCATCTGTAATTAGTTTGATTCTTAGGGGAATGAACAGGTAATTGACACTTCTTAAGAGAACTTGATGGCCTCCTAGAATTCGTGATCTTAGGACTTAGAACATTGAACTGGGGTTCGTTATTCATCATATCGGAATGAAGTAGTGAAGTGACTGGTTTTGTCAAAACAGTATTCGCATCAACTTGGGAGGCAAGCCTAGATTTTGATGGTTTAAATCTTTCAGTTCTAAAAGCATTGGGTTGCCTAACTACTGTATGTTTTGAGTTGTTCTGAACAGTTGGCTTTCCCAAGGTTGATGGTTTTGCAAACTTTGTGTTCACACTATTTCCAATAGATTTCCTAAGCTCATTTTTTAAGGCAACAATAGTGAATCTCTTATCCTGAATTTGGGCTTTGAGGGCATCAATGTCTGTCAACAAGGCGTTAGTTTGTTTAATCAACTTGGAATTGGTCTCTCTAAGTTCTTTCTTAATGACTCATTTCTCTTAATAGGTTGGACATACATAGAGCCGCTCAAGATTCCTAGATTTAAGTGTATCACTCATCTCATGACAATCACACTTATGCACATCCGAGAGTTGTAACTTCGATTGCATATGGTTGAGTCTTTGTCCCGAACTGGTTTTAAGTGATTAATTTCAAAAATTCTCGAAATTCTGAAAATTCCTGATTAATGCAAGACTTTTCAGCATAAAAGCTTTCTTCCTTTTGTTGTATTGCAATTTCCAAGGAAATACAATGTTTTTCAAGAATTGAGTATTTGTTTGAAAGTTCATCATAAACCCTTTTTTTAATCATGTCATTAGCTTTAAAAGTTTTAGATTCAGGCTCAACTAAGATCGATTTCACAGGATTATGTTCGAGTTAGAATCAAGTAGATCGTGTACATTAACACATGAATTACTTTGATCGTTATGGTACCTCATCGCATGAAACCCTGCTCATCCGAAGATTTGTCATCGATTCACCACATGAATACTAGGAGTTGTCATGTAAACTGTTTCAACCTTTTCTGACTCTGAGTCTTTGAGATCAGTACAGTTGGCCTCATCCTCCTTTATTGCAACTGAAATTCTGCATTTGTCATCATTCATTTGTTTGACTGATCCATTGCTCGACCTGTCACAATCTTTACATAACATAACTTGACACCCATTCAATTCATTCAGCATGTCATTCTCTTGATTAGCTTCCTTGATGTATATTTCCATATTACCCATAAGTTGAATAACGGTGTTTCTGAACTCATGAATTTCCATTCCAAAGGTGTTTCTTGAATGAAATTCCACCATGTCATGATCAAAATCGAGGAATATTCCCCGGATGAATGGTGAAATTGATCGAAGATTACTTGAAGAGCTACATTAGAATCATCAGTTGAGAACTTCTCTTTGGTAATTTGAAACCTCAGTTGTTCTAAGTTAAGTAGGACAGGTCTTGTCAAGGTGGGAAAATCCTGACGAAGGAGAGCACTGCTTGTTCGATCCATAGTTGTAGATAAAAGTAGTTTGAGGTGTTGATGAAGTAGTTGAAAGGGCTCAATGTTGCATTCCATTTGCCTTGCATCATTTGTCAATATCAAGAGTGACTCATTAGAATTTGACTTCGATTGTGAAGTGTTTTGATTATAAGTCTTCGAATCATCCAAGGTAGAACATTCTCGAGTAGCACTGCTTCATTATTCGTGAGGTATCATAGAGTTCAAGCACTTTGGTGATTAAAGGATCGATGATGTAAGACATTGTGTTGATGGATGTGTTTATGGATATTAGATATAAGTAACTTGCTTCACTTCACCAAATTGTTATAAGAACAAGTCGCTAAGAGTTAAGAAGACAAGTCGCTAAGCACCAAGTCTCTAAGAATTTTAACAGCAAGTCGCTAAGCACCAAGTCGCTAAGCTGTCAAGTAGCTAAGAAGCAACTCGCTAACACCAAGTCGCTAATACCAAGTCGCTAGGAATCATAAGTACAAGTCGCTAACAAAATTGAAAGCAAGTCGCTACCTATACCAAGTCGCTAGCCGTAGTGGAGAATCCACTAAGTGTACTGTTTGTCGGCTTGTCTCAATAGACAAGTCGCTAGGACCAAGTCGCTACCAAAAAACACTATAACTCGCTACCTTTTACTGAAGCAAGTCGCTACGATGAATATCACAACGAGAACCAAGTCGCTACCAAGAAAAACTTCAAAAACACACTTTTCAATCCAAAACAAGCTCAACCACTGTGATTCAAGCTTACCAAATCAAAACCCAAGCACATACAATGATTCTAAACACAAAAGTACACCCAAAATTCAAACTTTAATACTAGAAATGAATCAAATGATGCAAAAACCACTAAACTTTTTCAAACTCAAAAACCATCTAAAAACCACTAGAAATCCAAGGATATGTAAGAGATGATCTAACCATGGCTCTTGATACCATTTGTAACATATTGGATTTCATAAACACTCTAAACCAAGATCAAAGAGGCGTATAATTTAGATGATTTTAGAGAGAGAAAGTGGGATATTCTAGAAACAGAAACTCATGGAAGGTTAGATTCAAATGAACATCCAACCCTCTCCCTTGTGGGGAGAGGGCTATTTATACAAACTATAACGCCTTCCTACGGGCTGTGGATTAGGCATACAATGGGTAAAGACCCGTCCTTCCTCCACGGTGTTGCACTAGCCTAAACTAAGCTAATAATTAACAAACAACTAACATAATAAACGATATGTCTACGAGCTAACTTAAGCTAGATTATGCTTGGGGTGACCGATGCTTCATAATAGAATTTCCAATTCCTAACACACGATTTCAATAGGTTCCTCAATACAGCTTAGGCATTCGTCAATCTGGATCTCTTCCAGCAAGGACAACAATCGTCTTCAACAGCGAGACATTACCTCTGATTACGCACAAGAAAACGTCATGAACAGCTAAGTTCTGATGGTAGCTCAAGTCTTTAAGCTATCAGTCCAACTCTAGCAAAAGTCTTAAAAGGATCAACAAAGATTAAGCTTTCACGTTTACTAAACGTATTACACATTTCATGGTGAGATTTTAAGCATAGCTTCGTCTCCAATCATGTAGTCTCAAAGATTCATGTCATTCGTCCATCATAGCTCTTCTGATGATTCGTGGGCGGTTTGCATTTTGCTATTGATCAGAATAGTCTCTCGGTAGTTTCATGAACAATTTAGGGATAGCAAGTTGAGTATCCCTCACTTCAATCCAAAAAATTTTGAGCGGTAGTTTCAACCATAAAGTGCCTCGTACGACGTGGCTATGGTTATATGAGATTTCGATCAGTGGGAGGTGTCAACCCCAACCATTTCCGAAAAGATGACATGGACACGCAACATGTCCTATAACATTTGGATGGTCCTTTCACCACAGCCAACAGTCCGTGAATGATACCCAGTACTCATACCACGACTTGTTCCCATGGCTCTTGGAGTAATGACCAGATATTTGATGTGAAACGACCTTCATGATCATAAATGATAGAAATCGGCACTCCACGATGTACAACAATATCCTTCACGTACAACCGATCAAGGTTGCCCATGGTGTTCATTTCTTTGATTAGCATAAAATGAATAGGTTCGATGACACGACCAACAAATACCCAAATAGAGGCGCGAAATTTCCTTCTAGGTTTCGGTGCATAATATAGCGGCATGGCGGCAAATCGATTTCCAAAATAATTTGCGCAACAACTCGTGAAACAAATTAGAGGACAACGAGAAAACAATCCATCGTATACAGAATGATGGCGAGGTCAACATCTCGATAGAAGTAAAGCATTCCATAGGATGACCGCAAAATGGTCGGTAGAATAATCAAAGTCAGCTTGTATTGTGAGACCCCGAGAAATTAACCACACAATTTTCAAAGGTAAACCTTGATTAACGATAACCACAGGATATTTTTCTTTTGAAATAACTTTCGACACGTCCTCATGTGGCATAACTTACGAAGGATTCCAAAACCGACAAGATACGAGATATAATTTTTATAAAACTTACGTCGTGCTCGATAAGTATTTTTTCAATACACCACTTCTTGGCCAATTCAGTTTGCATGTTAATGTGAGAGGAGGAGACCAAAGGACACAACACCAAGCTACCACCTAGCTACATAATTAACAAATCCACATTGACTTCTTTGACTTGTTTAACCCATGGATAACATGTTCCCCCATCTAAGACTTGACATGACAAATCCTTTGCATGCCCAAGATTCTAGCCGAACTTCATGCATGCCATACCAAAACAAACCTCTTTTTCCTCCTTTGATGAGTTCCTATACAAGTAAAGAGTTTAATATTAAAAGTCCATACTAGACTTTAGCTATTTAAGCAACTCTGTAGCACCACAACCTCTTGTCACTCTCACAACCACTTGGTCACAAACACATTCTCAAACACAACTCTTGTCATTTCTTGTTCACTGCCGAGAAAGAGTGGGAGGGAAATGAAGTTCGGGTTTCATTTTCATAAGATAAGAGTATCTTCGGGTTAGTTTCTAGTCGGGTTAAGCATTGGAAGCTAGGTCGTTTATCTTCTCACTTGTTCTTGGTCACATCACATTCGACTTCATTCTATCCAAACTCACCACCGTAAGCACTCGAAACACTCCTCAACTTATATGTCGTTTGTTTAAGAAGCTTGTGTTTGAATAATAAGAAATGAAAACTAAAAGTGAGACTTATTCACTCACTGTCAACATTCAAGCATTCGACTTAAAACATGCGTATAGTAACACTGTGATGATATAAAACAAATGAAACCAACAGGAACAAATCCCTTAAATACCAAACGGTTGTAAATAAAACACCAAAGCGCCCTTGGTCCAGTTGGTTGCATCATTTCCTTGCGAACAAGGGGATCTCGGGTTCGATCCTTAGTAGTGGCACTTGCCACAATTTTATGGTTTTTCCACTTTCTCACATTGGCAGTTTCAGCTAGGGGTGAGCATCGGGACGAATCCCGACCCGTCCCGACTAATCTCGATACTGACAATGGGGAAAAACCCAAACCGACTCCCGACTCGATAATGATCCCGACTCGTCTCGAATCCCGATAATGGTCCCGAATCGTCCGGAATATTGATTTTGGCTGTGTTTTCTCGGGACCGTCCCGACTCCCGACCCGTCCCGAATCTCGATTACCAGGAAAACGCAAACAGACTACCGACTCGATTATAGTTGGATCGGTATCGGGAAGGGAGTCGGGTGTTGGGATCAGGACGGGAGTCGGGTGTCGGTCGGGATTGCTCACCCCTAGTTTCAGCCCCTCTAAGTTTAACCACTTAACACTTTTCTCAAAAACTTAAATAAGTTGGAAACTTATAATGCATTTACATCGGGGACCAAATGTGTAAAATTGACTTTTGAAAGTATTTTACCAAAACAATTACAAGGGACTAAAATTGGCAATTCTGGAAATTTTGGATAGAAAATACTTTTGGGTACAAAGTGTCATTTTTCCAAAGTTTAGGGACTAAACTTGTACTTTTTAAAACTTGAGGGTAAAAAGTGTAAATTTGATAAGAAGTTTAGAAAACTTGTAAACTTATCACGACTCCGTAAAAATAAGTACTTTAATGATCTAAGTCTATAACGAGAAGTATTATGTCGATAATACACTAAGCTTATATATATATAATTATAAGTATATAATTTTATGAAATCATTAATCGATATCGACGCATCTTGATAGTAAATACACTAAATACTTGACAACGTCGTTATTTTCATAAATCGACAACGGGGAACATTTCACTTATGCGTAAGTGAGGATCTTTGGTAAATATCAAACTAAGACAATGTAGCACGTAAATTAACTTAAAACGTTAAGCACGCACACACCCTATTGAATTGGACAATTCAATGATCTATTGAATAAGAATATTCAATGCTCTATTATTTTGGTCGCGAACCAAAATGTTTATCATATTCTGAGACTCGTCATCTCATCATTTTTAGGTTTCGGTTTGGACCCTCCGCTACATTGTGCTTGATCTATTTGTGCTTGTTCATTATCATCAAGATGAGTTTATAGCCTCGCTTTTACCTTTATTTTGCAAACCCCACGAGGGAGATACATGCTCCAAACTAGAACACAAGGTTTTTCATAAATGCTCTCTTCTTGATTATTGGTACTTGTTGGGTTCAGTAAATACCCAAACCCCTTAATCTAGGATTTGAATAGAAAATAGCCCAAGTGTTTTAATCCGTTAACACAAACAAGTCATTGAGTGCATAGTCTCGGTGAGTCGCCTTCGAGGATACTCAAGATGAGGCGAAGAAGAAGTCTCTCCACCAAGAAGGCGGAACTTAAAGAGTGAAGACCGAGTCAAGAAGAAGATGATGGATTCGGTGAGTGATGACAATAACTCACCGAATCCCTAAGATTCTCTCCAACTTCTTACATCAAGACAAATCAAGTAGAAGACCAAGGATGTAAAGATCAAGAAAGAGCGGGACAAGGCGGGAAAAGGTTGAATCGGATAAGACAAAGTACTTATCAACCAAAGTCAACTTTCCCGAATGGCAAAGATCGTGCTCGGTGTCATCACCGAACTTAGGAAAGTAGTCTTGTCTCTTACCTAGAATAGTCTTTAAATGAGACAAAATACTTCAAGATTTTGTCTTCAGATGATGTCGGTTGTCACTTAGGAAAGAGTCAAATATCATACATGTATAAATAGCATAAGAGATGGAGTGAAAAGGTTAAGCTTGTGAATTGTAAAACACACATACATAAGCCATCTTTTCACTCCTCCAAATACAACTTAGTTTCGAGATAGCTCGGTGAGCTCTAAGAGTTGTGCTCGGACTTAGCCCCGAGCTTAGAGAGGAGTCACCCAACTTTGTCATTTCAATCCCAAGTACTATTCTCGCAAGTACTTGGTAACGATTCTTTGTTGATTTATTTCTAATAAGAATATGATGTTGAAAATTACTTAGTGTGCTTTTCTTATGTTAATTTCGGTCATAGTTCACTATTAACTTGTTTTATAAACTTAAACCTGCTTTAAACGATAGTGAACGAGGAACAACAAGTGGTATCGAGAAAGGCTAATTATAAAACTCATTTTAGGCCTCTAAAAGTTTTTAAATTAGGATCCTAAATGGTCAAATTGATGTACCCCAACTAGTCGATAAAAGGGTGGAGCTTATTCAAATTGCTTCCCTAGACTTGAAGTTGGCAAATTCAACAAATGGAAAAGCGAATGCTTTGCTATTTGATTAGGATGGAACCTTATTATATCAAGTGTATAAATGAAGGTCCATTTGTCCCAACATCTTCAAGGGTTGCCCAAACTCAAGCTCGGTGGACCAGGATGAAAGGAGAGTGGTCAACCTGGGACCAAAGACTCAAAGTATCATAATATCTTGTCTTCCCGACGATATTATGGAGTTCAATTATAAGTCGTAGTACGCCTAAGCAAACCTCGATGACCTAGTTCATAGTCATGAAGGACCATCGATACCAAGGAAAACAGGATAATGGACTGAAACTTGAGTATAACACCTTCTGTGGCTAAGGACTCGAAACTCTCTCAAACTTACACCGATACAAAACTCTTTTAAATGAACTTTCTAATGATGGTGTTAAGTTGTCCAAACATGAAATCAATGTTGGTTTTGTCAGCAGTCTCCCAGAAGTGGTTGAATTTCTCTCGTGGACTCGTGAATGCTAATCATATCCAAAATCTTGAGCTTCACGAAATTTATGGGAAATTTGTCTATGAGGAAAATCTCATCAGCACGATACCCCGACTTAAAGAAGTCTCGTGAAGTCAAGAAGTCCCCGACCACCACCTCATCACCAATATCAACCGCTTATTCTAACAATGTTGTTCAAGATTTTCGTGAAAATTCGATGATGAGCCCGATGAGAGATCAAGTGAGGAGTACCTAAATGACCGAAACCGAATTTGGAAAGGGCACTCCTTGCTAACTCTCGAAGGTTTATAAAAGAAACAAAGGTTTTGAATGCCAAAGCAAATGAGGACATGAATGCTTTAAGTGTCACAAAGAGGTCATTTTGCAAAAGACTGCTTTTCAAAACAATTTCGAACCCTCTTATAAACCATCGTGGTCAAATCGGTCCTCGTGCTTTAGCAAATTTCAACCAAAATCTATCGGCCTCATCAAAATTTCAAAACAAATATGATCAAAACAAACTGTTGACTTTGAAGCTAAGTATAAGAAAGTCAAAGCTAAGCTTGCATTGCTCGAGGCGGCCCCTCGAAACAACAAAAAGTGTTCAATCATGCAGGTAAAACAAAGGCCTTGTTCTTTGAGACCTTCGACTAGGATGAAGAGCCGGTGTCATCGATGATGAAATGGTTCATGTCACAGACCGATGGCCCTCGTAAGAGGACAAGCGAGCAGTTGGAAAGAATCATGCGAAACGGGAATGGGTCAACATCACTATGAAGAAGGTAAACATCTTACTATCTATGGATGATGACTCGATCGCGCCTTATATGAATTATCTTAATGTTGACCTAAAGTTCATAGAAGAGCAAAGATTAAATCTCTTTTCAAAATACAACAAGCTAAGTTTTGAATTAAACAAGTGTAGAGATGAACTGCTTATTTTAAACAAGCCAAGCTTGAGGCTGTCACCTTACAAATTCAAAACACTGAACTGGTTAAGAGAAATCAGGCTCTTCAAGACGAACTTAAAAAGGAACAAGATATTTGATATGTGTCTAAATACACATATATTTTATACTGTTTAAACCCACAAAACAACTAAAAACACACAAATGACTCACAAAATGTTATAAATATCAATGAAATGTGTTTTTATGTGATTCAGGTACAAAAGATTGAAAAACAAGTGAAAAATACGCAAAGTTCACACAAATGTCATTTTCAGTCCCTGGAGTTACACAAATTGGCAAAACTAGTCCCTAAATGTTTTAAATGATAGAAAAGTCAACTTAAGTCCTTGGGAAACCAAAAATATTCACAAATGATCCCTGGATGAAAGTTTACACATATTGGCAATTTTTACCCCTCAAGTATCAAAATTGGCAAACTTAGTCCCTGGGTATTCAAAATAGAATTTTATCACAAATTACCCTTGTACTATTCATAAAATACAATTTGGAACAATTTTGATAAACTTTTGGAAAATTACACTTTAGTCCCCCAAGAATCCAAAATTTACACAAATGGTCCTTTTAAGTATTAAAATGTTTTAATTAACAATATTGGTCCTTGTGTTTATATAAATGGCAGGTTTGGCCCTTCAAAGGAAGTTTGGAATGTTCACATAATTGGTCCCTCAAGATTGGCAGATTTACAAAAGAGGTCCTTGGGCTTTGCTACTAAAAACCAAACCGGATCCTTAAGCAACAATAAACCCAAGCCCAATCCCATTCCCTTGGCCCAACAACCAAACCAGCCCACAACCCTTTTATATTAAAACCTGTTTGACCCCGTTGACCCCGCCCAAAACCATGGTTACTGTTCATCATCCCCAACACCAGCCAGTCACCAAAACCAGGGTGGTTTTTGTGCCACCTCTGTCCTCCACAGCTCACAACCTACTCCCCTACACCCTGTCACCTCTTCCCATCAAGCAGTTAATGCTTCTCCACCTTCAAACACTCCACCTTTTCCCCCTTACCCTGTTTTTCCTCATACTTGACCCTAAAAGCTTCAAAAGCTCACCACCTTGTCCCCTCCACCTCTACATACATACAAGAAGCATTGAATGCTTCTCAAACCGCCCCAACTGTCACAAAGGACTTTGGCGCCAAAAAGCAATTTAAATGGTGGAGATCAATTAAGAGCATCAACGGTCAAGATCATTTGTGGGATTTGACTAACAAGTTGGGGAGGACTCAGAAGGTGTATAAAAGAAGAGAAGAAAGCTGGGAAAACTACCTTGGCCTTAAGCCATTGTCACACTATGGAATAGCCATAGTCTTTACTGTTTAATTTATTTATCATGTCATTTACAAGCTTTAATAGTGTAATGAATCTCAAAATAGTGTAATGGAACTCTGTTTCCAGTTTAAATTCAAGTCACTTTTAAATTTCACATTTTGCTTAATGTCCTTTAAATTTCGTACTCTTTAATTTCATGTTAAGTAGTTGTTTATTGGCTTCTATAGCTTGCATAAGCTCTTGACAAAAGCTCACTAAGCTTTTAGAACCATAAAATAAGCTAGACTTTTAAATTCGAAAAAATACTAAAAAATCAAAATCAGTCAATGGAAGTCAACTGTGGTCCAAATAAGAAGTTCTGGGGAAATGGAACCTAAGTTGGATGGATTTTCCGGTTTTAGCTTATCGACATGATAGCTAGGAGTAGTTTCGGACCTTGGTACTCAGTGTTAGCCTTGATCACTTGTGAGTTCCATTTTACCATTTTTACCTTTTCTCGTTTTATTACTTTTCATGTTTTGATTTTCATGTTTTCCTATTTCTTTGTTATTGTTTAATGTTATTATAGCTTAATATAAGCTTTTTGTTCGTTAAATTCACTTGTGCCTAAAGTTGGAAAGTTACTCAAGAGAAATGCAAATTTGACAAGTCGTGGTTCTTAATCGTGTTCTTGAAGTTTTATGCTCAAATAGTCTTAAAATGTCATAATATAATGTATGGAATCTGGTTTAGACTCAAATTCATTGAAAACTTTGAAGTTCATGTGACAAGTGAAAATTAAAGATTTGTTTGGATTTTTGATAAATAAGAATCCCAAATGTCATCTCGTTGTTATTTGTATTTGTTTCATGTCACTTTAGCATAATATAGCTCAGCTCAAACATTATATTCGGTCCTAGCTTAGCATAAAGTCAAATCCTCTTTAATTTTACTTAAGCGGTTCTTGTTATAGATTTAGATGGTGAAATTCATAGTATTAGCTTAAAACTTGTAAACATAGCTTAATATCATCTTATTACGACTTATTATATCATATTCAATCCATAGATTCGCTTTTAAATTCATTTTAGTCAAACTACATGTTCTTGTAAAAGTCAATTTTTCATTATAGTCATTTTGAATAAAATGTATAATTTTGTGTAGGATTCAGATTAAGTTTTAGCTTAAACTCTTTGGGAGATCAAAATTCATTGCTAAACTTAATTAGAAAATATTAGTTTATCTTTTCTCGACTTTTAAGTGCTTATTTTTAACTTATTTTCATCCTTGTCTCAGAACTTGCCTCTGCACACTTTTATGTGTCAAGTTCATGAGCTTGCAAAAGCTTGTGGATTTGGCCCTAGATTGTGCACTTTATCGCTTTGTGTAGCCCTTGTGGCCTTTTCATTATTGGTATGATTGTTTTACATCTTTAACTTATCTAGATAGCTTAATCATCCAAATCTTTTGTCCACTCAAACTCACTTCATCAAGCAAAGCGGTGAAGTTGAGTGTTATCACCAAGCTTATAAATGCTCCTTACTAAGCTTGAGCTTGTGAGCTTTGGCTTTCCACAAAGCTAAGCAACCATATTCTCTAGTTCGAAGGTAGGTTGAGTATTAATTAGCTTATTGGATAAGTTTTAGGAGCTTATTGTTTGCTCACTCTTAACAGCTCAATCCATGAACTTACACCATTTCCAATAGCTCCTAAAAAGCTCATTAGAGGTCTATAGCTTAAGTGTTTCAAATTATTGTGAAGCTCATCCACCAAACTATTTGATCTTATGCTCAAATTTCACCTTGCGCCTATTTACTAGGGTTGCAAGTGGCTTAAACTTATCACATTCTCGAGTATGCTAAGAACTCAAGAAACCCTAGCTACTTCATAAGCTCCTTATAAGCCCATTTGTGATCCCCATAGGAGAGCTTTGGCTTTTGGAAAGCCAACCAAGATGCCTTGCTACTCCAACTCTTTATATGGCTTATTCAAATTATTTGTTGTGAATCATCCATCAAATAAGTTGTGGTGTTTGAATTTTTGGTGCTTTGGAATTGCTTATTTGCTTTTGTGAGCTTATTGGCTTATTCCAAAGGCACCAAACTTGTAATACTTGTCTATATAACTTGTACACACATCTCTTTTCTTATTTTTCCTTTTATAAGCCTTTTTCTAGCTTGTTTCAAGCTTATGATCCAACTGTAAGCTCAATGTTTAATCGAAGTGGTCATAAGTCGTAAATGCAACTTATCCCCATGTTTACAAAGTTTCATTTTCTATAAACCTGTTAATATTACATGTATAAACCTTTATCTTCCTTTTGTTTCAGCTGTGTGGCTTATTAAAAGCTCATTCATGCTTTAAAAATCCAACAGTTAAGCTAATGCTTAACTGTTTTAAGCTAATAAGCTCCACACTGCTTATTTCTATGTTTACACAGTTCCATTTTCTTCAAACATGTATAATATTAGTATATATTTAGTTCCAGAAAAAGAAAAACCAAAAAAGCTCCTTTTTAAGCTAAGTGATAGCTTCTAGTTAGAAGCTTATTTGCTTATTAGCTTATTTTTGTTAATAGCATATAGTTTTTATATTTTTTATTGCTTCTTTTATTTATTTTAGAATTTTGTAAAAAGTTTCAGATTTTTATTTATTCATTTAATATTTTTAATAAATCTATAATAGTTTTTAGTAATTAATAATAGTAAATAATTAATAATAAATACATAAAAAGTCTAAAAAATATATTTTCAGTTTTAAAATTAGTTTTATCATATTTTAGATTTTTCTAAGTCTTAATTTTATTTTTCTAGTCTTATTTCATATTTTCTTTTATTTTAGAGTATTATTAAATAGTTTAAAATAGTTTTTAATTAATAATAATTAATTAAATAGTTTTAAAAATAATTTTCCTTTTCTAATAATTTTCTTATATAATTAGGATTGTAAAAATGTATTTTCTATATACATAGGTATTTTCCTTCTTTATTTTCACGCTTTATTTTTGACGTTACGTAGTTTTTAATTTAAACGACGCTTTAGGTTTTAAACTTTCATCACTTTAAATATAGTGATAGCGTTTATTTAATAGATTTTATCTTTTATTTCCTTTAATTTGCATTTAAGTCGCTAAGACATGCAAACCCTACTATAGTTATAATCGCTTTGTTTTTATACGTTACGCTTTAGTTAAACGACGCTTGTATAGCTTTTAGATTTTTAGGTTTCGATTGTACGCTTTTATTGACGTAGTGTGATGAGCTATTACTATTCATATTCCTAGTGTTAGTCAATAAGATTCCTATTTTCCTATACTAATATTATTTTCAACAATTCACAAGTCATTGTACCAGAACATCACGCCTCACCATGACATAAACGATCCAAGGAAATTTTAAATCCTTGGTAAACTTGCAATTCTCTCCCGGGCTGTCGCCCTTTTATCATCTGTTACGGTTGATCGTTCACAAGCGGTTGATAAGTGTGACGGAGAAATAAAAGAAGGTAGTTCGGGAGGAATCAATATTCTTGATAGTTGGACTGCTAAGAATCCTGTGGTCTTTGATGTGGGTGCCCCAAGAGCAAAAAAGAGAGTCATAGGTGAAGATCATCTCCCGACTCTCACAACAAAGACCAAAGTTCAAAACCATTTGTGTCCGGTGGTATGATTACCAACATGTTGACAACTCCAAATTCCAAGTGATCTGGATTGAACGGGTTAATCCCGAGAGTAAGCTTCCAAACTTCGATTCGGAAGGATTCTTGAGCTCGAGCCAAGCTCTTAAGAGCATGCTAGGACTTCCTAAGATGACCGGTGGTACCGAACACATCTCTCGAGTCCGGCGGAATCGAAACACCGCCCACCCCCGAAACCTCTTCGTGGTGCCGATCCAAGCTCGAGCTTACTCCTCTAAAATTTAATCCTCGCCACCAAAGGAAAGGTCCGGACTTGGTAGAACCATCCTACAAAGACAAGAAAAACTAATCTAACAAGAGTCTACTCCCACCGAGACTTCAACATCCTCTGTCCCCATCGAAGTCGACCAAATTCAAAGAATCGGATCGAACTTGTGAGGAAGCTTCTTGAAAAATGGAATCCATTGAAAAGGTCCTTGAACCAATCAAGGAGACAAAGTCGACTTCCTCCAGTTCCTCAAATCTAAGTCACCTCTAAAACAAACAAAAGTATGAGTCGTGTTATTACACCACCATACCACCGACAATCGCTATAGAATCCTTTTTGCATGATCGCAAAAGGATGATCACAGATCGCAGACCATCTACAAGATGTCACCAAGCAAACTATACCAAATTTGGTCATCAAGATGCTTCATCCTCCAAAGTCGCTCCAAAGAATAGAGCAAAACCTTTTCCTCTCGTGCCCTCATCGTGGGTTTAATGATCATCATCGGGATGATTGTCTCATGAATACATGTTGTGATATATGCGGTAATCTAGCTCATGAGACATCCCAACATGATGTTGTCATTCATGCAAGGAGAAATTCCAAACAACCCAGTCACCGAGTCATCCTCACCTCTAAATGCAAAACCCGTAGTATGTCACACCCCAAATTACTGCTTTTGCGTGGAATGGAATTCACGGGATGGATGTCATAGCATCAAAGTTATAGTTATGTTGAACGACCTAAAGTGTCGTTTGGAAAACACATCGTTTAATTTATTAAAACAATCAGAGTTTACAAAGTATAGGTCCCAAATGAAAATCAACTTGTGCGGAAATAAGTTTGTTACAAGCCAAACGATGTTTTAAAGTTTATAAAACCCAAGTGAGACGCGTCGTCTCCGCGACTCTATGATATGTCCAAATGCATGCCATGAAGTGTATGCCTTAGATACCTGAGATAAAACATGCTAAAAAGTGTCAACACAAAGGTTGAGTGAGTTCATAGAGTTTGTGTTGAAATGTAAAGCCTTTAAAGAATATTCATGCAGCAAAGGCATTGTAAATCCACTCGGCCCAAGTTCGCCCATACAAAACTTGCAACCGTGTGTTTGTGTTCAAAATATGTATAGTTTATGTTCAAGCGCATGATGTCAATCTTGTTTGTAAGTAGGACATATGTGCATACGATATATACAAGTACTTAATGCAAAGAATCACACCAATCGAACCTCTTGACAAGTCTACATTGTTTGTTGTGTCTCATTGAATAACGGATTATATTTACCCTGTGTCAAGTCATCAAGGACCCAAGGGTAACGGGGGCGTCACCGATAGTACTATCAATACCTCTCCAATGGCTCCCGCAGGAGTTAACCATTGCTAAAGTATGTATGTTGAAGCATAATTGAAAACAAGTTTAGCACATTAAGGCACATATCGCAATAAACCACACATAATGTCCAAAGAGTATAAGTATAGTGTAACACAATTGTATAAATGGTTTGAGTATTCGCAAGAGTAAAACAAGCATTTAAGCATGTATCTCCCCAAAGAGTTTGTAAGAATTTAAACGAGTAAAAGCGGGTATGAACTCACGTAATCCTTAAAAGTTTATAGTACTTATGAAAGTAAATGAAAATAGTTTGAGCATGTATCTCCCAAAAGTAATTCAAAAGTAATAGAAAGTAGGGGCTATGAAACTCACCGATATGATTGATATGCTAACAAAATGAAGTGCACAAAATGAGGCTCGGAAACTATCCGCGACCTAAAATGAATGTTATGACCTAATATAAGTCATGAAACAATGTCGTGTATGCAAACTCATATGATATCCATACCACTTGTACACTTTTGAAAATAGAGTTTATCGTCAAAGTATATGTTTATGACATCTCGTCATGTTATAAAATACTTTACAAGTATATACGTTGAATCAATATCCTACGATAGTCATTTAATGATTTATTATAAAATTATAACTTTTCGTCAAAAACAATATAATTTGACAAGTCATGAAAGTGACTAAACGGCCTTGAAAAGCTAGTCGTAAAATGGTGCACATCGAGTATTAGGAAACGAACTCCACGGTTTTGGAAAGCTTGTAGCATTATCTCAAAGTGTTAGCATTTAAGTTTTCATCATAGAGGTCTCGATCATGGAGAAAACATAGGTAAAGTAGGGTACTTGTATCCAAAATATTGTTTAAGGGTGATTTCGCAAAGTTTAAGTGACTATATTTTACTCGTTACAACTCCGCTTGACAAACGGTTGGACATTTTGGAAAATAGGCTAGGCGAACTTACTTTTACTAGAAGACATCGTTATATAAAAGTACTCCATCAATGTTAAAAGCAACCCTCAACATGGTCATTCGCGTCGTTATATTTGTCTATTAGAAAATATATTAGTTATGCTTATATAAAATAGTTACTGACTTGTTTAAAATGTGAATAACTTTGTCGTTATAAGTCCGTTTTCACGTTTTATATATCCTTGGAATCGTGATAATATATACTAATATATTTTTGATAAGTCGACACATTTAATAACGCTTAAGACTCATTTTTGACTCGTAAAAGTTAATATAACATGTGAAATTTTCGGATTTTATAGTTTTCGTCGTCAAATTTGAAAATAGCATAACTTCTTCGTTATAACTCCGTTTTAACCCATTCAAGCGCCACATTTTCGTTTTAAAGTATATTTTCCAAATATCTAGCCCAAATATTTTTATCAACTGTCGAAATTTCAGATTTCAAAAATAAGGACAGGCCCTTAGTTACACTTGTCGAAATGAGTTTTTCTCGCGCCAAACCTATTCTAACCAATTCAAAACAACTCGAAGTTATTCTAATCCTACCATACACCTTCTTAGGGTGTCATGGGTTCCTAGACATCACCAAAAGTGATATGTTTCAAGGAGTAATTATAGGATGACATAAATATATATAAGTCTTAAAACAATGAAATAGTGGTACAAACATCATATGACTTGCATGTTTTCTCAAATATGATGAAATGAATATGAAATAAATATGAAAGATGAAAAATGGACATGAGATGCTTACTAAATAACTTGATGAGGTTTATGATCAAAGGTTTTATCCTAATCACCCAAGGTTTTATTTCACAACCTTAATCAAGAGTGTGTCTAGAGTGTTTATAACTTGACTTGAAAATATTTTGGTGATCCTTCTTGATCCTTATGATGTGGCGGTTGTGTGGAGAAGAGAGGAGAGATAATTTTTTTACACTTTGCATTTTAGTTCTATGTGTTTCTATTAGAGTATAATACAATATCTATGTAAGATATTTAGCATGTATGCAATTTAAAGTGAGTCATCCCCTTGTGTCGACAAGGGGTATTATCACTTAGTTTGTATATATATTTTTTTTAAATATGTAAGTATAAGTAGATGTAAGGTTAATTGAAGAGAGTTAGTAACTTGTATACACATTTGAGCTTTTAGGGTAGCGTTAACTAAAAATAAATTTTAACGGGTCAAAATAAAACATATTGAAGTCATAAAATTATAAAAATACATTTCTTGCAAAATTTGAGTGAAATAATAATTATCGAGTAATATTTAAGGAAACCGTCATAATATATAAATATAACAATTTATATACCAAATAAATTTAAGACACCGGTAAACTAATAATATTATTTTATGGTCTTAAATTGAGTATATAAAAAAATATATCGGAATAAGTTTTGTGAAGTGTCGGATCAATTGTTCAAAATAAAAGATTACGATAGCGTTTATTTAAAAGAAATATATACGTTAATGAAATATAAATTTGAAAATGACCGGAAATCGAGAATTGTGACATTCTTCCCATGTCGAGGAATCACGCCCTCGTGATTCGATTAATGATACTATAGCCCAAACCGCGACAAGGGTTCTAAAAGTTTATGCTCATGTATGGTCTAAATGATTATGTCAATGCTCATGCATATATCGTGACTATATCCCATTCTAAAGACATGCTCCCTTATGATTAGGCTCGATGAGGCAGGCTTTCCCATTCTCGAGCAAAATTTTCAAAAGACTTTTAGGTAACCGATTTTTACTTAATCCCACAACTCATCAAACAAGAACTGTCATACGATTAGGCTAAATCGGTTTAGGTAACAACTTGTTTCTAGCTTGATCTTTGCAACTCATCAAACAAGAAGCGTCGCTCGGATCAAACCGGAAACAAGTGGTTTGAAGAAAATCTTTGAAAATTTGGCTCGATTACGGAATTGCTTACTCATATGAGACTACTACTCCATTCATTGCATGATTCTTCCGAATTAGACATAGGTGATCGTGCTATGTATAATTTAGGAGTAACTATGCAATGCTTGGACTAATCGACTCATATGATGTTTGGTGTTGAGTCATAAGTCCGCATGTATAAAGAATATGCACTTATAATGATATGATGAGATGCTATGATGATGTAGTTATAGTCTAGGGTCAATGATGCAACCTAGTTCTCTATAACCGATGCTCGATACCAATCTGTCACACCCCAAATTACTGCTTTTTGCGTGAATGGAATTCACGGGATTGATCGTCATAGCATCAAAGTTATAGTTATATTGAACGACCTAAAGTGTCGTTTGGAAAACACATCGTTTAATTTATTAAAACAATCGAGTTTACAAAGTATAGGTCCCAAATGAAAACCAACTTGTGCGGAAATAAGTTTGTTACAAGCCAAACGATGTTTTAAAGTTTATAAAACCCAGTGAGA
This sequence comes from Chrysanthemum lavandulifolium, assembly GCA_022545495.1. Taxonomy (NCBI): domain Eukaryota; kingdom Viridiplantae; phylum Streptophyta; class Magnoliopsida; order Asterales; family Asteraceae; genus Chrysanthemum; species Chrysanthemum lavandulifolium. The sequence continues at coordinate 175,019 of JAHFWF010000109.1, forward strand.
CGCTGTCGTCTCCGCGACTCTATGATATGTCCAAATGCATGCCATGAAGTGTATGCCTTAGATACCGAGATAAAACATGCTAAAAGTGTCAACACAAAGGTTGAGTGAGTTCATAGAGTTTGTGTTGAAATGTAAAGTCTTTAAAGAATATTCATGCAAAGAAAGGCATTGTAAATCCACTCGGCCCAAGTTCCGCCCATACAAAACTTGCAACCGTGTGTTTACAACCCAACGCCAAAATATGTATAGTTTATGTTCAAGCGCATGATGTCAATCTTGTTTGTAAGTAGGACATATGTGCATACGATATATACAAGTACTTAATGAAAAGAATCACGACCAACCGAACCTCTTGACAAGTCTACATTGTTTGTTGTGTCTCATTGAATAACGGATTATATTCACCCTGTGTCAAGTCATCAAGGACCACAAGGGTGGGCGCCACCGATAGTACTATCAATACCTCTCCATGGCTCCCGCAGAGTTAACCATTGCTAAAGTATGTATGTTGAAGCATAATTGAAAACAAGTTTAGCACATTAAGGCACATATCGCAATAAACCACACATAATGTCCAAAGAGTATAGAAGTATAGTGTAACACAATTGTATAAATGGTTTGAGTATTCGCAAGAGTAAAACAAGCATTTAAGCATGTATCTCCCCAAAGAGTTTGTAAGAATTTAAACGAGTAAAAGCGGGTATGAACTCACGGTAATCCTTAAAAGTTTATAGTACTTATAAAGTAAATGAAAATAGTTTGAGCATGTATCTCCCCAAAAGTAATTCAATTAAGTAATAAAAGTAGGGGCTATGAAACTCACCGATATGATTGATATGCTAATAAAATGAAGTACGAAAATGAGGCTCAAAACTATCCGCGACCTAAAATGAATGTTATGACCTAATATAAGTCATGAAACAATGTCGTGTATGCAAACTCATATGATATCCATACCACTTGTACATTTTGAAAATAGAGTTTATCGTCGAAGTATATGTTTATGACATCTCGTCATGTTATAAAATACTTTACAAGTATATACGTTGAATCAATATCCTACGATAGTCATTTAATGATTTATTATAAAATTATAACTTTTCGTCGTAAAACAATATAATTTGACAAGTCATGAGAGTGACTAAATGGCCTTGAAAAGCTAGTCGTAAAATGGTGCACATCGAGTATTAGGAAACGAACTCAACGGTTTTGGAAAGCTTGTAGCATTATCTCAAAGTGTTAGCATTTAAGTTTTCATCATAGAGGTCTCGATCATGGAGAAAATCATAGGTAAAGTAGGGTACTTGTATCCAAAATATTGTTTAAGGGTGATTTTCGCAAAGTTTAAGTGACTATATTTTACTCGTTACAACTCCGCTTGACAAACGGTTGGACATTTTGGAAAATAGGCTAGGCGAACTTACTTTTACTAGAAGACATCGTTTCATAAAAAGTACTCCATCAATGTTAAAAGCAACCCTCAACATGGTCATTCGCGGCCGTTATATTTGTCTATTAGAAAATATATTAGTTATGCTTATATAAAATAGTTACGGCAACTTGTTTAAAATGTGAATAACTTTGTCGTTATAAGTCCGTTTTCTACGTTTTATATATCCTTGGAATCGTGATAATATATACTAATATATTTTTGATAAGTCGACACATTTAATAACGCTTAAGACTCATTTTTGACTCGTAAAAGTTAATATAACATGTGAAATTTTCGGATTTTATAGTTTTCGTCGTCAAATTTGAAAATAGCATAACTTCTTCGTTATAACTCCGTTTTAACCCATTCAAGCGCCACGTTTTGCGTTTTAAAGTATATTTTCCAAATATCTAGCCCAAATATTTTTATCAACTGTCGAAATTTCCAGATTTCAAAAATAAGGACAGGCCCTTAGTTACACTTGTCGAAATGGGTTTTCTCGCCAAACCTATTCTAACCAATTCAAAACAACTCGAAGTTATTCCAATCCTACCATACACCTTCTTAGGGTGTCATGGGTTCCTAGACATCACCAAAAGTGATATGTTTCAAGGAGTAATTATAGGATGACATAAATATATATAAGTCTTAAAAACAATGAAATAGTGGTACAAACATCATATGACTTGCATGTTTTCTCAAATATGATGAAATGAATATGAAATAAATATGAAAGATGAAAAATGGACATGAGATGCTTACTAAATAACTTGATGAGGTTTATGATCAATGGTTTTATCCTAATCACCCAAGGTTTTATTTCAAAACCTTAATCAAGAGTGTGTCTAGAGTGTTTATAACTTGACTTGAAATATTTTGGTGATCCTTCTTGATCCTTATGGTGTGGCCGGTTGTGGAGAAGAAGAGAAAGATAACCTTTTCTTTCACCTTTGCATTTTGAGTTCTATGTGTTTCTATTAGAGTATAATACAATATCTATGTAAGATATTTAGCATGTATGAAGTGTGAGTCCCCTTGTGTCGACAAGGGGATTATTTGAGTTAGTTTGTATTTTTTTTTTTTTTTTTAATATGTGTAAGTATAAGTGGATGTAAGGTTAAGTAAAGACAGTTAGTAACTTGTATACACATTTGAGCTTTTAGGGTAGCGTTAACTAAAAATAAATTTTAACGGGTCAAAATAAAACATATTGAAGTCATAAAATTATAAAAATACATTTCTTGCAAAATTTGAGTGAAATAATAATTATCGAGTAGAATTTAAGGAAAACCGTCGTAATATATAAATATAACAATTTATATACCAAATAAATTTAAGACACCGGTAAACTAATAATATTATTTTTATGGTCTTAAATTGAGTATATAAAAAATATATCACGATAAGTTTTGTGAAGTGTCGGATCAATTGTTCAAAATAAAAGATCATACGATAGCGTTTATTTAAAAGAAATATATACGTTAATGAAATATAAATTTGAAAATGACCGAAATTGAGAATTGTGACATGTGTCTCTTTGCTAAAGCCACCGAAACTATCAATTGGCTATGGCATAAGAGACTCTCACACTTAAACTTCAAAACCTCAACAACTTGGCAAAACAAAACAAGGTCCTTGGCTTACCATCTTGGTTTTGCAAAGACAAACCATACTACTGCTGTGAAAAGGGTAAACACCACGAGCATCATTCAAAACCAAATAAAATTTCTCCATCAAAAGTCGCGCTTCACCTCCTCGACATGGATCTCTTTGGACCACATCCCAGATCAATCCGTAATGAGAAGTATACACTTGTCATTGTTGATGAGTTCTCAAGATACACTTGGGTATACTTTCTTTCCAAGAAGAGTCAGCAATTGATACAATAATGTCATTCATCGAAAGATAGAAAACCGTAATGACATTACAGCTTAAACAAATCGAACCGATAATGGTACTGAGTTCGTAAATCAAGAGCTTGAGAGTTTCGTGATGAAAAGGAATTTCTCAAAATTTCTCATCTCCATACACCCCCGAACAAAATGGGGTTCTTTGAAAGGAAAAAGAACTCTCATTGAGGTCGCTAGAACTATGTTAAATGGCTCACCTCTCCAAGCATTTTCGGACTAAAGCACCAAACCCGTTACACTCAAAACAGTCAATCATTGTCAAAAGACATAATAAAACCCCATACGAGATCTTCAAAGGTAGACTTCTTACATCAACTATTTTCATGTGTTCGATGTCATGTGTTCATTCATAACCACAAGGATCATCTAGGCAAGTTTGATGCAAAAGTCGATGATGGATATACTTAGGCTACTCACCGATCTCCAAAGCCTTCGGGTTTTTAACACAAGGAGACAACAAGTCGAGGAAACCTTTCATGTCACCTTTGATGAAAGTGCCGAAAGCATCAGTTCACCAACACCTCAGAGAGGAAATAGAATTGATAACTCATCAAGATATCCTCCCGATGAGTACAACATCAATTCAATTCCTCATATCAAGTCGACATCGACATCTCATATTATGTCTTACCTCACAACCTACCCCAACCAACCATCGCCGAGTTCATTGATAATCGCTAGTCCTGTTGGGATAGGTAACCTTGGTTCAAATGATCGTGAACCTATAACTCATGAATCTCACCTTGAACAAGACATCTCTACGATGTTCTAAATGATTCAATGACTCTTGCACCGAACTCACATCCGAACACCCAGTGACATCATCAAGCTCGATCCTGCACCACAAAGTAAGTGGACAAGAACTCAAGATATTGAGCTTGTAAACATCATTGGTGAACCCTCCGAGGGCATGCTCACTAGAAGCATGGCTGCTAGTCTAACTGCACCTCACCAATGAATGTCTATATGTCGATTACCTATCGTAAATAGAACCCAAAAGTGTCACCGAGGCTCTAAAATACCCAAGTTGGGTTCAAAGCTATGCAAGAAGAACCGCATCAGCTTTGATAAAACAAGGTCATGACCTTAATCAAATGTCCTCGTGATGTAGTAGTCATAGGAATGAAGTGGTTTTAAACAAAACCGATGAAAACGGCATCATTAAAAACAAAGCCGACTTGTAGCCAAAGGTTACCAACAAGAAGGCATTGACTATGATGAGACATTTGCTCTGTTGCAAGAATGGAAGCCATCAGATCTTCCTTGCATATGCAACATACATGAACTTCAAGGTCTACCAAATGGATGTTAAAAGTGCATTCTTAAATGGTGATCTCAAGGAAGATGTATGTTCAAGAACCTCCGTGCTTTGAGAGTAGTGAATTTCGACTATGTATGCAAGCTTGACAAAGCCCTTTATGGACTCAAACAAGCTCCCGTGGCATGGTATGAAACTCTCTCACCTTCCCGATACAAAACAAGTTTGTCGAGGAAAGATAGACAACACAATCGTTTGACTATAGAACCCAACAGATGTGATATTAGTCCAAGTGTATGTTGATGATATCATCTTTGGCTCAACAAACTACAAACTTTGCAAACAGTTTGAAAAACTAATGACAAAGAAGTTTGAAATAAGCATGATGGGGAACTTACATACTTTCTTGGACTACAAATCGTGCAAACCGATAAAGGAATATCCATCACCAAGAGAAATACACCGTAAATCTCTTGAAGAAATATGAGATATCTCGAATGTGCCTCGTTGAAGACACCAATGGTCCCACCTAACAACCTTGGACCCGATCTCACCGGCAAATCAGTCAATCAAACCCATTTCGTAGGAATTGTTGGCTCATCGATGTATCTAACCGCTACTAGACCGTATATACAATTTTCATCTGTTTAATAGCAAGATATCACCAATCCCAAAGAATCTCACCTCACCGCAGCATAAAAGAATACTCATGTACCTAAAAGGAACTCCAAACCTTGGACTCTATTATCCAAAATGCTCGTGGTTTAATCTCGAGGTTACTCGATTCTGCTTATGCCTGGTCGCAACATGGATGTAAAAAGTACCTGTGGTCCCGTCAATTTCTTGGAGGAAAACCGGTTTGTTGGAGTGCAAAGAAGCAACAATCGGTGGTTATGTCCTCGCCTAAAGTCGAATATGTAGTCACAGCAGGATGTTGTGCCAATGTATTATGGATGAAAAGTCAACTCAATGACTATGACATCCATTACAAAATGGTGCCCATCTTCTATGATAACACCAAAGTTATTGCAATCTCCAACAACCCCGTCCTCCACCAAAGAACCAAACACATTGATATCGATATCACTTCATCGTGGATCACATAATGAAAGGAGATATTGAACTACATTTCATCCCTACGATTATCAATCGGCCGATATCTTCACCAAACCCTTGATGAACCTACCTTCGAGAGACGAAAGTCGAATTAGGAATGCTTGACATTGAAAGCCAAGTATCCGAAAACCAATCTCGAGAAGCTCTCTCGAAATGGTTCATTCTCCTTGAACATCCAAAACCAACCTCTCATTGAATAAGTAAGACTCATTCAGGTCCCCGACACTTGACAAAGTGCATTGAATGAGTAACTAAATGATCCAAGTATCGCTACTTAAATGTCCTAGATTGGTAACTATGTCAATTTAATAAAGGAATATATGTCTCTTTGTCTTTTGTCATCCCACTTGGCATTTAATGCCTCTCACAAAAATATCAAATTGATATTTTATCTCGCAAAGTGCACTTTACCGCGCATCGAACTGCTCCTTGAAAACGGGATTTTATCATGGGTAATGGAGTGGTAGCATTAAATGTGGAAATTCAAACGCCTTTCAAAACCGACTCTTAATATTCCCATTTGTGCACAAAACACCTCTCTTATCACTCTATAAATACCCTCTTCCAACACAAACAAAAACACACAAATTATTTTCTCGTAACTAAACTCACAAAATTCTTTCTCAAATCCGTAAATATTTGTGTGTTCTCAATATCCTCAAAACCACTTTTAGAAAAACCCTCCTTGTAAACATTTACAAAAGTTTTTCATCACAAACTTGAAGAGATCTAAATAGTTTGATTGTTCTAGTCAAAACATTTTTTTAGACCCTAAAATCTTCATTAATGGAAATGGCTAGAACACAATCTCTCCATTGCTTCTCGATGGGTGGGGATCTTACTAACGTTGAATTTAAAAAATAATGTCATAGGAAATTTTGAATATCCCGAAAATGTCCCAACCTATAAAGACATTATAAATTTTTATTCAACCGCCCACCCAAACGGCCTTTGTAAATGTCCTCAAGAGTGTACCCAAACTACCTCGTGGAGTTTTGGGCTACAACAGAGCCTTTGACCCGACACCTTCTCATCGATGAGAATAACCTTAGATCTCTGTGGAGTATCTCATCGTGTTCATCTAAATGGGGAAACAATACACCTCGGATTACAAAATGTTTTGCACTTCAACAGAGTTAGATTATAACAAAGGTGCTTATGTCGCCCATCCCGAACCCTCCACAGTGAAGGATGGTTAAAACAAATCGCTTTAGATCCAACTTTTTGGACAAGACCCCAATACTAAAAGCTCATTCCCGTGGCTTGGAGGATCCTCTTCACTTTTGTGATTCGTGTCCCGGCGGGAACCACTCATCCACCGAACAAGTTAACTCTATTCATTGATGATGGCATACCGCTTGATGAATGGGGTCATCGTCGACATAAGAGAGATCATTTACAGTGATCTCGAACGGTTACAGAGCAAAACTAGGACGGCACGCGTTTCGATCCTAGGTTTGTCTCATGTGCTTTGCAATCACATCGGGTTCAAACTACACTCGGGATGAAAAATTTAGAAATTTACCCGCATCCCGAGCCCATCAAATTTTCAAAAGGACCCATCCCTTGTCACTCCCATTGAATTGACGGCCCACATGATTGTCAGAACAATCAAAGTGGATCGTGTCCAAACCCCGCTCCTAAAAGAAAAGGGAAGTCTCGATCGACTAAGACTAAACCAAAGTCTCGTGGCCCCGAGGCTTCAGGAGCATGCCCCAAGAGGCACAAAAGCCCGAGACCAAAAAGACACCCACCGACTGTGCAACAACCACCCCAATGACAACGAAGGACACCGATACATCACGGCCAAGGCCCTTGGTCACACCTACTACTCCCCAAGATCCGTAGGGAAACATACAACCCATCGGTAGGGGAGCGCTTCCACAACGCCCAGTGATGACATTAGCAAATCCAAGCCTTTGTCCGAGGGCACACCGATCTCTCCCAAAGACTCGTAGGGAATCAAACAACCCACCGACAGGATACAACTATCACCGACTCGCTAAAGGCAATGGAACGCCCACCGGTGTCTCGTGGGTCACCGGGGACAAAGACTCGGAGGAAAGGAACAACCCACCGATACGGAACCCATAACCAATCCCGACTCCAACAAGACACTGGAAACGCCCACCGGTGTCCGAGGGGTCAACGGGGACAAAGACTCGGAGGAAACATACCACCACGATATGGAACCCATCACCAACCCCCGTTAATCTGTCGATGTCATGGGATATTATTCTTTAAGACGAGCTTGATGAGACCGATGATGAAATCTTATCACCGGAGAATAAATGGACGCCGAGGTTCAATCTAAACAAGAGCCTCACCGATCCAAAGGAGCATACCGAGTCACCATTTCATGCGTAAGATAATGACTCGACTCCTCATCATCTAGCCCGGAATTTAACCGCTTTGACAACATTCTTCCAACACCGAAAGACACCGTTGGTGGATCACTAAAGCCTCAAGGAGGCGTACTGCATGGGGTTCTCGAACAATTTTGGGATCAACACATCGAAGCAAAGACCCGCCTATGCCGATCTTCGCTCGATGTGCTTACCTTCAATGAAAACGCTCATGAGAACAGATATCTCATGTACCAACACCTTATCGATCGATGAAAACTCGGTTAAGTTTCTCAAGCATCTTCACCATGTGGAGTTACTATTGATGAAATCGGGATGTCGTTAAAGAAGACCCTACAATCAATGCCATCTTGGAAGCCACCGAGGTGTATGTGAAAAATTCATCTCGACTAACCGAATCGATTGAAATGCTCCAATCGCCAATGTTCGTGGTCTCCAATCTTCGCTCGTCTCTTCGACCTCGGTGGACTCATTGAACACCTGTGTAGTTGCTATGGCTCAGCCTCGCCTTCCATGGCTCGGAATCTTGGTCCCTGGATGACCGCTTGGAGCTTTCAAAGCTAACTGGATACAAAGGTCATGGTCTTCAGCGAGGGCTATGATCATCGAAATATATCAGCCTTCAATGGTCAAGCATCTCCGCCCCTCAAGACCAACTCCAACTCTTGCCCTCACCGAAGTTCCGACAACAGTTGAGGGGAGAATATTGTCAAGAAACTCTTCTCACACCGAGGGGATCCAACACCAACAAAGATCGAGGCTCAAATCTCATCATCACCACCAGCCTCAAGAACACCTATCTCATCAATCCCACCAACAACATCAACAACAACAACACCGACAAGAATCACTTCAATAACAACAACACCACCACCCTCGTAGCAACTTCATCTTCCTCGTGCCAGACAAAGGAAAAGGAAAATGGCAACTTCGAGCTCGAGAAGATTCCCTATAAAATCGGCGACATCGAATATCCGCTCACACCACAACAAATGAGTAAACACCTTGCTAAAGAAGAAAAAGATTGAAACAAGTCGAGGAAGAGAAAAGGAATGTAAAAGACCGAAAAGGTTGTCGCCAAGAAGTCGAGAACATGGGATTAGATCCAAGCAAACTTCAAAGGGTCAGCAGGCAAAGTTCAAGGAAGCTCAGTCGCTCGGATACGCAATGAAAAGCAGGTTGGAAGAAAAGAAGAAGAAAATCAAGCTCTTAGGCAAAGCGTAATCGAGGATTACAATCGACAATGACAAGTCAAGGCTTCCTAAAAGATCACGGATGTCGAATCATCCCTAATACCAAACCTCCGCCATGAACGCCTACGTAGGGATGATAAAAGGCACTTCAAGTTCATGATCCTCTCAAATTCACCGACTTGGGATCATCGAACTCGATGAACTTGGTCCAATTATTGAAGAAGAAGAATGTGGTGGTTAAGGACCGATGAAGATGCTCAAGAAAAGATATGAAAGACCGAGATTGTCTAGCTCAACTGGAATTCACCGCTTTAATCGCACCTCAAGGATCTCAACCACAATCATCCACCGGCAAAAGGAAGAGAGTTGAGTTCCAACCCGAGATTAAAGTGCCGGACCTGAGTGTAATAGGAAGTCGCTCAAGGGTTAAATTTAGAACTGCCTAGTGATTGAGAAGCTCGAAAGAGGGCTATTCCACATTGATGTCTATGGAAACCACCTTTTCAAAGATGGAGTGACATTGATCAGTGGTGTGGCCGCAATGTCGAGCTACATACCGATGGCCTCTCAAACCAAACCTTAGCGAACATCGTTACGCTAAGACCGAATGCCAAGATAAGAAACCATCCCGACAGAGAAACACTCATCACCAAAAAGGTCAAGCTTGAAGCATTGGGAATCCATCCGGACCGACATCATTTTGTTTTATCTTTTGTACTAGTGATAGGAACTATGTAATCGATCAATAAACGATGTATGTTTTATTCATTTACTCGGTGTTCCTTATTGTATTCATTAGTACATTCAAGGCAAGAAGAAGCCTCTTACTCACTTACATCGATCAACCACTTAGGCTATTTGTATATCCAAATAGGGGAGACCGTTGGGTTCAAGAATACCCAAACCCTTAATCTAGGATTTGAATAGAAAATAGCCCAAGTGTTTAAATCTGTTAACACAAACAAGTCATCGAGTGCATAGTCTCGGTGAGTCGCCTTCGTGATACTCGTGATGAGGCGAAGAAGAAGTCTCCACCCGCAGAAGGAGGAACTTAAAGGGTGAAGACCGAGTCAAGAAGAAGATGATGGATTCAAGTGAGTGATGACAATAACTCACCGAATCCCTAAGATTCTCTCCAACTTCTTACATCAAGACAAACCAAGTAGAAGATCAAGGATGTAAAGATCAAGAAAGAGCGGGACAAGGCGGGAAAAGGTTGAATCGATAAGACAAAGTCCTTATCAACCAAAGTCAACTTTCCCCGAATGGCAAAGATCGTGCCGTGTCATCACCGAACTTAGGAAAGTAGTCTTGTCTCTTACCTAGAATAGACTTTAGAATGAGACAAAATACTTCAAGATTTTGTCTTCAGATGATGTCGCTTGTCACTTAGGAAAGAGTCAAATATCATACATGTATAAATAGCATAAGAGATGGAGTGAAAAGGTTAAGCTTGTGAATTGTAAAACACACATACACGCAAGCCATCTTTTCACTCCAAATACAACTTAGTTCTTGAGATAGCTCGGTGAGCTCTAAGAGTTGTGCTCGACTTAGCCTCGAGCTAGAGAGGAGTCACCCAACTTTGTCATTTCAATCCCAAGTACTATTCCGCAAGTACTTGGGTAACGTATTCTTTGTTGATTTATTTCAAATAAGAATATGATGTTGAAAATTACTTAGTGTGCTTTTCTTATGTTAATTTCAGTCATAGTTCACTATTAACTTGTTTTATAAACTTAAACTGTTTTAAACGATAGTGAACGGGGAACAACAGTATTGCCTAAGTACTTAGCCATAAGTCCCCTGATCATGAACCATTAGTCACCGCGAGTGAACGCAGATATCGTGAATAGTACTACGGGATTAACGACCCGCTTTGGTTATAGAGAAACAACCGGCGCACTATATTTGAATTTCTTTAGGTAATTGGCTATTACCTCCTTTGGGGCAAACTTACGTACACTGGTAATTCGGTGTATGCAGTTGAGTCTTGGTTTCATGAGCTTAGCGCATAATAATCTGTGATTTTTCATTATGATATTGTTATTTTACAATGATCATGCTCTTATACTTGTGTTCAAATTTATTCAAACCTATGAATTCACTCAACCGTTGTGTTGACCTTTTAAGCATGTTTATCTCAGGTATTAAAAAGGCGATAGCTAGACTTTGGAGGCACTTGGGCATTGGCATGGCATGGTCATAGACGACTCTGATTTATGTATCGGGACCACATCTTGTTAATGGGATATTTTCCGCAACAATTTAACTTTTGTAAACATTATTTTACTATGATAAATGAAATCTTTCAAGGAAAACTGTTGTTCTATGCTTTGTGTTATGATATCAATTGAGTAATACCCCAATAACATTATCTTCCGCTGCAAATCATTTTTGGGGTGTTACAGATTGGTGTCAGAGCCTTGGTTATAGAGAACTGGGTATTTTTCAAACCTAGACTATAACCGTTCTTACAAAAACTTAACCCTATGATCGACACATGCCTGCCTGCCAAGCTGAATGCCTCGCTTATGACTCGTCGTAGTCATCCTTGTTAAGATATGTGATTATTACTACTAACTTAGTCTCACTATTAGTTAGGATTGCCTTACTTATACGTATGTTTACGTATCACAGCGCTACGCCTTCTCCCCTACGTAACATGAAATAGTTGTTCAGTCACTCATAGCGATCTTTAAAAGAGTTGGGACATGTTACTAGTATAACTAAGCTAAGCATTGCAAGATTCATTGAACCTCGGGTGAATATAGATTGATCACCTATATTCAACCAGGGACAGTGGGACATAGCTTGATCACCTATGTCTGACTCAGAGGTGAATGTTGCAATACTGAAAGTAGTTATAATAGTGTTATGTCCAGCTGACCTCCTAATTGACTTCTGAAAAGGGAAAATTTTCATAAGTGTTCATTAAATATCATAAGAGTTATAAAGGGCTACATTCAAATCATCGGTTTGATGATAGTTATGTTCAAAATCATTCTTAGGAGAATATAACAATCACTATGATGTTGGGTGCATCATCGGATCTATTGTTTTATGAAATTGGAAATCTGGATTACTTCCACATACAACACACTAGCGTCACAACATTTCCTCACTACGACACATCTTCTCCTAGGAGGAACGCCTTTTATTACAGTACTACGCTCTCTAAACTGACCATTTTACACTACTACTTCACACCTCCGCGTCTACATGGAGATTTGCCCAGCAGATTATGCATAACTATTAACTACTAGCAACGTGCATGGAGATTTGCCTGGCAGATGTGCACACTATTTAAACGTTGCTTGTGAAATACTATTGGATCGTTACAACATCATGTCTTCACCATCCGGTCTTATTATAGTTCTCTCAAACGTTGAGATCTCGTTATCCACTGTTGAAACAGTGTCACCGCTACCCCAAAACTCGTACCCAATCGATGAACCGGAGTACACCCCTATTCGTTCTAGGAACGACACACCTCGACATCTAGAGAGGGAACCCCTCGCTGATCATAATAAACAAACCACTATACCAAGAGTTAACTTGCAACTCAAGTCACTATTTCTGGGAACAGATCCCTGATCTTTCACTCATCCCTTGGAAATACCAACTGTCACTCGCTAACCTCTTGTGAATTAGTAAGATGTGTCACTATCCAACACGAAAACTACTTTCATCTATCTCATCGACTATCTTATCAATACGCAACTGCTTTTAACTACTTTATCAACTTTTTAAGGTCACCTAGCAAGATGTCTTGTTGTAATATCATTAAACCGAATATTCCGACCTTACTAGTATTTTGTTCAACAATGAGAAGTTCTTCTATTACCCTAGGAGCTACCCTACAAGCCACCTCACGAGCTATTCATTAAACCAAGTTGTTGTTTCAATACTAAACCTCGAACTACGATCTATTATAATAAAGTATTATCCTTATCACGCAATAAAGTGGTTTTACAAACCTTTTTAGTAAGCTATATTGCAAATACTTTATAAACCATTCGCTCGCTTGAAAAGCTTTAAAGGATAACCGATATTTTTATCAAATCTTTGAAGTAAATCAGACATTTCGTTTTGAAACGACAAATAACAACATTTTAAGGATCAAACTGATTTATCATTTACAAAAGCTAAGGTGTTGGAATTATTTGAAAATTTGAGAAACAACTTTTGAATTCACATGTAAATCTCCAACTTGGAACCGATTCCATGTTGTCGCTTAAAACTTTGTTTAACAAGTTTTCATCACAAAAGCTGAGGTTCAACAACTTTCTTTACATACGCCAAGCTCTCTTCTAAAATTTTAAATACTCGCTATTTTTAAACATTTAGAACTTATGAGGTTATGCATACCCAACTACATTTTTGTTAACGTTTTCACCATCGGTGACTTTTCTTAAATCACATCGGTAACAACAATAAAAACTCGTGGTAACATTTTCTTGAAACTACTTATTCCTACGAAATGAAAATTTATGGTCAAACTTTATCAAATGTTCTTATGCGAGGAAGTGTCAAACGTCGACTTTTGAAAAGTTGTCTCAATTACATCAAGTGTAAAAACTTGTTTTATTAAAACCCCTCGAAGTCACAAACATCTTACACAAATTATCTATCTCAAGGAGATAACAGTTCTTGAAAACTTATGTGTCTTTCAAACAAACGAGTATTCAGATAAATTTATCAACGTCACGTTTTCAAACGAGCTACTAAACTTTAAACCTTTATTTTATCACTTAAGCAAGTAACACAAATTTAACCTCGTGGACGAGGTTCCCATAAGGGGTAGGTACTGTGAGACCCCGAGAAATTAACCACACAATTATCAAAGGTAAACCATGATTAACGATAACCACAGGATATTTTTCTTTTGAAATAACTTTCGACACGTCCTCATGTGGCATAACTTACGAATGATTCCAAAACCGACAAGATACGAGATATAATTTTTATAAAACTTACCACGTGCTCGATAAGTATTTTTTATATATAAAATATATATATATATTAAACTTTTTATTTATAATCCCACCGGGCCTCTAAGCCCAACCCGACTCAAACCAATCCATCCCATTTCCTTCTTGTACTCACATGATTTAACCGATCTAACCCATCACAAAATCCTATGAGCCTAGCCCGTTGCATGCTCAACCCAACTCTACCCTAAGTATTCTATTACACAAGGACCATGCAAGTGATTTGCAATATTATGCATTTCTTTTGTTCCTTGGCAGTAACGAATCACAAGATACAAAAGCAAACCCCAACTTTTATTTTTATCATGCGTGAGTAGTATTAGGGAGACAAGCAAAGGAAGTAAAGAGTACTAAACCACCCTACATACATTTTATATTAAGCCTAATACCTACAAGACCACTCTAGCCTATTATTATATTGACCTAAGCATTGCAAGTAAGTACCATGTGTTTCTGTGATGGACAAGTATCAACAAAAGCAACACACCAAACCTTTGGTCCGTATGCATGTTTGCATGCATGAGTAAGTTGGAAATTAAAGTAAACATGGAAGTTCTATGTTTCTGTGGTAGAGGTCGAGTACACAAGCAAACCAACAAAAACAATCTCATTTTTGTCTAGGCAACACGTACCACAAAATACAAATTATAATAATCTAAATTTAGATTCTTAAGTTTTACCCGTCTATTATGTACTATCTTGAGGACTTTAGTAGTAGACAATTGACGAGTTTTAGTACTAGACAATTGAGGAGTTTTAATACTAAGCAAGATCAAGACACAAATACTAGTTGCAAGGTTACTCTCGTTGCTTTTCTGTGGCAGTAGCGAATCATTAGACAAAGCACCACATTCTTCCTTTGACCTTGATTCTTGCGTGTAGTATGGAACAAAGAGGACAACACCTAAGACTAGGCTACCCTAGCCATTTAAAATATTACCTAGGCACATTTTCTTTTCTTTCTCTTCTATTCGACGCAAACCACAAGGAACCAAAGCAAAACTATCAACTTGGTCTTCATGCATTTCATGCGTGAGTATGTATGTTCAAAAGAGTAGAGACAAAGCCTAAACAAGCAAACCTTATTTTAACTCTCATGTTTCTGTGGTAATATGACGAGACACAAGGCAACAAAAGCAATACACCACTTCTTGGCCAATTCAGTTTGCGTGTTAATGTGAGAGGAGGAGACCAAAGGACACAACACCAAGCCACCACCTAGCTACATAATTAACAAATCCACATTGACTTCTTTGACTTGTTTAACTTGATAAGGTTTTAAAAGGTACCATTTTGAGGGTCGTTTAGCCCTTATTTGATCACTTTGTATCCGTTATTGCTTAATATCGCTCCTTTTCACTTTTAGGTCTCTTGAAGGCAAAATGCTGGAATGGCACTTATTTGGACGAAAAGCGCGAATATACGAAGAAAATGGCCAAAGTCGAATCGAGACACTCAAAGTCGCCGAAAATAGAAGGCGACGGCCATCGCTTAATCGCGACGCCGTCAGAGGATTTTGTGACGGTCAAGACAAAACTCAGATTTTCAAGAGACGGCGCGGGCTTTAAAGGAGTAGACCGTCGCAACTCGACGGCCTAGATGTGACCCGACGGCGCCGAAGTCAAGAGGACGGCACACAGCATAAGGTGACGCCGCCGCAAGGTTAACGTGGCCAAGACGAAACCCTAATGACGGCGACACGACGGCGCCACGAAACATAAGGTGACGCCACGATATGTAATCTTATATATAGAATCCGAATTTTTCGCTTTTAGAGAGTCTTTTGGAGTAAAACCTAAAACCGAACCAAGGGTATCTTGTACAAGATTTTAGGGTTCTAAACCCTATTTTACATCAAGATAAGTATTTACTTCATCAATTCAATTATGTCTTTGATTATTTGTGTGTATGCTTGCATGTTCTCCATGTCCCGCTAATTTACTTGTGTGTTTGCTTAGGAATATGAAACTTAATTATTGAATATTGATTGGTTGTTTCTTATCTTAGTTGACTAATGATCTAGTAATGCGATAGGTCATTCGTTGTGTACTTAATGCTTGATTCATCTTTGTGAACCTTAGAATATGATTACCGAGTAGTTGTAGGCTAAACCATCCAAAGAGTGCCTTAGAGTAAGAGTTTATCATCCCTAGTGGGTTTTGTAGACGAGACCCTTTGGTAAGTTCAAGAGTTAGGAGAAACGATACCCTACAACTTTAGACACACAACGCAACTAAGAATAAGGACGTGACAACTCAACCATCAATAGGAGATAATTAAGGAGTAGTAAAACCTAAGTAAACACATCTTTAAACTATCATACGAGCACACATTAATTAGACATAGACTCCCACAACCTTAGTTTAGATAATTAGATAATAGTAGAGTAATCGGTAGAAATACCAACCCCCCAAATCCAATACCCGAGATTCGTACCTTTCAATTTCATAAAATATAAAAATACAAAAATAATCTTCTTCAACCTCAACCTTAGCGTAGTAACTCCTTACTAGCATTCCTATTCCCTAGAGAACGATATCAATACCCGTGGCTTACCCTAATTACTACACTACAACGATTAGGTTCATCGCCTAGGTGTTATAAAACTTGCTCAAGAAAAGGAAGTTTCCTTGACCCCGAACGACGCGTGTAGCGTTATCAAGTTTTGGCGCCACGCCGGGAATAGAATAGCTAGTTAGTAGTCCACCTCGCTTAGGTTCTTTGCTTGATTCCTATCAAGTAAATTTTTTCTCATTTTTAGCTTTCTTAGTCTATCCCCTTCTTGTGACCTTTGTTCGTAATACCCATCACTTTTCATCATGGAAGATGATAACCAACCACCACTCATCAACCCACCACCAAATGACCCGCCAAGAGCCCGTACTCTTGGTGAATACTCAAGACCAAGCCACCTAGGCTATAGGAACACCATTGAGCTTCCCGACCAAGCCCAAACTACGGCCCTGCGATCCGACACCATCCGGTTGGTGCAAAACGGATGTGCATTCCATGGACTTCGTTCAAGATCCAAATCAAGATCCGAGGGATTTCTCAAAATTGTCGATTCCATCGACCTTGATGCTACTACTCGGGAGACCACGCTACCGCTGCCTCTTCCAATTCTCTACGGGACCAAGCTAGTAATTGGCTTGAGCGACTTCCCGCCGGCTCCATCTCAAGTTGGGATGATCTTACCTCTCGCTTCCTTGCTCAATTTTTCCCACCGGGAGAACCACTAAGCTTAGGAATGACATCTTGATGTTCCAACAACGCCAAGGTGAATCTCTACGAAGCATGGACCCGATTCAAGGACTTACTTCATAAAGTCCTCATCACGGCATTGATCTTTGGCTCCAAGTCCAAATCTTTATGATCATGTCAACTTCCCCACTAAGCGATCCATTGACCAAGCGGCCGGTGGAAAACTTAGTGATCTCACCGCTGAAGAATCATGGGGTATAATAGAGGACCTTGCCCTCACGACAACGAAAGTTGGGACGACCCCGTGAGCTACCTAAAACCGCCAAGGCAATCTCCTTGCCTTCCATCAACTCACAACCTTCCGACCGTAGGATGATCGAACTTGAAGATCAAGTTAACTTCCTCATGAGTTCTTACGAAAATCCTAAGTCTTCACACCATGTGAACAAAGTTTCTTCCTCGTGCGAGCCGCTTTGTGATCCTCATAACACGCCAAGACTAGCACCCGATCCCCGAACATGCTTCCGCTGACTACGCATCCTCGCCAGACATGGAACGGGAGGAAGATTCCCTACAATACCCGGACCTAGGAATTTCAATGAAACCCGTGAGGCATGGAAAAGCAAGCCCGACTTCACGGGGACAAACCAAAGAATTCACCTCCAATGATTTCTCATGGCCCCACCTAACGGTCCTAACCAACAAAACATCAAGGGATGTTGCAAAACCTAGTTGCATCTCAAGAAACCCAAATGGCTAAGCTCGGACCACTTTAACCATCAACAAGCCGAGATGGATAGAAGATAGACAACCTTTGAAAGCCATAACTAATAGTGATAAGAAGGTTAGTGCTATCTCAACTCCCGAGCCTTCGTGTATTGAGATTAAGGATCCAAGCAAGCTAACTAAGCACGCTCAATTCGTCAATACCATCGCCTTAGTGAAACCGGATAGAATGATTTACCTAAGAGGACCATACGCTTGTGGATGATGAAACACCCGAGGAAGTAGATGAAGTAGACATTGACTATTTCAACAAATTTCCTACGGAAGAAGAACTATCCCGCCACCCTCACTTAGTGCGTGACCTCCGTCACATGTATGTTAGAAAAGCCCTAGAATCAAGTTTGGGAACCCTTGGAATCTTAACATACCATGTTGCATAGGACACCTTTTGTGGCAAAGGCTACATTGATCGCAAATCCCCAATCAACATAATGACTAGCACCTACTACAACCGGATAATGAAGAAGCCTATCCCAACTAGGCAAGACCCCGATAATCCTAGTGATAAGTGCAATTTTCTTGGTAGAGTTAAGGGATTGCCCGCTCATGTAGGTAGTTTCACGCCCCTACGGACTTCATAATTGTGGATGATATTAGCACAACCATAGACCCTAGCTTGTCCCACGTTATTCTAGGAAAACCATTCATAGAAAGCACCGGATGACCTATGACCCTCGTTAGAGTAGTGCGATTCAAGGATGAGACCGACGACATAGCTTACCAAATGCCGCTTAAGATTGAGAAGTTTTCATCACTCTAATGATGAAAAGGAACTTAAACCGCTTGGTCTATTACGTGAATGATGAGGATAGGGAAAAGGGAGTAGATTATGTTATGGCTAAGATTTTCGGGTTCTATAAAGATTGTTTGAACTTAGGACCGAAATATAGGACCGAGTGGGGAGAGGACGAACTCTTAGAGAGGTGCATCATAGGACACTTCTACAACATGGAATCCCCCGATAGAGACCGTCAAGAGGGCGGTAGTGAAGCAACGTAGGAGCACGACTACGAGTCTAGCTACAAGACTCTTAAATAAAGAAAAGCGCTTCGTGGGAGGCAACCCATGCTTAATTGTTTGCTTGTTAGTGTCATATGTCTTTTATTAATTGTTTATCCTCATGTTTAAATTTGTAAAAATGCTTTATTTTGTTTTTAACCTCGCCTTAATTGCATATAAAGGTATTTTACATAAGGGATAAGTGTAGGAGGATTACACACGCTTTCAAAAGAAACGTAAACATGAGAATAACAATTAACTAAAAGATATATATGTTTGTTTGTTCGAGTCAAATGCTTGTATCGAGTCATAATGGATGTTTTTGCGTAAATTTTTCCGATTCTAAAGATGTAAATTTTCCGTAATTTTTCCGTAAAATCGCACCGCTTTTTGTCGTGATAACCGACGGCGTCAGATTGCAACCGACGCGCCGTGAAGGAGTAAAACATCGATTACTTTTTCTCGCTTTTCGAGCTACTTATAAATTTTTGAATTTTCCGTGTCTTAATTTTCTTAGAAATTTGTAAACATCCATTCCACAAGCATTATATCCTAGTTTAAATCGAGTCTTATATATATTATTACCGCCGATTTTACGCGAAGGTTTCGCTTTGTTTTCTTCAAGTGTGCAGTTTAGTTTGTCAAGAAGAAGTTACATAAGATTGGAAGGAGCTTTTCACGCAATAATTCTTCTTGGAAAGGATTTAACCACCACTTTACACGGATCCTACCGAGCTAATCGGGAGTATTAGTTTTTTCGCTTTTAATTACCTTCCATTATCATAACTTTGATACTTTCGGGAACATTGGGGACAATGTTCGCTTTAAGTGTAGGAGGAAAATAAACGGAACTTTGAAACTATGCTTATCCTTGATTATTTGCTTTGTCCAAGTGCATTTGTGTAATAAACCATGAGAAAATGTCGGTTAGGGTAATTTTGGCACCAAATTTAAAAATTTTCATGACATATAGGAGTGGGCCATTAGTCTTAACATAAAGCGCCTCACGGATAGGAAGTTGCATGACTAGCACAAAACCCTTTACCACCCAAATTCCACCAAAATGTGAGGATCGCCTTAGATTAGTAGGAATTAAAAGCATTCATCTTTAATGCTTAGAGTGTGAACCGTAGTATATTAGATTCTAGAACTTGTTTTGTGATGCATTCCGAGATCGCAAGTGAGGCTACACTTGTGTAGTTAGGAATAACTAAATGATAAGAGGCATTAGGATAAACCCTTGTTTGATACCCGTAATATAATTACTTCTTCCACATCGGTTGAGTAATTCCCCACACCCTTTGCGTTGTACTCATCTTTAGTACACGATACCCTAGTTAACCCCTCGAGCCTATCCTTTTCGTGGTTCTCGTGATGTTTCGGTTTTTCCGAATATCAATGAAGAGCATTGTTTACACCCCACCCCAAATATACACCCAAATCGCCTTAGCCTACCCCTTATGCACTCACTTTTAGTGCAAATTATTGTTATCACCCTAAACCCTTAGTTCAATTATCCGTTGCTTGCATGAGTTGCTAAGTCGAGTCATATCCCTTGTATACGCTTTGGGACGATTGGGATTCATGGAAAAGTTAAAGTTTATGAAATGACGGAAGGGAATGTTAAATTCAAATTCCTTTGTTTGCATAATAATGTACCCCAAGTGTTTTGATCTTTTCAATTCGGGTCAAATTAGTGTTAGAGTAATAAAACTCAAGTGTAGGGATGTGCCTATAAATCCCTATCATTTTGATGTTACCTTAGAGGATGGTAGAGTAAAAGTGTAAAAAAAAAAAAAAAAAAAAAAAAAAAAATAGAAAAAAAGAAAAAAGAAAAAAAAAATAGAGTGAAAAAAAAAAAAAAAAAAAAAAATATGGGCTACCATCCTACATCTATCTTTTAAATTTATGTTTGTTTATTTCGTTACCTAGAGTTTTAGAGTGTCGAGTCTTGGCTTAGCAACGCCATTCTTCGTATGCATTTAACATAGAGATTTTTGACTTTCCACCACTAAATAGCCTATCCCACCAAACCCTTGTTTCCTACCGTAAGCCTAACGTTACAACCCTTTAAAAGACCTCTTTGATAGTCTTTCCTAGGTGCTTACGCCAAAGCGATGGAGGTTTGATCTATTCTCAAGCCTATGGTAATCTATGTACTAGGACCGTTAATGAGTGTTTATCTTCCATTTCCTATTTGTTATATTTCATATATACACCGAGAGAGATGTGAGTATCCAAACACCCCATGTGAGGTGCTAGTATGTAATTTCGTGCTTGTTATGACTTTTATGGGCTTATATGTGTTGTGGACCGCTTTGAATTAATGCTTCATGACCCCTAACTTATAAATTAATTGGTTAAAGCACATTTGCTTGAGGACAAGCAAATAACAAGTGTAGGGATATTTGATAAGGTTTTAAAAGGTACCATTTTGAGGGTCGTTTTAGCCCTTATTTGATCACTTTTGTATCCGTTATTGCTTAATATCGCTCCTTTTCACTTTTAGGTCTCTTGAAGGCAAAATGCTGGAATGGCACTTATTTGGACGAAAAGGCGCGAATATACGAAGAAAATGGCCAAAGTCGAATCGAGACACTCAAAGTCGCTGAAAATAGAAGGCGACGCGCCATCGCTTAATCGCGACGCCGTCAGAGGATTTTGTGACGGGTCAAGACAAAACTCGATTTTCAAGAGACGCGCGGGCTTTAAAGGAGTAGACCGTCGCAACTCGCACGGCCTAGATGTGACCCAGACGGCGCCGAAGTCAAGAGGACGGCACACAGTATAAGGTGACGCCGCCGCAAGGTTAACGCGCCAAGACGAAACCCTAATGACGGCGACACGACGCGCCATTTAAACATAAGGTGACGCCGTCGCATATGTAATCTTATATATAGAATCCGAATTTTTCGCTTTTAAAGAGAGTCTTTGGAGTAAAACCTAAAACCGAACCAAGGGTATCTTGTACAAGATTTTAGGTTCTAAACCCTATTTTACATCAAGATAAGTATTTACTTCATCAATTCAATTATGTCTTTGATTATTTGTGTGTATGCTTGCATGTTCTCCATGTCCCGCTAATTTACTTGTGTGTTTGCTTAGGAATATGAAACTTAATTATTGAATATTGATTGGTTGTTTCTTATCTTAGTTGACTAATGATCTAGTAATGCGATAGGTCATTCGTTGTGTACTTAATGCTTGATTCATCTTTGTGAACCTTAGAATATGATTACCGAGTAGTTGTAGGCTAAACCATCCAAAGAGTGCCTTAGAGTAAGAGTTTATCATCCCTAGTGGGTTTTGTAGACGAGACCCTTTGGTAAGTTCAAGAGTTAGGAGAAACGATACCCTACAACTTTAGACACACAACGCAACTAAGAATAAGGACGTGACAACTCAACCATCAATAGGAGATAATTAAGGAGTAGTAAAACCTAAGTAAACACATCTTTAAACTATCATACGAGCACACATTAATTAGACATAGACTCCCACAACCTTAGTTTAGATAATTAGATAATAGTAGAGTAATCGGTAGAAATACCAACCCCCAAATCCAATACCCGAGATTCGTACCTTTCAATTTCATAAAATATAAAAATACAAAATAATCTTCTTCAACCTCAACCTTAGCGTAGTAACTCCTTACTAGCATTCCTATTCCCCAGAGAACGATATCAATACCGTGGCTTACCCTAATTACTACACTACAACGATTAGGTTCTTGACGCCTAGGTGTTATAAAACTTGCTCAAGAAAAGGAAGATTTCCTTGCGAACAAGGGATCTCGGTTCGATCCTTAGTAGTGGCACTTGCCACATTTTTATGGTTTTTCCACTTTCTCACATTGGCAGTTTCAGCCCCTCTAAGTTTAACCACTTAACACTTTTCTCAAAAACTTAAATAAGTTGGAAACTTATAATGCATTTACATCGGGGGACCAAATGTGTAAAATTTGACTTTTGAAAGTATTTTACCAAAACAATTTCAACAAGGGACTAAAATTGAAAATTTTGGAAATTTTGGATAGAAAATACTTTTGGGTACAAAGTGTCATTTTTCCAATGTTTAGGGACTAAACTTGTACTTTTCGTAACTAGAGGGTAAAAAGTGTAAATTTGATAAGGAGTTTAGAAAACTTGTAAACTTATCACGACTCCGTAAAAACAAGTACTTTAATGATCTAAGTCTATAACGAGAAGTATTATGTCCGATATACACTAAGCTTATATATATAAAATTATAAGTATATAATTTTATGAAATCATTAATCGATATCGACGCATCTTAATAGTAAATACACTAAATACTTGACAACGTCGTTATTTTCATAAATCGACAACGGGGAACATTTCACTTATGCGTAAGTGAGGATCTTTGATAAATATCAAACTAAGACAATGTAGCACGTAAATTAACTTAAAACGTTAAGCACTCACAAACCCTATTGAATTGGACAATTTAATAATCTATTGAATAAGAATATTCAATTCTCTATTATTTTGGTCGCGAACCAAAATGTTTATCATATTCTGAAACTCGCCATCTCAACATTTTTAGGTTTCGGTTTGGAACCTCCGCTACATTGTGTTTGATCTATTTGTGCTTGTTTATTATCATCAAAGTGAGTTCATAGCCTCGCTTTTACCTTTATTTTGCAAACCCCGCGAGGGAGATACATGCTCTAAACTAAAACACAAGGTTTTTCATAAATGATCTCTTCTTGATTATTGGTACTACCTAAGTACTTAGCCATAAGTCCCCTGATCATGAACCATTAGTCATCGCGAGTGAACGCAGATATCGTGAATAGTACTATGGGGATTAACGACCCCGTTTTGGTTATAGAGAAATAACCGGGGCGCACCATATTTGAATTTCTTTAGGTAATTGGCTATTACCTCCTTTGGGGCAAACTTACGACACCGGTAATTCGTGTATGCAATGAGTCTTGGTTTCATGAGCTTAGCGACAATAACTGTGATTTTTCATTATGATATTGTTAGTTTACAATGATCATGCTCTTATACTTGTGTTCAACTTTATTCAAACCTATGAATTCACTCAACCGTTGTGTTGACCTTTTAAGCATGTTTATCTCAGGTACTAAAAAGGCGATAGCTAGACTTTGGAGGCGCTTGGGCATTGGCATGGCATGGTCATAGACGACTCTGATTTATGTATCGGGACCACATCTTGTTAATGGGCTATTTTCCGCAACAATTTAACTATTGTAAACATTGTTTTACAACGATAAATGAAATCTTTCAAGGAAAATTGTTGCTCTATGCTTTGTGTTATGATATCAATTAAGTAATACCCCAGTAACATTATCTTCCGCTGCAAATCATTTTTGGGGGTGTTACATGTATGATATCAGCAGCGTGGTTCATCATCTTGCAAGGACGTAGCAAATATTACTAATGTACTCGAGAGACGAATGAAGAATTAGGCGCCATCCAAGGATCGTGGTTCAAGTTACTCCTTAAAGTCTTAAGGTTTATGTCGGGGCCAACAGAATTTACGTCGAAAAGAGGGTTAAGCAGATTCAGAGTACAACTCTGAAAGAGAGTATTAATTACTACTAGCAATCAATAGATTGACTCACTAGTGCACTTAATACTTAACACAGAAAGATGCAACATTCGAATCCAAAGTCATAATTTCTAAAAGAAATTTGACTACTAATCGATATCAAATCAAATTCCAACTAAGAATAAAAGTCAACGATTCTAAACGGTTATGCTAAAAGCATACCCATCAATAGAGCGTAAGGCAAATATCAAGAGAACAACATCGATGGAATAACATTGATCGAAGATAAGGCAAGACCGAAACAAAACGAGGCTACAAGAATAAGCAAATCCAAGGCCATAATTTCCAAAAGAAATTGATTACCAAGCGATATCAGATCAAATTCCAAATACGAGTGAACGTCAACGGTTCCAAACGGTTATGCTAAAAGCATACCCGTCGATAGAGCGCAAGGTACAACATCAAATGAACAGCATTGATGGAATGACATCGATTGAAGATAAAGCTCGGGGTAAAGGCGTCTGTAACAAGACCAAAAACAAAACAAGGCAGCGGGAATAAGGGAATCCAAATTCAGAGCGAGACTCAAGGTCACATAGTCTCACAAACTAAATTCAAACGTAGCAAAAATCGATTCCAAACACTTCAATAAACTCGACATATGAGTTTATTACATCTTCTCGCAACCCGAATACATGCTTGTGACCAATCGGGTCTAACCCGACCCGATGCGAAACGAGGTCAGACGGTTACAACGATTCCAAAAATAATCCGAACTCATATCATGACAAGACGGGGATGAAAAGCGTTCCGTACAAGAGAAAGCATATTGCGATAAACAGGAATTGTGATGCAAGTGTGTTGGGTGTGAAGGAAAACTTTTATAATATTCCATGCTCGTATACACACACCAAAACTTTACCATTCTCCAAAATCAAACCGAAAACCAACCGAACATAACTCTATTATAACTACTCCAAGTATCGCAAAATTCACCTCTGAGTTGGACATAGGTAATTAGTCTATGTCCCACTGTTCCTGGCTGAATATAGGTGATCAATCTATATTCACCCGAGGTTCAGTGAATTTTGATATACTCGACTTAGTTACACTAGCACCATGTCCTTTACTTCCAAAATTCGTTTCCAAAAGACCAAAACAAATAACCACACTCGAGGACGAGTGATGATATTATGCGAGGAAAGAGGCGAACGCTACAACAGGTACGATGAGTAAATATAAATATGTCGAAGATACTTATAGCATATAGCGAAAAAATAAATGGATATACTCATCCAACAGTAAGGCACACATCTCATCAAATATATTAGCAATCAGAGTCACAAGTGAGGCATCAGCTTGGCAGGCAGGTACGTGTCGGTCATAGGGTCATGTTTTCGTAAAAGCGGTTATTGTCTAGGTTTTTGAAAATTTACCCAATTCTCTAAAACTTAGGCTCTGATACCAACTGTAACACCCCCAAAATTTGGGTTTAGCGGAAGCATACAAGTCTTGGGTGCTACTAATTGGTATAACAACACAAGTCTAGAATAACGGGTTTTTCTTAAGAAAACTCTTTATTCAATATATATCAAAGTTTACAATCAAATTTAATGCGGAATTAGGCCCATAATAAATAAGCGGTCCCGAACACAAATATCATAGTCGTCTATAACCATGCCATGTCGTTGCCCAAGCGCCTCCAATAGTAAACTATCGCCTCAATACCTGAAAATACGTGCTAAAAGTATCAACCGAGGTTGGTGAGTTCATAGGTTTGCATAGAAATATAGCGAGTTCAAAAGAGCTTTTCGATCATTGTGGCGCCCACAATGTCGTGAAAACAAAGTTTACCTTTAAGCAAAATAGTAAGGCGGACCACTAGGTTTCTAAGTGCAAATCATTTCTCATAAACAAGTCAAATTTAACCGAGGCATACCCTGCCTAACTTACAGTATCAAAGTATTTATCCGCAAAAATAGCTCAAAAACAACCACTTGGACCATATCAAAATCAAATACTACAACGAATATAGTGTTACGCAAGCATAACTATTACGCAGGCTAAGTCATAAACATTTAAGAAATCATTACGCCCTAATCACATATATAAATCGACATGTTATACGTCATGGCAAGTGGTGCCCCAAATCCGGGTAAAACCCTAGCAAGTTGGGCAACCCAAGTCCAGACGGGTGGCCAACCATGATACATCTATCTATAACATTTGCACTATCCTGAGCCAGGAATTAACAATACATAAATGTGTTTGGGTCTCTAACCTTAGCCTAACACGTAATAGCTCACAAAAACATTTCCAGGTCCAATCAAAAGTTTTCCGGCATTTGTGTCCACATAAAAACATATCCAAACCAAATCACGCATTTCATCAAACAGAGTAACAATCGCGTATTCAAATCAATAAAATGGAGCATTTAGTAAAAACGAGCATGTATTTTCCCCCAAAACAGTTTTAAAGCAAGTAAAAGTAGGGGCCATGAACTCACATGAACAGAAGTAGCGCAAGAATCACAACTGGCATTAGTGAGCAAAGCACAACAGTCTCACAAGAAAGGCACAACGATATCAAGAAAGGAAGTACAACGATAATCAAACAGTACAGCACAACAGACTCGGCACAACCTAATAATAGAAAAAAGACATGTCTCAGTATCGTTTCTCACGAAGTAGCCAATAATAAAGTCGTACGAAAACATAAACGTCTTTGCTATCCAAAGCAACATCGTAGAGTAAAGACTTGGCATCGTCATTTGTGGAATGTGGACTCAAAACAACACACGTGAAAACTCCAGACAACGGAAAATCAAACTTAACGACTCAAATGACAACAAGATCGACAACAAAAACTCTCGTAATAAAAATAAACTAACGGAAACCGATCCGCAATCTAATCTAAGTCAAGCATCTTAAAAGAAAATTCCTTGTGTCATGTCTCGAAATGCATTATTATCTGTTACTTATTATCTTAAAAAGAAAAACGTTTATAATTATGTTATCAAAATCGTACAATTAAACTAACGTTTAGTTGTATTACTCATATGTTTAAAAACGTGGTAAAATTTACTCATTCGACCTATCATTTCGAGTCATCCCTTCTCGAGTCAATTCTAATTGACTCGAGCCCATCTAAGTCCAATTCCGAAACCCAAGTCAAGTTTCTATTTTGGGTCGCAATCTAATAATAATGATAATAATACTAGTATTACTCTAACTTGTCCAAATATATAAATGTAAAATCCATTTCGGCTATCATGGCTATTCCGAACCACGAGGTCACAGCTAACTCACGACAAGGCCAATCATCACGACTCAAAATGTGAGACATTATCATAACGGCTTAACCACATCATTATTATTATTATTATTATTATTATTATTATTATTATTATTATTATTATTGTTGTTGTTGTTGTTGTTGTTGTTATTTTTTTATTTATTTATTTTTTTTTTAAAAAACAACACTTTAGAAAATCAAAGGAAATTATAAGAAATTAGTGGGGAGCCGAGAGACTAACTGGGCCCCACACCCTCTAGCAATAGCAAAACAAACCCTACTAAAATATAGTAAGCACCATGCGCGCCCAATATCTCGAGTGACCGAGAACTTCGGATTCGTCACAGATTCACCACCTCCTTCTCGAGTTCACCAAAAGAAGAGAAAGCTAAGGGATGAACCTATATCCAATATCAAAGATTTGGTTTCAGATTGACACGCTTATACTGCAGCAAGCTCATCATGGCACGCCCGCCACAAAGTCACCATACCATAATGGCAATGGCGATGACCCAAGAAGATCAACACACACATCAAGGCCTCTCCCACGAGTAAAGTAACAAGTCACTTGGCGCAGTGTTTGTCCCTCTCAAAGATAGCCCGATATCAACTTCTTTACGAGCCAAAACCCTACCCGGAGCATATATCACGAGTATCACGCACCACATTATGTCGATGTTTAATACCAATAATACTGCAAGATGATACAAAGATGATCCCCATAGATATCACCCAGATAAACCTTGGAACAAGCAGAGCACGGATCGAGCGGAGAAAAGGGGACACCTAGACGATAGCATAAAACACACCGGTAGGTTTTAGCATTCATAGTCCGCCCCACCCAACCATCGGGACTACTCGAGCCACCAAGTATGGTCTTCCATTTGCGATCTCCATAGGGCCATCCGCTCTAGCAAACAAGGTAGGTGGATTCACCTCTTTGTGACACGTGTGAAATATAACCGCCAATTTCTTCATGAGTTTGGGGCGCGAATCTCACAAGAGCTACCCAAAAGGTCGGTCTCCATTTTCTCATTAAAACATGCAAGGCATCACAAAGGAAGATCCGAGCACCAACACCAGATCACGGAGAAGTTCACCAGAGGTGGCCGATTGAGTCTAGAAGCAAGGAAGGCATAATTCAAAACATCACCAAAGAGTAAACACCAAGCCCCCAAATTCAAAAGGAAGAGTGGCGGCCCATTGCCAATTTCCAAACCCGGCCCAGAGAAGGATAATTCGCCCAAAGAGGAGCGGTGCTTCATCGAAAGAAATCGAGCACGCTCAAAGACACGGGGAAACATGCACATAGAGAAATACAATTTTGAAATGCCAAGACATGCCCGGAGAAGCAAAGAACTCACATCGGGGATCATTAAGCTTAGCAACAAAGATCCATAAGTTCAATGGTTTTAGAAACTCGCTTCAAACGAGCTTATCGCTAAACTCAAGGTCTACACCAACAGTCCACCCAATAATTTTACACCATGCAGGGCTGCGGTAATATTAGGAGGGAAAACACCGCGAGCCCGCTTCTGTGGTCTTCCTTGGCCAAAAACCTCGCCTATCGACGTTGAGGTGCAAACCATAACGAGGTCCATCTATCATAATGAGCTCCGTGGCCTTCCCAACAAACAGAGTGTTCCAATAATCGCATCATCATCTAGGTACCAAGCTTGAAAGGAGAGAAAAGGAGTCTTTGATCTTGCGAGCCAAAGGATGTAGCACCAACGCAAAAGGAGAGGTCCAAGAGGGTCACCTTGTCGCACGCCTTGGTGCGACCATAAAGTGTGTCCCATAATATAACCGGCCGGGCCGGAGTAGAAAATTCAACCCACCATGATATGGCAGGCAATGGAGGCGAACCTCTTGTAACATAACCTCACGGTCCACCGATGAAGGCGTTTTTGAAATCCACCAACAACATCGAAGACCCACATCATCTCCACGGTCTTCAACAAACCGATTCACTGCATGAAGAATGGCCTCCTCCTCCGTAAACCCCAACACCAAATCAAGATCATTCAAGTATCCATCTAAAGAGTGGCCAATCATAGAAGCTCCCACCTTGAGATTAAACGCCCAAACAGTCCCTACCGCAATAGGACGGATACCACCACCGGTTTGATCAGCCGGTGAGAGAGAGCACTGCAATATACTCGCCAAAGCCTTAGGACACTTACCATCAAGAAAAGATTCACCACTGGGTGATGGAGTTGATTAACTCATCGATATAGCCACAGAGTAATCACCGAAATAATCCAATAGGTGTTGGGTGCGTAAACCGTCTCGACCACAAGATGTACCATGGGGAAAACTCTTAATCATGTCAAGAACCATAGTAGGAGATGCAATGAGGTTATGATGATCAATAGGTATATCAGGCAGTGAAGGAGCAGACTTGAAGGGGTGGTTAGCTTTTAGGTCCTCAAGGGTAGTATCATTGTAAGGAGAAACACCAAGAAGAAAGAACTCGACAAAGAAATTGATAATGACCATCACAAATCTTCCTCCTACATTGCTTGACATTACGCCACCTAACCTGTGTTTCCTCCTCAATATTAGACCAAGTAGGGAGGGTTCAATAAACCTCTCTAACCACCGCAAACTACCACCGACGTACCCCAAGACCGAATGGCATTAGCGATATATTCTTCTTGAAGTCGCGCCTAGTAGTAGACCCACACTCCATGTTACTCCTCGGCAAAAGGTTTTAAGGAGACAAAGAGGCAAGGCTAACAAAGCTAACCCAACAAGAAATGTCTTCGTGTGTGCATCACCTTATCAAGAGCTCCTTTCAAAACACGAGAGAATCCCAAACGGCACTTTGAGGATAGATTTGACAACAGTGCAACCCTTTAGCGAGCAAAGTGTCAAGTAATTGTAAATCAAAACTAGAGTGCTTATCCAAACCCGCCTTCAACGCAAGCGAGCCGAATGTAAGAGGAACTGGGGCTTAGCGAGATCAAACAACACAAATCTAA
Organism: Chrysanthemum lavandulifolium; assembly: GCA_022545495.1. NCBI lineage: Eukaryota > Viridiplantae > Streptophyta > Magnoliopsida > Asterales > Asteraceae > Chrysanthemum > Chrysanthemum lavandulifolium. Next base: position 206,093 of record JAHFWF010000109.1, read on the forward strand.
CAACACCATCACCGCAATCGGGGCGCACAAAATCGATCCATGTCGACATTTAGAGCTAAGAGTATGTGTCTTAAAACAAACCCCACACAACCAAAGGCCCATACGTTTCAACAGAACCTCAAGAAATTAAAAACAACCAAATTAGTGGCCAAAGAAAGTTTGGTGGTGGCTAAGCGATCCTCATTGAAATGACGATCACGAAGATGAGAAATCAACAAAGTTTTGGTAAGTCCGTTCCCACTCACCGCCTTGGTACCACTTAAACCAAAGAAAGGGACAATGAAACCAAACAATCATTATTATTATTAGAGTAAATTACACTGTCGTCTCTTGTGGTTTGCGTTGACCGCAGGTTTCGCCCCTGACCAAAAAGTTGCACCATTCGCCCTTATGTGAAACGTTATGCACCGCTCGTCCCTCCATCCAACCGGGCCCACCAATTCCCACTAACATCGCTAACTCACTTAACCCACGAGGGCATATCCGCTATTTCCCAAGTACATTGCATTTATTAAAAATTCATTTTCACATTTAAACAAAACACACCAAAATAAAATCTCCTCTGGCTTGCAAGCTTTTGTTTTGTTCCTTTTCCTTTTATCATAAGCTTATCCATAAAGAGCTTATAGGCTTATTTATCATAGACTATAAGTTACCTGTCAAATATAAGTTTAAACCAAAACATAAGCTATAGGCATACACCCCTAAGATAATTATTCTGTGGAAACACTGGTTCACAAGAGTTTGTATAAAAGGTACATCTTATTCAAACAAATATAAAGATCGGCTACATCATAACCATGTCGGGTTCAACATGGTCATAAACTTTGACTAGCTCACAAATGCAAGAAGTCATTAGCATCATGATCGCCTTACATTGATCGATACATGTTTTAACCCATGCTAAACATTTACCAACTCTAGCCCGTTATCCAAGCTACCTATTTTCCCAACTCTAAGTCGGTGGACGACTATAAACCGACACACCTGTGATCACGCACTAATGTCCCATGTCATATTACACACCAAATATCCGTAACTATTGACAAGAGTATCAAAATCGCCTCATATTAGTTGCTCTAATCCTAGCTTACATGAACAAGTAGTTCATAACCGATTAAAAAGTTTTAAGACAAAACGGCTATGAATTCCAGCACCACTAGCTCCAGTCCGCTATGTTCCTTTGAAACTTTTGATAACCAAATGGCGCTTTCCTGAGACGCCTTTTCAGGCCGAATGGTTTCAACAACACAACTAATTCTTCTATCTCGTTGTTGTTGCATAAGTCATGGCGAACTCCAACAACCCTTCTAATGCTTCATTTCATATTAGGTGGCGTTGTGGTGAGGTGGTGGCACGCGAGTGTATACCAAGAGGTAGGGGAGGGTTTTAGGCGCGACCCAGTGGATCGGAAAGAGGGAGAGTCGGGAGTGTTTTGAGGTGGGTGGTGTAGTGTGGTAGGCGGTGCAAGCGGTGGTGGTGGTTTAAGTTGGTCGGCTAGGCTAAAAGAGAGAGAGAAATGGTAATAAATGTTGGTTGCTAGGAAATGACGGATATACCCCTTTAAAACCTTAGTTAACTGGACGTTAGTGGGAATTGTGGGCCCAGTTGGATGGAGGGAACTAACGCATAACGCTTCACACTTAAGGACTAACGGTGCAACTTTTTGGTCAGGATGAAACCCTCGGTCAACGCAAACCACGTGGACGAACGTGTAATTTACTTTATTATTATTATTATTATTATTATTATTATTATTATTATTATTATTATTATTATTATTATTATTATTATTATTATTATTATTATTATTATTATTATTATTATTCATTAGTTTCAATATTAATTTGTCCCATTAATTCATCTTTGACCAGCCAACAGACAAACGAAACAATCAATCGGATCAAACAACAAACCCACAACACGTATGGCGCTCGCCGAGGTTACCTCTACCGCGGATACCTAACATGAGCCATGCCGTGACACCGCAAGGTGTTCCGGTCTCAAATCCGTACAAGACATCAAGAATATACCAAATATACCATCGGTGTGGGTCGGGTCGGACCCCAACCGCGAACCAAAAATCACAGCCGCACTACCACCCACGAGTGGTGGTGGTGGTTACCACATAGCCACGACAGTAAGACAACAAACACCATCACAATCTTTGTGACTAAACCAAATACACTAAAAACCCAAAGATAACCAGCCACAATAATATTCCATGGCACGGTAACCTTGGTTACCGTGTTAGCCACTATACTAACACCAACAACCATCATCTTAGCCACGTATTACACGGCTAGAACAACCAAAGAAAACCCATATAAACTGATTCCACAAGGACCCAAGTAAAATCCATAAGAGGTGTTGTTTTAGCTTGTAAAACATCACGAATATCCCTATGTATACACGTGTAGGAACACGGCAACCCATGGAACAAAAGTCAACCCTTAGGTTGAACATAAAAAGCTAGATCTAGCACGCGTAAAGCGTTTTCACGGCGCGTGCTACGTACCAATAGAACCACAAGAAGCCGATCTATCTTTTGGTATAGGAGGTTTAAAAGTAAGACGGCGCGTGGCCGGAATCTCGCCGGAGAAGACGACCGGAAGTGTATTCCGGTGATAGGATTTTAGAGAAAAGGGAGAGAGTGTTTTAAGAGAGAGAGAGAGAGGGGGGGGAGAAATGGAAGTATTTATACTCCTGGGAGGACTAGTCTTGCCATTTTCCAAAGTATAGGGTAGGGGAGGATGAAACTTATCACATGGACCAAACTCGGAATTTTAGTAAACTTTTGTCAACATTCGGTTCAGGGCGTATTCGGACTAGTAAACGCGTGATAAAAATTTCGAAACTTGCGCCATCGCGTTCAGAATACTTTTACCGATAAAAATGACTATAAATACGTCTATATTAACGAAACTAAAACAAAAATCATATCGAATTAATGGTTGTTCCAGTACGCGTGGTGTCTAAAATTGGCGTTTCACGAGATAACTTTCTCGTGTTCACGTCAAACGGGCTCAGGAAGGTTCGTAAATGATAAACATACATAATTCCTTGAAAAACGAATATCTGGAAAAGTGCGGGTTGTTACAATAGGGCACCGAAACCAAAACAAGGTAATCTAGCTTTAGCAATTGAAGGAAATAACCCAAACCCTAAACTCAATCTCCCTACGCCTCGCGGTCGATGTTACTATTTGGATCCCAAGGCAACCCGCGACGCATAACGGGTATGTTTTCCTTAGACTATTACGTATTCTACCGCATTGTTCAATCCTAGTAAAATTCAGCAACTTTTTCTATATTCATCAAATTCTCATCGAAACCCTCATTGTTAAAAAATCTGTACTAGGAAACCCCTTTGTTTAATGGGTAGGTTACCCCATATGATACCAACACATGGAATCTTTTAATCGTGCTTACACGCTCTCTCCGACAACCTCCAATATCTATTACTGGGTTACTTCAGTATCACGCCTGCCGATGACTATGTTAGACTAGAATTCCAGGAGGAATTCTGTTTAACGGGTAGGTATTGTAACGTCTCGTAAATTTCCCTTTTCTCATAACGGGTTTCAATAAAAATTAAAATTCAAACTCGACATCATTCTTTATCACCAAGTACAATATATCACTCACAACCCCTCATCCCCTATTTCTCTTATTGAGCCTACCGGACCCTTTAATAACATGAATTGGGCTTAAGCACTATTCAAGCCCAATTCACTTTAATTACTATAGAAGCCGACTCATGTGCGTTTACTTTGGCTCAACCATTTTAAATTTCGAAACATAAGATGTACAACAAATTATACAACTCGATTATACTTCCAACAAAGAATCAAGAATGGTAAAAATTATCTCGTCACGTGATCGTTTGATAAAAAAGTAAACGTCAAAGCTAGCCATATTAGTCATGATGGAACATTTTTGAAAATGTGTACACGTTAAATATAAACCAAGCCAATTCCATTTTTGATGAAAACTATAATCGATCTATCTATTTTTCTTTTGTTTCTTTTTCTCATCAACAATACAACTTGGCAACTTGATGTAATATTCCCCTTACCCTACTGACAATGTTATCCCCTAATCCTATCCATGCGAATAATTCTCCAACTTGTCTAAGATTAATATATAGAAACCATGCAACATTCATACATACGTATAGACACATACAAACTTTCACATTTTCAAAATAGTTCTAAGTCTTTATTTGGTGCCTGTGAACGAGAAGCTTGTGGCCAAAAGTTTAGAGTGTTAGTCAAAGTCTAGGAAATCAAAAGCTTGGTCTTGTTTCTGTGTTGGGTTCTTAAACGAGCCACGTTTTTCTTTTTCTTGATCCTAGTCCTTAACGTGAAGATCATCCCACCCGTTGGGTGTAGTAAGTCCTCTACTACATGACTACGTACCCTTCTAAGCTTCCTTCAAAATTTGGGTTGCTCTCGTTAATCATTTTGTATCAAAAGTGGCATTCTCAAGTCTTTGTGTGGCTATGCATGAGGTGGTATAATAAAATGGGACTATAAATAACGTACGATATATTTTGTGTCACGTTTTGAGTCGTGTTACAATTTCACTATAAATATTTGATGATAACAAACTAAGCAGAATGGTCTAAGTCGCTTAGGATTGGGCATGTAATTTACAATCTAGACACATAACATAGCGAACTAAAAGCCTAGCTCAATACTCCACATAATAGACTAATGAGCTGTACAAACTAGACAACTTGATAAGGTCATTTGCACACTTTTTACAAGCCAAAGCTTAGCGCGTTTGAACCAGTTCCTAAATACTTAAAATTCACTTATTGGGCCTTAAGGCCCAATAAGCCAAAATAAGCTCATTTTAAGTTAATAAGCTGCCATATAAGCTTATATAAGCTACTGGAAGTTCATTTATAAACAAAAATGATAAACTTTGAAAAACATGATTTTTGGACTAACTTTGCAAAATATAGGAAATTTCTGGATTCTGAGGATGTAAACTAATTTTATAGATACTTTTGGGTAAAACATGTAATATTGGAGAAGTTTGGACCTTAAATGCAAAGAAATATAATTTTGGACTAGTTTTGCAAATATTACACCGTTAGGGTTAAAAGTGAAACTATTCTGAAGATTATATCCAAACTATCATTTTAATAACTTAAGGATAAAAAGTGACTATTTGGAAACCATGGGTGTTTAAATGTCATTTTTGAATAAATATGAGTTAAAATGTAATTGTATTATAATTATGGACTAAAATTGTAAATGTCTTACCGTTAGGGTTTAAGGTGTAAGTTTTATATAGCTTGAAGGTTATTTAGTAACTTTATTATTATAACGAAACTTTTTAACCTATAACATAACTTATCTTTCATTAACTTTTGAAGAACGATATTAAACAAACTGTCATTATATATAATATTATTTTTGCACTTTAAGCAATTCACCACGCAAGCCACCTTTGCCACAAAACCATTTTATCACTCGACACTGTTCCAAATCATTATTAGCGATAAGTCAGACTTAAGTTATCGAAATCTTAGACTTCCTTATTATTCAGGTGGTCGGATGGAGACATTCTCAATCTACGTTTGATATTATCTTACTCTGTAAACCTTAACACTAAGGTGAGTTTCATAGCTCCTACTTTTATATGTTTTGAATTACTTTTGGGGGAGATACATGCTTAAACTATTTACATTTACTTCTATTCAAAGATAATTTTGATTATATGCTACGCTATACTTTTGAAACATGATGTGTAGTTTTATTACGATATGCGCCTTAATGTGTTAAAACTTATTCTATACGCTATACACTTTAACCATTGTTTAACTCCTGGATGAAGCCGATGGAGAGGTATTGATAATATTATCGGGTTGAGGCCCCCACTCTTGGTCCCAGATTCATGGCCTTGGATGAATATAATCCACTATGCTATATTCTTGTTTATACTTGTCAACGAGGTTCAGTTGGTTGTTAAACTTTACATTAAGTGCATGCATTATCGTATACACACATGTCTTACTCATACTACACTTTAGTAGTGGGTTGTAAAAACACATGTTGCAAGTTTTGTATGGGCGGGATTTTCAATTGAGTGGATTTATAATGTCTTTGTTGTGGAAACATTCTTTTATACACCTATGTCTTAATCATACTATACGTTAACAGTGGGTTGTGAACACACAGGTTGCAAGTCTTGTATGGGCGAGATTTGCAGCTGAGTGGATTTACAATGCCTTTGTTGTGGGAAAGATTCTCTAAATATTTTTTAACTGCTTTGAAAACAAACTCTATGAACTCACCAACCTTTGGGTTGACCATGTTGGAAAATTCACAAAATGGAGTTAATACTTATAGCTTTGGAAGTTAGTACTGATAGTGATATTAGAAAAGTATTAACTAGTTAGTACTGATAGTGCAAAAGTTAGTAATCGATAGTGTCGAGTTTGTATTGTTCTATATTAAGAATGTCGTATGGTTCTAGAATAACATATCTTCTATACCAATAGAAGATATGATATATTTAATATATAGTTATCTATGTAAGGATCTCCTTAGTGTATAAAAGGAGATCCTAGCTAGGTCAAGCAAATACATATACTATAGCCGCCTTAAGAAAAGCTTCAAGGTTGTAAACCCTAGTACTAAGAGATTACTCAGATTATTAATCAATAATATTGAAGTCATGGTGTTACATTTGTGTTTACATTAATCTTCTAAGTACATTCAAGTAGATTCCGATATCAGTGTATCTACAACAAAGTTTCTCATTGTTGTTTTGGAACCATCCAAGGCAACTACACGTTTACAAGCTAAGTGTTCTAGATCCAAGGTTTGGTACTTCACAGACCACTTTTAGCATGTTTATCTCAAGTTAATAAGGCGATAGTGGATGCTTGTATAATAGAGTCATTTGCATGCTTTGGAAACTTATGCATTTATCTTTACTATTCGAAAGCTTTTAAAACCTTTATGTAATCTTATACTTTGGGACCTCTTGTAACAACTCTGATGTTAATAATTCGAATGGTAACTTTTCAAAACGTCTCATTTAGAGGTCGTTTTCTATACCTTGAACTTTGTACTTTGAAGTAGCACACTAGTGACACCATCGTTCCGCTGCGATATTTTGGATGTGTTACAAGCTTCATCTTCAAGATTCTTCAAAACCCTAGAATCCTTTGTCATCTTCGGTTCTTTGATCAAGACTTCGGCTATAGATACATCATCTTGTTCTTCCAACACTTCAACCTTCACCATATTTTCTTCGATTTTAACTTCAGACTTAGATAATTTTGGTTTGACTTTGGGTGGAACCATAACAATCTTTATTCCTTCCCATGAGAAAAGATAAAGATTTTTTTGAAAATCATACATGCCCTTAACCTTTTGTACCCAAGGTCTTCCCAACAACATATCACAATCATCAAAATCATCCACAATACAAAGTACCTCTATTTTATAAAATTTCCCAATGATTACCGGAACCCTACAAACTTGATAACCTTCAATTGGACAAACCTCCATTGGTAATTCTAAGAAGTTTACCAATTTTCTTGAAACTAAATTATTTATGCAACAACCATCAATAATTAAAGAACATACCGAATTATGATTAGAATTCTCGAACGAAAAATCTTGGTTGTAGGCAATCGATCCTTCACCTCCATCTTTTCCTCCCATTCATCAACCCTCCTATTGTTGAACGGGGATTGGTTGCACCTACGGTTTTCAATAGATCCGCGTATGGTTGGACGAACTCTTGAACCTCCATAATTGCTACCCTCGCGATTCTTGAGGATTAATGCCTCACCTACAATCACGGAACGTAGTTCTTCTAGCATAGTGTAACACTTGTCAAGTATTTTCACAGATTTGGTAAAATCATGATCCATGTACTCTCCAGACCATACCCCACCAACAGTATGGGTTTTTGAATCTTCTACACAATTCATCATCTAGGATGCTAACAAGCTCTAGACATTAATTGAAGTAGAACCTTCTACACCAATTATCCACTAGGATACAACGTGTCTCTAATGCCAACTGACGCAGGACGCGAAAGTGAATTTAGATAAACCCTAATCCAAGGGTGATATATGAGGCGCACCCCAAGGGAATAAAACCCAAAACAAGAGTAAATACTCTAAAAGATAATTTTATTAATGACTCCAAAAGTAAATTACAATGATAATGATCCCTATATTTATAGGGGAACCAAACTTGTGCCACAAGTAGCCTAAATAAAATAAAGAAACTAATTAAAACATTCCTAATTATAATTATCCCTAGAAAACGACTTAAACATAAAAGGAACATTCTGAAACCGACCTAATTACGGCGTAATTGAAGGAATCAATTACGGCGTAAGTGCTTCATCGAATGGATACCGAAACTTCAACAATGATTACGGCGTAGCCAACTTCAATGATTACGGGTAACTCACACGCTGAATCATGTCCGCATCATTTTTAAATACAATTAAAGCTTGTAATTAGTTAGACTACTTAATATCATGAACTAACACACAAAAGATTGAAATTATCTCAATTATATATGAATCTAATTTAACGTATCTTTATGTCGTTTTACAATAATAATCTTGGGTTCTAAACAATCTATGTACTTATGTTGGGTTCAGTAAATACCCAAACCCCTTAATCTAGGATTTGAATAGAAAATAACTCAAGTGTGTAGTTCGTTAAACACTAACAGTCACTTAGTGCATAGTCTCTCGGTGAGTCATCTTCGTGATACTCGTGATGAGGCGAAGAAGTCTCTCCACCAAGAAGCGGAACTTAAAAGGTGAAGATCGAGTCAAGAAGAAGATGATGGATTCAGTGAGTGATGACAATAACTCATTGAATCCCTAAGACCTCTCCAACTACTTACATCAAGACAAACCAAGTAGAAGATCAAGGATGTAAAGATCAAGAATGAGCGGGACATGGCGGATAAGTTTGAAACAGATAAGACTAAGTACTTATCAACCAAAGTCAACTTTCCCGAATAGCAAAGATCGTGCTCTGTCATCATCGAACTTAGGAAAGTAGTCTTGTCTCTTACCTAGAATGTTTTTGTAAACAGAGACAAAATACATCAAGAGCTTTGTCTTCAGATGATGTCATTGTCACTTAGAAAGAGTCAAAATCATACATGTATAAATAGCATAAGAGATGGAGTGAAAAGATTAAGCTTGTGAATTGTAAAACACACATACTGTAAGCCATCTTTTACTCCTCCAACACAACTTTATCCCCGAGATAGCTCAAATGGGTTCTAAGAGTTGTGCTCGACTTAGCCCGAGCTTAGAGGAGTCACCAAACTTTGTCATTTCAATCCCAAGTACTATTCGCAAGTACTGGGTAACGATTCTTTTGATTAATTTCTAATAAAGAATATGATGTTGAAAATTACTTTGTGTGTTTTACTTATGCTAATTTCACCATTGTTCACCGTTAAATTATTTTAAGTACTTAATTGTTTTACACGATAGTGAATAGGAACAACAAGTGGTATCGAGCTTGGTCGATTATAAAACCTTTATAAAAGTTTTCTTAAGCCGCCTAAAACGCTTTTAAATCGTGGATCCTTATGGTCGAAATTGATGTACCCCAACTAGTCGATAAAAGGGTGGAGCTTATTCATTGTTGCCCTAGACTTGAAGTTGGAAAATTCAACAAATGGAAAAGCGATGCTTTGCTATTTGATCGATGGAACCTTATTATATCAAGTGTATAAATGAAGGTCCATTTATCCTAAAGATCGCTGAAGGTTTGCCTAAACCTCAAGCTCAGATGACTCGTGGATGAGAGAAGAGTGGTCAACCAGACCAAAGACTCAAAAGTATCATCATATCATGTCTTCCCGATGATATTATGGAGTCACCATAAGTCGTAGTACGCCTAAACAAACCTGGATGACCGGTTCATAGTCATGAAGGTCCATCTCGATACCAAGGAAAACAGGATTATGGACCGAAACTTGAGTATAATACCTTGTGGCTAAGGACTCGTAAACTCGTCTCAAACTTACACCTTGTACAAAACTTTGTTAAATGAACTTTCAAATGATGGTGTAAAATTGTCCAAACATGAAATCAATGTTGGTTTTGTAAACAGCCTCCCGAGAAATGGTTGAATTTCTCTCGTGGACTAAGGAATGCTAACCACATTCGTAATCTTGAGCTTCCGAATTTATGGAATTTGTCTATGAGGAAAACCTCATCAATGCATTTATACCGACTTGAAAAATCTCATGAAGTCAAGAAGTCCCCGACAACCATTTCCAATCCAAAGGTCAATCGCTTTTTATTCTAACAATGTGATTCAAGATTTTCGTGAAAACTCGATGATGAGGCGATGAGAGGACAAGCGAAGAGTACCGAACGATTTAAATATTGAGTTTCGTGAAAGAGCAATCCTCGCTAACTCTAAAAGGTTTATTCAAGAAACAAAGTTTTCAAACGCTAAAGCTAATGAAGACACCGAATGTTTTAAGTGTCACAAAAGGGTCATTTTGTAAAAGACCGCTTTTCAAAACAATTTTGAACCTCTTACAAACCATCGTGGTCAAACCGTCTTCGTGCTTTAGCAAATTTCAACCAAAATCTTTCGCCTCATCAAAAGTTTCAAAGCAACTGATCAAACAAAGTCGTTGATTATGAAACCAAGTATAAGAAAGCAAAAGCTAAGCTTGCATTGCTTGAGGCCAATCCTCGAAACAACCAGTGTTAAACTGCTGCAGGTAAAAACAAAGGCCTCGCTGTCGAAACCTTCGATCGGATGAAGAGCCGTGATCATCCGATGATGAAATGGTGCATGTCGGCAATCGATGGCCCTCTCGTAATGTGATAAGCTAGATGTTGGGAAGAATCATGCCGAACGGGAATGGGTCAACATCACAACGAAGAAGGTAAACATCTTACTTTCTATGGATGATGACTCGATTGGGGCCTTATATGAATTATCTTAATGTTGACCTTAAGTTCGTAGAAGAGCAAAGATTAAATCTTTTTAAAATACAACAAGCTAAGTTCGAATTAAACAAGTGTAGAAATGAATCGCTTATTTTAAAACAAGCCAAGCTTGAGGTCACACTTTGCAAATTCAAAACACCGAACTAGTTAAGAAAAATCAGCTCTTCAAGATGAACTTAAAACGGTACAAGATATTCTTGATAGTTGGATCGCTAAGAATCCAAGGGTCTTTGATGTTGTGGGTGCCCCAAGAGCAAAAAAGAGAGTCATAGGTGAAGATCATCTCCCGACTCTCGCAACAAAGACCAAAGTTCAAAACCATTTGTGTCTCGTGGTATGATTACCAATATGTCGACAACCCAAATTCCAAAGTGATTGGATTGAACGGGTTAATCCCGAGAGTAAGCTTCCAAATTTCGATTCGGAAGGATTCTCGAGCCTAAGAGCCAAGCTCTTAAGAGCATGCTAGACTCCTCGATGTGCCCAGTGGTATCGAACACATCTCGAGTCTCAATCGAATCTCAAACACCGCTTCCACCCTCGAAACCTCTTCAGTGCCGATCCAAGCTCCGAGGTTACTCCTCTAAAATTCAATCCTCACTCACCAAAAGAAAGGTCCGACTTGGTAGAACCATCCCGCAAAACCAACAAAACCAATCCAACAAGAGTCTACTCCCACCGAGACATCAACATCCTCTGTCCCCACCGAAGTCGACCAAATTCAAGAACTTCATCGAGCTTGTGAGGAAGTCGATGAAAAGATGGAATCCATCGAAAAAGCCCCGATTCAATCAAGGAAACTAAGTCACCTCATCTAGCTCATCAAAATCAAAATCCACCAACAAACCCAAGCGTAAGAGTGAGTGTGTCATTACACCGCCACACCACGATAACCGCTATAGAATCCTTTATTGTATGATCTCGCAAAAGGATGATCACGAATCGCAGCACCACTTACAAGATGTAAGTTTCATCGATGAAGCAAACTATACCAAAGTTGGTCATCGATGCTTCATCCTCCAAAACAGCCTCTCAAGAATAGAGCAAAACCTTTTCCTCTTTGCCCTCACTATGGATTTAATGATCATCATCGATGATTGTCTCATGAACACATGTCGTGATATATGTGAAAATCCACTCATGAGACATCTCAACATGACAAGGTCATTCATGCAAGGAGAAGTGCAAAACAACCCAAAATCACCGAGTCATCCTCGCCTCTAAATGCAAAACCCGTTGTAGCACAATGCACTCAACCACCGACCATGAGTCGATTAGAAAATTCAAATAGACCTATAGACCCAAGCCCACTAGCAAGTGGGTCACTAAGAGAAACTAATTCAGTTTACTACTTGTGCAGAGACACGCCAGGAGCCTATTTGGCATCTAGACAATGGATGCTCAAGAAGCATGTTGGTGTGAAGGAGTATATGCACAAGTATGTAAAGGAACCAGACCAAAGGTAGTATTTGGTGATAACTCATCATGTCCCATCAAGGTTATGGTTCAAGAACCGCAATGGAATAGTCTTCTAGAATTGCTTACGCCAATGGTCTCAAATACAATCTCATCGATGTCACCAACTATGAGATGCTATGTACATTGTGCAATTCAATGACAAACAAGGTACCATTTTCAATGCCAATAAAGAAGTTGTTTTGATAGCCCTAGAAGAGATGATGTTTATGTCTTAGACATGTCTACTCTTTCTCAAGATGGAACTCGCTCTTTGCCAAAGCCACCGAGTCTATCAACCGGTCGTGGCACAAGAGACTCTCTCACTTAAACTTCAAAAATATCAACAACCCGGCAAAACAAAACAAGGTCATTGGCTTACCATCACCGGTTTTGCAAAGACAAACCATGCTCGCTGTGAAAAGGTAAACACCACGAGCATCTTTCAAAACCAAACAAAATTTCTCCATCAAAGTCGCTTTCACCTCCTCGCATATGGATCTCTTCGACCCGCGGTCCCTGATCAATCCAGCATGAGAAGTATACACTTGTTATTGTTGATGAGTTTTCAAGATACACTTGGGTATACTTTCTTTCCAAAAGAAAAATTGAAAACCGTAATGACATTATTGTTAAACAAATCGAACCGACAATGGTACCGAAGTTCGTAAATCAAGAGCTTGAAAGCTTCGTGATGAAAAGGAATTTCTCAAAATTTCTCATCTCCTTATACCCCGAACAAAATGGGGTTGCCGAAAGGAAAATGAACTCTCATTGAGGCAAAGAAGAACCATGTTAAATGGCTCACCCTCTCAAAGCATTTCGGATCAAGCCATAAACGCTCGTTACACTCAAAACAGTCAATCATTGTCAAAAGACATAATAAAACCCCATATGAGACTTTCAAAGGTAGACTTCGACATCACTACTTTATGTGTTTGGGTGTCTTGTGTTTATTCATAACCACAAGGATCACCTAGGCAAATTTGATGCAAAAGTTGATGATGGATATTTGATGAAGGTCTAAATACTCATCATTTTGTATAATCTAAACTCGCAAAATCATCTCGAAAACACTCGTAAACACATCAAAATGATCAAAATATCACAAATCGTTGTTTTATGTGTTTTAAATGCAAAATATCAAAATCGATGAAAATGATTCAAGTTTGCAAAATTGGCGCTTTAGTCCCCAAGTTTTAAAAGTTGTCAAATCTAGTCCTCGAATTCAAAATGTGGAATTTTATCATTCAAGGTCCTCAAGTATTCTAAATTGTAAAAATGGTCCTTGAATGATTCTTTGGTCGGTTGGCAAGAAAGGTCCCTAAACTTTGAAAAATTGCAAAATAGTCCTTGGACATTTTAAAATGAAATTTTATGCAAAAGTGGTCCTTGTACTATTCATTTATGGCAAGTTTAGTCCTTATGATAAGTTTGGAATAGTGGCATTTTCGGTCCTTGAAGATTGGCGAATTACATTTATGGTCCTTGTGCTTAATACAAACCAAACGGATCCTATATATTATCTAGGCCCAAACCAATCCAAACCCTACCGCCCAAGCCCTTGACCCGACCCCTTAATATTAACCCACCCACCGGTCAACAAAAGTCAAAAACACCCCACGCGCTTAAAACAAACTTCATTGTAGCTCTCCTCTCCCAACAAACACCAAAACCGTGCATGGTTTTCCAACCTTTCAACCCCTCTCCATACTTTGTCCCTCCACCTCCTCTAAACACCAAAACTCTTAATTGATTGAAACCCACCTCATTAATGTCTAAAACCCGCCAAGAAAATGGCGCCAAAAGCAAAATGGACGGTTTGATGATTTCACCAATCCAATGGCTCGAAGTGGTGGGAAAGATTCAGAGGTCAATGAGAAGTGCAAAAGTCTATAAAGAGGAGCTATGAAGCAATGTATCTATCTATCTAGTGTATTTTTAATTTCTTAATGTCGTTTTAAGTATTTTTCAAGTTTAAGTGTATTTTAAAGCTTTCAAGCATTCTGTTTAAGTTTTTCAGTGAATTGTTAATCTCTTTTAATAAGCAATTTCAAGTTTTAATCATATCTCAAGTTTATGCAAAATTTCATGTTTATGCAAAATCTCATGATAGTTCAAATGTTGTTTTTAGTTGTTTGTATGGACTAAAATAGATCATATAGGTTCCTAGAAAGCTTATTCAAGCTTTTAGATACCTTAAAATTCAGTTTAGAATCAAAAACAGAAAAATCACAAAAATATCAATTAAATAGTTTAAAATCAAAATCGCTTGAAATGGTGTATACAAATGGAGCAGGTGAATCGTGGATGGCCTCGTTAGAAGCTTTCATGGAAAGCTATTAGGATTGGTCTTGGTCATTGGTTCTTGGATTGCGTTGGATACCTACTTGTAAGCTATTATGATCATTTTGGAATTTTATTGTTGTAGTTGTTTATCATTTGTAATTTCGGTTCTTATTGATCATTAGTCTTAATTAAGTGTATTTAAGTATAAAACCAGGTTGTTAGTTCTTTTAAAAGTTTAGTTAGCAAAATTTCATCTTGATGCTTAAAAGTATATAATCACAATTCTTGGTTTCTTGTTGTTAATATTGTTGATTTATGTTTCATTAGTTCCAATATATGATAATACATGGTCCGCAATCGCTTTAATGGATTAAAGTTGTGGTTTGCTTTGAAAAATCTTCATAATACCAATATAAGTGGTGTTTGGTTCTTGGTGTTTGAAAGTTCTCGGTCTTTGGCTTTGTTGGAAATCTGCTTAACTTGGTCTAAATAACTAATCTTAGTCACAAAAACCAAGTGCTCATAAGCAAAAAGTCAAAAATTCTTTAATCACATATTGTGTAGTCATGTTGGAATTTTAAGATCAAGGATCATGATTTTGTGTTAGCAAGTTGTTAAAAGTACTCAAATCAGTCTTAGTTCACTTTATAACATCATAATCGTGTTTAGAATCGATTAAAGTTCATATAAGTCAAACTTTTAGTTTAAGTCAAAAGTCAAATTTTCATTTGGGTCGTTTTGAATAAAATAGATCTTTTACCGTGTGTTTATTAGTGAGAATCACTTATAAGCTCTTGGGATATTAAAATTTAGTTGCTTAATAAAATTAGAAAATGCTAGCTCTCTGCTCATCGCCTTTTTAAGTGCTTATTTTATTGCTTCTTTTGGGTACCTAGTCATTAGAGTGCCTCATGCACCGATTTCATAAGCTCAATCAAAAGCTTGCACAGAGCTCATTTGTTTTTCAAATCTTGTGATTTTAGTTCTTTGAAAGCCAACCTGGCCATCTTGAAGTATCAAGCTTTGTTTTTCAATTTCTAGCTTGTTTGCTAGGGTCGCAATAAGCTCAAACTTTGTCCCATTTTCTGCTTTTCAACACTAGGGTCATAAGTACTTATTGCTTGTTTCTAGCTTATCGTGTGCTTATCTGTGTGTTTTAGCTTAATTTGAGTAGCTTGTAGCTTATTGTATCTATTTTAAGCTTCGGTTCATTTGGTGAGCTTGTTTTAGCTTATTCCATCAAAATAAGCTAATAAGCCAATCGTTGAGCTCATAAGCTCATCAAACAAACTTATTTCAAGTTTGTAAAATTTTGTCTTTGTTAAAGTTTCATAATATCAGTATTAAAGTAGTTTTCAAAAGAAAATCGAGAAAAATATCAAGTTAAAATCGGTGATAGTGTTTATTTAATATTTCCTAGCTTTTTGATTTTTCTTTTAGCTTTTAATAAGCAAATCTTGTTTTTCTATTTTTCTTGTTTTCTGTCATCATATAGTATTTTTAGAAAAGTTTCATATTTTCTCTATCTTTTAGTATTTATTATAATTTTAAATAGTTAAAATAGTAATTAATTAGCAATAAATAATTAAAAGCATAAAAATATCTTTTCAGTTTTAAAATTAGTTTTATCATATTTTAGATTTTCCAAGTTAAAATTTTATTTTTCCGTGTTTATTTTATATTTTCTAGTATTTAAGTGTATTTTAAATAATAATTAATTAGTAATAATTAGATAAAAAGTGTGAAAAATATATTTTAATTTTAAAATTAGTTTTATAATATTTTAGATTTTTCTATATCATAATTTTATTTTTCTAGCCTTATTTTGTATTTTCTTCTATTTTAGAGTATTTATTAAATAGTTAAAATAGTTTTAATTAATAATAATTAAATAAATAGTTGTAAAATAATTTTCTTTTTCTAATAATTTTCTTTTATTTTAGGATTCCAAAATGTCATTTTATATTTTTAGATCTTTTATTTCTTAGATTCACTTTTTATTTTACGCAGTACGTAGTTTTTAAACTTACGTTTACGTTTTCTTATCGATTGTTGTGCTTTCAGCCTCGCACCCAATTCCATTCCAATCAATCAGAGTGTAATTTCTTAATCAAACCTTTACGATCACTATCCTTAGTGATCAATCTATCCTCCGAGTTTGTTTTGACACACCATCGAGTCTCCAGTGGGACTAAACGACCCGGAATGAGTATGCCTTGTGCTCTAAATCAAAATATCACAAATCGTTGTTTTATGTGTTTTAAATGCAAAATATCAAAATCGATGAAAATGATTCAAGTTTGCAAAATTGGCGCTTTAGTCCCCAAGTTTTAAAAGTTGTCAAATCTAGTCCCCGGAAATCAAAATGTGGAATTTTATCATTCAAGGTCCTCAAGTATTCTAAATTGTAAAAATGGTCCTTGAATGATTCTTTGGTCATTAGCAAGAAAGGTCCCTAAACTTTGAAAAATTGCAAAAATAGTCCTTGGACATTTTAAATGAAATTTTATGCAAAAGTGGTCCTTGTACTATTCATTTATGGCAAGTTTAGTCCTTATGATAAGTTTGGAATAGTGGCATTTTCGGTCCTTGAAGATTGGCGTAATTACATTTATGGTCCTTGTGCTTAATACAAACCAAACGGATCCTATATATTATCTAGGCCCAATCCAATCCAAACCCTACGGCCCAAGCCCTTGACCCGACCCCTTAATATTAACCCACCCACCGTCAACAAAAGTCAAAACACCCCACGCTACTAAAACCACTTCATCAGAGCTCTCCTCTCCCCAATGAAACACCAAAACCGTGCATGGTTTTCCAACCTTTCAACCCCCTCTCCATACTTTGTCCCTCCACCTCCTCTAAACACCAAAACTCTTAATTGATTGAAACCCACCTCATTAATGTCTAAAACCCGCCAAGAAAAATGGCGCCAAAAAGCCAAATGGACGGTTTTGATGATTTCAGCCAATCCAATGGCTCAGAAGTGGTGGGAAAGATTCAGAGGTCAATGAGAAGTGCAAAAAGTCTATAAAGAGGAGCTATGAAGCAATGTATCTATCTATCTAGTGTATTTTTAATTTCTTAATGTCGTTTTAAGTATTTTTCAAGTTTAAGTGTATTTTAAAGCTTTCAAGCATTCTGTTTAAGTTTTTCAGTGAATTGTTAATCTCTTTTAATAAGCAATTTCAAGTTTTAATCATATCTCAAGTTTATGCAAAATTTCATGTTTATGCAAAATCTCATGATAGTTCAAATGTTGTTTTTAGTTGTTCAGATGGACTAAAATAGATCATATAGGTTCCTAGAAAGCTTATTCAAGCTTTTAGATACCTTAAAATTCATTTAGAATCAAAATGAAAAATCACAAAAATATCAATTAAATAGTTTAAAAATCAAAAATCGGTTGGAAATGGTGTATACAATTTGAGCGGGGTGAAGCGAATGGATGGCCTGGGTTAGAAGCTTTGTGGAAAGCTATTAGGATTGGTCTTGGTCATTGGTTCTTGGATTGCGCTGGATACCTACTTGTAAGCTATTTTGATCATTTTGGAATTTTACTTTTGTAGTTGTTTATCATTTGTAATTTCGGTTCTTATTGATCATTAGTCTTAATTAAGTGTATTTAAGTATAAAACCGCTTGTTAGTTCTTTTAAAAGTTTAGTTAGCAAAAATTTCATCTTGACAGCTAAAAGTATATAATCACAATTCTTGGTTTCTTGTTGTTAATGTTGTTGATTTATGTTTCATTAGTTCCAATATATGATAATACATGGTCTCGAATCGCTTAATGGATTAAAGTTGTGGTTTGCTTTGAAAATCTTCATAATACCAATATAAGTGGTGTTTGGTTCTTGGTGTTTGAAAGTTCTCCGGTCTTTGGCTTTGTTGGAAATCTGTTTAACTTGGTCTAAATAACTAATCTTAGTCACAAAAACCAAAGGCTCATAAGCAAAAGTCAAAATTCTTTTAATCACATATTGTGTAGTCATTGTTGGAATTTTAAGATCAAGGATCATGATTTTGTGTTAGCAAGTTGTTAAAAGTACTCAAATCAGTCTTAGTTCACTTTATAACATCATAATCGGTGTTTAGAATCGATTAAAGTTCATATAAGTCAAACTTTTAGTTTAAGTCAAAAGTCAAATTTTCATTTGGGTCGTTTTGAATAAAATAGATCTTTTTCTTGTGTGTTTATTAGTGAGAATCAGCTTATAAGCTCTTGGGATATTAAAATTTAGTTGCTTAATAAAATTAGAAAATGCTAGCTCTGCTCATCGCCTTTTTAAGTGCTTATTTTATTGCTTCTTTTGGGTACCTAGTGCATTAGAGTGCCACATGCACCGCTTCATAAGCTCAATCAAAAGCTTGCACGAGCTCATTTGTTTTTCAAATCTTGTGATTTTTAGTTCTTTGAAAGCCAACCTGGCCATCTTGAAGTATCAAGCTTTGTTTTTCAATTTCTAGCTTGTTTGCTAGGGTCGCAATAAGCTCAAACTTTGTCCCATTTTCTGCTTTTCAACACTAGGGTCATAAGTACTTATTGCTTGTTTCTAGCTTATCAGTGTGCTTATCTGTGTGTTTTAGCTTAATTTGAGTAGCTTGTAGCTTATTGTATCTATTTTAAGCTTCTCGGTTCATTTGGTGAGCTTGTTTTAGCTTATTCCATCAAAATAAGCTAATAAGCCAACTGTTGAGCTCATAAGCTCATCAAAAACGACTTATTTCAAGTTTGTAAAATTTTTGTCTTTGTTAAAGTTTCATAATATCAGTATTAAAGTAGTTTTCAAAAGAAAATCCGAGAAAAATATCAAGTTAAAATCGTTGATAGTGTTTATTTAATATTTCCTAGCTTTTTGATTTTTCTTTTAGCTTTTAATAAGCAAATCTTGTTTTTCTATTTTCTTTGTTTTCTGTCATCATATAGTATTTTTAGAAAAGTTTCATATTTTCTCTATCTTTTAGTATTTATTATAATTTTAAATAGTTAAAAATAGTAATTAATTAGCAATAAATAATTAAAAGCATAAAAATATCTTTCAGTTTTAAAATTAGTTTTATCATATTTTAGATTTTTCCAAGTTAAAATTTTATTTTTCCAGGTTTATTTTATATTTTCTAGTATTTAAGTGTATTTTAAATAATAATTAATTAGTAATAATTAGATAAAAAGTGTGAAAAATATATTTTTAATTTTAAAATTAGTTTTATAATATTTTAGATTTTTCTATATCATAATTTTATTTTTCTAGCCTTATTTTGTATTTTCTTCTATTTTAGAGTATTTATTAAATAGTTAAAATAGTTTTTAATTAATAATAATTAAATAAATAGTTGTAAAAATAATTTTCTTTTTCTAATAATTTTCTTTTATTTTTAGGATTCCAAAAATGTCATTTTTATATTTTTAGATCTTTTATTTCTTAGATTCACTTTTTATTTTGTACGCAGACGTAGTTTTAAACTTACGTTTACGTTTTTTATCGATTGTTGTGCTTTCGATCTGCACCCAATTCCATTCCAATCAATCAAGAGTGTAATTTCTTAATCAAACCTTTACAGATCACTATCCTTAGTGATCAATCTATCCTCCGAGTTTGTTTTGACACACCATTGAGTCTCCGTGGGACTAAACGACCCGGGAATGAGTATGCCTTGTGCTCTAAATCAAAATATCACAAATCGTTGTTTTATGTGTTTTAAATGCAAAATATCAAAATCGATGAAAATGATTCAAGTTTGCAAAATTGGCGCTTTAGTCCCCAAGTTTTAAAAGTTGTCAAATCTAGTCCTCGAAATCAAAATGTGGAATTTTATCATTCAAGGTCCCTGAAGTATTCTAAATTGTAAAAAATGGTCCTTGAATGATTCTTTGGTCAGTTGGCAAGAAAGGTCCCTAAACTTTGAAAAAATTGCAAAAATAGTCCTTGGACATTTTAAAATGAAATTTTATGCAAAAGTGGTCCTTGTACTATTCATTTATGGCAAGTTTAGTCCTTATGATAAGTTTGGAATAGTGGCATTTTCAGTCCTTGAAGATTGGCAGAATTACATTTATGGTCCTTGTGCTTAATACAAACCAAACGGATCCTATATATTATCTAGGCCCAAATCCAATCCAAACCCGGCTGGCCCAAGCCCTTGACCCGACCCCTTAATATTAACCCACCCACCGGTCAACAAAAGTCAAAAACACCCCACGCGCGCCTAAAAACCAGCTTCACTGTAGCTCTCCTCTCCCAAATGAAACACCAAAACCGTGCATGGTTTTCCAACCTTTTCAACCCCTCTCCATACTTTGTCCCTCCACCTCCTCTAAACACCAAAACTCTTAATTGATTGAAACCCACCTCATTAATGTCTAAAACCTCGCCAAGAAAAATGGCGCCAAAAAGAAAAATGGACGGTTTGATGATTTCACCAATCCAATGGCTCGTATGGTGGGAAAGATTCAGAGGTCAATGAGAAGTGCAAAAAGTCTATAAAGAGGAGCTATGAAGCAATGTATCTATCTATCTAGTGTATTTTTAATTTCTTAATGTCGTTTTAAGTATTTTTCAAGTTTAAGTGTATTTTAAAGCTTTCAAGCATTCTGTTTAAGTTTTTCAGTGTATTGTGAATCTCTTTTAATAAGCAATTTCAAGTTTTAATCATATCTCAAGTTTATGCAAAATTTCATGTTTATGCAAAATCTCATGATAGTTCAAATGTTGTTTTTAGTTGTTTGTATGGACTAAAATAGATCATATAGGTTCCTAGAAAGCTTATTCAAGCTTTTAGATACCTTAAAATTCAGTTTAGAATCAAAAACAGAAAAATCACAAAAATATCAATTAAATAGTTTAAAAATCAAAAATCATTGAAATGGTGTATACAATTTGAGCAGGGTGAATTGTGGATGGCCTTGGGTTAAGCTTTGTGGAAAGCTATTAGGATTGGTCTTGGTCATTGGTTCTTGATTGCGCTTGGATACCTACTTGTAAGCTATTTTGATCATTTTGGAATTTTTTCGTTGTAGTTGTTTATCATTTGTAATTTCGGTTCTTATTGATCATTAGTCTTAATTAAGTGTATTTAAGTATAAAACCGGTTGTTAGTTCTTTTAAAAGTTTAGTTAGCAAAATTTCATCTTGATGCTTAAAAGTATATAACTATCAATTCTTGGTTTCTTGTTGTTAATGTTGTTGATTTATGTTTCATTAGTTCCAATATATGATAATACATGGTCCGCAATCGGTTTAATGGATTAAAGTTGTGGTTTGCTTTGAAAAATCTTCATAATACCAATATAAGTGGTGTTTGGTTCTTGGTGTTTGAAAGTTCTCGGTCTTTGGCTTTGTTGGAAACTGCTTAACTTGGTCTAAATAACTAATCTTAGTCACAAAACCAAAGGCTCATAAGCAAAAGTCAAAAATTCTTTTAATCACATATCAGGCAACATCGTTGGAATTTTAAGATCAAGGATCATGATTTTGTGTTAGCAAGTTGTTAAAAGTACTCAAATCGGTCTTAGTTCACTTTATAACGCCATAATCGGTGTTTAGAATCAAATTAAAGTTCATATAAGTCAAACTTTAGTTTAAGTCAAAAGTCAAATTTTCATTTGGGTCGTTGAATAAAATAGATCTTTTTCTTGTGTGTTTATTAGTGAGAATCACTTATAAGCTCTTGGGATATTAAAATTTAGTTGCTTAATAAAATTAGAAAATTCTAGCTCTGCTCATCGCCTTTTAAGTGCTTATTTTATTGCTTCTTTGGGTACCTAGTCTCGTTAGAGCCTGTGCACCGCTTCATAAGCTCAATCAAAAGCTTGCACAGAGCTCATTTGTTTTTCAAATCTTGTGATTTTTAGTTCTTTGAAAGCCAACTGGCCATCTTGAAGTATCAAGCTTTGTTTTTCAATTTCTAGCTTGTTTGCTAGGGTCGCAATAAGCTCAAACTTTGTCCCATTTTTGCTTTTTCAACACTAGGTCATAAGTACTTATTGCGTGTTTCTAGCTTATCGGTGTGCTTATCTGTGTGTTTTAGCTTAATTTGAGTAGCTTGTAGCTTATTGTATCTATTTTAAGCTTCCGGTTCACCGGTGAGCTTGTTTTAGCTTATTCCATCAAAATAAGCTAATAAGCCAATGTTGAGCTCATAAGCTCATCAAACAACTTATTTCAAGTTTGTAAAATTTTTGTCTTTGTTAAAGTTTCATAATATCAGTATTAAAGTAGTTTTCAAAAAGAAAATCCAGAAAAATATCAAGTTAAAATCAGTGATAGTGTTTATTTAATATTTCCTAGCTTTTTGATTTTTCTTTTTAGCTTTTAATAAGCAAATCTTGTTTTTCTATTTTTCTTTGTTTTCTGTCATCATATAGTATTTTAGAAAAGTTTCATATTTTTCTATCTTTTAGTATTTATTATAATTTTAAATAGTTAAAAATAGTAATTAATTAGCAATAAATAATTAAAAAGCATAAAAAATATCTTTTCAGTTTTAAAATTAGTTTTATCATATTTTAGATTTTTCCAAGTTAAAATTTTATTTTTCCAGGTTTATTTTATATTTTCTAGTATTTAAGTGTATTTTAAATAATAATTAATTAGTAATAATTAGATAAAAAGTGTGAAAAATATATTTTTAATTTTAAAATTAGTTTTATAATATTTTAGATTTTTCTATATCATAATTTTATTTTTCTAGCCTTATTTTGTATTTTCTTCTATTTTAGAGTATTTATTAAATAGTTAAAATAGTTTTTAATTAATAATAATTAAATAAATAGTTGTAAAATAATTTTCTTTTCTAATAATTTTCTTTTATTTTTAGGATTCCAAAATGTCATTTTATATTTTTAGATCTTTTATTTCTTAGATTCACTTTTATTTTGTACGCCAGACGTAGTTTTAAACTTACGTTTACGTTTTTCTTATCGATTGTTGTGCTTTCCAGCTCGCACCCAATTCCATTCCAATCAATCAAGAGTGTAATTTCTTAATCAAAACCTTTACTGATCACTATCCTTAGTGATCAATCTATCCTCCGAGTTTGTTTTGACACACCATCGAGTCTCAGGTGGGACTAAACGACCCGGAATTCATTATATTCTCCAGACTTCGTTGTATTTGTGTTTTAAGCGCTTTAAGTCTATTACGGTTAGCCATTCACAAGTGGCTAGCTTGTGTGATTAGACTTGCGGCTTTGGCATGCATCAATATTTCTTAGGCTACCATCGATCTCCAAAGCCTTCATGGTGTTTAACACCGTAAGACAACAAGTTAAGGAAACCTTTCATGTCACCTTTGATGAAAGTTCGAGAAAGCATCAGTTCACCTATACCTCGATGGAGGAAATAGGAATTGATGACTCATCAAGATATCCTCCCGATGAGTTCAACACTTGAATCAATTCCTCATATCGTCGATGTCGACATCTCATATTATGTCTTACCTCACAACCTACCCCAACCAACTATCGGTGAATTCATTGATAATCAATCGGTCCTATTTGGGATAGGCAACATCGATCCAAATGATCGTGCACCGTGATTCATGAAACCCAACTCGAACAAGACATCTCAGCGGATGTTCTTAATGATTTTATGGCTAATGTACGAATTCACTCCCCGAGTCTCCGGTGACCTCCTCAAGTTTAGATCCTATACCACAAAGTAAGTGGACAAAATCTCGGGACATTGAGCTTGTAAACATCATTGGTGAACCCACTTAGGCATGCTCACTAGAAGCATGGTGCTAATTTAACCGCAGCTTCAACCAATGAATGTCTATATGTCGATTACCATCGATATAGAACCCAAAAGTGTCATCGAGGCTCTAAAACACCCAAGCCGGGTTCAAAGCTATGCAAGAAGAACGCAACATTTTGATAAAAACAAGGTCATGACCTTGATCAAATGTCCTCGGGATGTAGTAGTCATAGGAATGAAGTGGGTTTTCGAAACAAAACCGATGAAAATGGCACCATCATTAAAAAAGCCGACTTGTAGCCAAAGGTTACAACAACAAGAAGGCATTGACTATGATGAGACATTTGCTCTGTTGCAAGAATGGAAGCCATCAAGATCTTCCATGCATATGCAACATACATGAACTTCGTGGTCTACCAAATGGATGTTAAAAGTGCATTCTTAAATGGTGATCTCAAGGAAGATGTATATGTTCAAAGAACCTCCGAGCTTTGAGAGTAGTGAATTTCGACTATGTCGCAAGCTTGACAAAGCCTCTATGGACTTAAACAAGCTCCTGTGGCATGGTATGAAACTCTCTTAGCCTTCCCGATCCAAAACAAGTTTGTCCGAGGAAAGATAGACAACGATCGCTTGTCTACGTAACAAAACAAGATGTGACATTGGTTCAAGTGTATGTTGATGACATCATCTTTGGCTAAACAAACTACACTCTTTTGCAAACAGCTTGAAAACTAATGACAAAGAAGTTTGAAATGAGCATGATGGGTGAACTCACATACTTCCTTGGACTACAAATCGTGCAAACTAATAAAGGAATCTCCATTAGTCAAGAGAAGTACACAAGAAATCTCTTGAAGAAATATGAGATATCCGATCGCGCCTCGTTGAAGACCCAATGGTCCCACCTAACAACCTTGGACCGATCTCACCGGCAATCACCAATCAAACCCATTTCGTAGGGATTGTTGGCTCACGATGTATCTAATCGCTTCTGCACTGACATACAATTCTCATCTGTCTAATAGCTAGATATCGGTCCAATCCCAAAGAATCTCACCTCACCGCAGCCTAAAAGAATACTCGGTGCACGAAGGAACACCAAGCCTTGGACTCTATTATCCAAAATGCTCGTGGTTCAATCTCAAAGGTTACTCGATTCGATTATGCCGGTCGCAACATGGACGAAAAAGTACCTCGTGGTCCCGTCAATTTCTTGGAGGAAAACGGTTTGTTGGAGTGCTAAAAGCAACAATCGGTGGTTATGTCTTCATTGAAGTCGAGTATGTGGTCACGCAGATGTTGTGCCAATGTTTTATGGATGAAAAGTCAACTCGGTGACTATGACATTCATTACAAAATGGTGCCCATCTTACGTGACAACACCAAGGCAATTGCAATCTCCAACAACCCCGTCCTTCATCAAAGAACCAAACACATTGATATCGATATCACTTCATCGAGACCACATAATGAAAGGAGACATAGAACTCCATTTCATCCCTATCGAATATCAATTGGTCGATATCTTCACCAAACCAATGGATGAACCTACCTCCATGAGACCGAAAGTTGAATTGGGAATGCTTGACATTGAAAGTCGCATCCGAAACCAATCTCGATAAGTTCTCTAAAATGGTTCCTCTTCCCGAACGAAACCCACAAAACATCCTCTCACCGAATGAGTAAGACTCATTCGGGGACCCCGACATTGATATTAAGCATTGAATGAGTAACTAAATGATCCAAGTATCGATTACTTAAATGTCCTAGGTTGGTAACTATGCCAATTTAATATAGGAATATATGTTTTACCGTCGGGGTCTCCTCACTTACCACATCCCACTTGGCATTAAATGCCTTCTCTCACATAAAATATCCTATGGATATTTTATTTCGCAAAAGTGCACTTTTCATCGCACCGCAATTGTTCCTTGAAATACCGGATTTTATTGCGGGTAGTGGTGGGTTCAAACGTTTTCAAAACCGCCTTTACATATCCACGCTTATGCAAAACCACCCTCTCACCACTCTATAAATACCCTCTCATAAATATTAAAACACACAATTGATTTCGCAAACAAAACTCGTCAAAATCTCGTTCAAACCCGTAAATCATTGTGTTCTTCAAACCTCTTCGGAAAAACCTTCATTGTAAACATTTACAAAAGATTTTACATCAAAACTTCAGAGATTCAAAAATTCTTTTGATTGTTCTTGTCAAGTTTTCTCAAAACCCTAAAACTATTTCAAATGGAAATGGCAAGAACTCAATCTCTTCAAGATGCACTTGAGCAAGGTGGGATCTTACTAATGTTGAATTTAAAACCAATAATGTCATAGGCAATTTTGAATACTCAAAAATGTCCGACCTATAAAGACATTATGAAATTTTTGTTTAACCGCCCACTAAAAATGCCTTTGTTCGGTGTCCTCTATTGTTTACCAAAACCTCCTCGTGGAGTTTTGGGCACGCACCGTGGCCTATGACCTAACACTTGCTACTAATGAGACCGACCTCGACCACTAAGGGAGTATCTCATTAAGTTCAAGATTTTTATGGAAACAATCACCACCCGGATTACAAAACGTTTCCACCTCTTGAGGTTAGACTATAATAAGGGTGTTTATGTCGCCCATCCCGAACCCACAACAATGAAGGATGGGTTAAAACGAATTGCTTTAGAGCCAAACTTTTGGATGAAACCCGATCACCAAAAATTCATTCCCGTGGCTTGGAGGATCTTATTCACTTTTGTGATTCGTGTCCTCGTGGAACCACTCATCAAGCCCGAACAAGTTAATTCTATTCGGTTGATGATGGCTTCTTGCTTGATGAATGGGGTAAATGTCGACATTGGGAGATCATTTACAAGTGATCTCGTAACTAAGCTACAGAGCAAATCTAGGGCAAAATATGTCTCATATCCTAGATTTGTCTCTTGTCTTTGCAAGTGCTCTTGGGTTGCAATTACCTCGGGATGGAAAATTTTGTGCTTTACCCGGCATCCCGAGTAAATAAAACTTTCAAAAGACCCATCCCAAGTCCCACGATATTGAATTGACGGCCCATATGATTGTCAGAACAATCGTAGAGGATCGATGTCTCCAAACCCCGCTCCTAAAAGAGAAAGGAAGTCTCAGATCGGGACTAAGACTAAACCCAAGTCTCGTGGCCCCGAGGCTTCGAACACTGCCCCTAAGAGGCACAAAAGCCCTGGATCGAGCAGACACCCATTGGTGACCGGGCATCATCCACCCCGTGACAACGAAGTACACCGATACATCACAAGTCGGTGCCTTTGGTCACAACCACTACTCCCAAGATCCGGAGGAAACATACAACCCCGGTAGGGAGCGCCCACCACGCC
The DNA here is from genome assembly GCA_022545495.1 of Chrysanthemum lavandulifolium. Lineage (NCBI taxonomy): Eukaryota > Viridiplantae > Streptophyta > Magnoliopsida > Asterales > Asteraceae > Chrysanthemum > Chrysanthemum lavandulifolium. The sequence continues at coordinate 233,891 of JAHFWF010000109.1, forward strand.
CGGTGATGACATTAGCAAATCCAAGCCTTTGTGCGAGGGACACCGATCGATCCCAAAGACTCGAGAGGAACCAAACAACCTACCGATAGGGATACCACTGTCACTAACTCGCTAAAGGCACTAGGAAAACCCATCGGTGTCTCGGGGTCTAAGGGGACAAAGACTGGAGGAAAGGAACAACCCGCCAATATGGAACCCAAACCAATCTCGACTCCGAGACGGACTGGAAACTCCCACCGAAGGTCTCGAGGGTCAAGGGGACAAAGACTCGTAGGATTAATACCACCACGATATGGAACCCATCACCAACCCCCGTTAACCGTTGTTGATATTATGGAATACTCTTCTCTCGAAGATGAGCTTTCGACATCGATGATGAAATTCTATCGGTGGGGAAGAAGTGGACGCCGAGGTTCAATCGAACAAGAGCCTCGGCGATCCACGAGAACACACCGAATCACCATTCCACCTGCAAATGAGGACTCCTCTTCCTCCACCGATGAATTTGCAAGATTTGATAATGTTCTTCCACTTCATCGAAGGCGACTTGTTCGGTGGATCACCAAAGCTTCAAGGAAATTATACTCGGGGTCATTTGAAACATTGTGGGAACAACATATCAAGCTGGTGCAAGTTATGCAGATCCGAAGGTCGAGGTCCAAGCCTTTGATGAAAACGCTCATGAGCACGTGGATTTGATGTATGACAACATTCACGATGGATGAAAATTTGGCTAAATTCCTCGAGACACCTTCGTGGTGTAGGCACAAAGGTAGATGAAATCGGGAATCATCAAAGACGACTCAAGACTCAACTCTAAAGTCTTTGGAGGCTACAGAGGCGCATTTGAAACAATCCTCCACCTCACCGAATCGATCAAACGCTCAAATCAACAAATGTCTGTGGTCTTCATTCTAATTTGGATGGCTACGTTGGCTCGAGGCATCTACTTCCTTGGCACGGAATCTTGGGCCACGATGACCTTTGGAAGTGTCTCAAGCTAATTTGGAAGCTAAGGTCACGGCATTCAAACAGATACTTGAGATATCAATGCCATGATCACTTTGAAATTTATCAGGCTTTCATGGTCAAGCGACTCCGTCCCCTCAAGACCAACACCAACTCTTGCCCTCACCGGCGCCTAAGCAGCAGTTGAGGGGAGAATCATCTTGAAGAAACTCCTCTTCACACCGAGAGGAGCCAACACCACCGGTCTCAAGAATACCCATCTCATCACTTCCACCACAAACATCAACAACAACAACAACATCGACAAATACTACACCTATCATGACAACAACACCACCCTTGGTTGCATCATCTTCCTCGGGCCGGGACAAAGGAAAAGGCATAATGACAACTATTGAGCCCGAGAAGATTCCCTACAAAATCGGTGACATGAATACCTTCTCACACCTCAACAACTAACTAAATATCTTGCTAAAGAAGAAGAAGATTGAAACAAGTCGAGGATGATAAGAAGAGTAAGGAAGCCTTGGTTCAAGTGATTGAAGAAGCCGAGAATGTGGAATTGATCCAAAGAAGCTTGAAAAGGTCGAGCGGATGTAGATTCAAGGATGCTCAGCAAAAAAATGGTGAAATGAAAAGCGTTGGAAGATAAGAACAAAAGAACTGCAGCCATCGTGAAGGCAAGAATTGACCATTATAATTGACAATGACAAGCGTAAGACCGCTTGAGAAGATCATCGATGTCAAAATCATCCCCGATCTAAACCACGGCAATGAACGACATCTGGGGATGATAAAGGCATTTCGAGGTTCATGATCCCCAAATTCACCGACTTTGGGATCACCGAACTCGATGAACTCGGTCCAATAATTGAAAAGAAGCAAAATGCGGCGGTTAAGGAGTCGATGAAGATGCTCAAGAAGAGGTATGAAAGATCGAGATACACACCTGGCGGGAATTCACCGCCTAACCGCACCACAAGGATCTCAACCACGGTCATCACAAGTTAAAAGAAAGAGGTTGAGTTCCGGCTGAGATAAAAGTGCCGGACTCGAATGCAACAGGAACCGCGGAAGGTGTTAAGTTCGTGAATTGTTTAGTGATTGAAAAGCACGAAGAGGGCTATTCCACATAGATGTCTATGGAAACCCGGCATTTCAAAGATGGAGTGATATTGATCGGTGGTGTGGGCGCAATCTTGAGCTACATACCAGTGGCCTCTCGATCCAAACCCGGCAAACATCGTGGTTGTCAAGACACGAATGCCAAGATAAGAGAGCATCCCGACAGGAAACACTCATCACCAAGAAAGTCAAGCTTGAAGCTGGGAATTGATGAGTGTGTAAATACTCATCATTCTTGGTCAATCTGACGCAAAACATTTAAAACACTCGAAATGCATCAAAATACTAAAATATCCCAAAATTGTGTTTCATATGTTTCAAATGTAAAATGTTTAAAATCGGATGAAAAGCGAGCTAAGTTTGCATAATTGGCGGTTTCGGTCCTCGACTTTCAAAATCTTGACAAAATCGGTCCACGAGCATTTGTTTTGGAATAAAAGTCAACCAAAGGTCCTTTTGAAATCATATGTTGTCATATTTAATCCTTTGGTGAAAAGTTTCAATAATTTACAAGTTTGGTCCTGCACTTTCGAATTTGCAAAATGGTCCACAGGAAAATTTTATTGTTGGAAATCTCATGTATGGTCCACGGATTATTGGGACATGGCGGGAATCACCCTTGGTTTATTTTGGAAGGCGACAACTTTGGTCCTCCAATTTTCGAAATTACAAGAAAGGTCCTTGTGTTATTAAAACAAACCTTGAACCCTTTTTGTATTATGAACCCTTGCTAAAGCCACTTGACCCTTGACCCTTGAACCCCTGCCTTAATAATACACCCGGTCAAACAATCAACTCCGCCCAAATCTTTTCTCCTTTCTCCCACCCTTGTGCCTACAAATCCAGCTCCACAACCATGCTTCCACTCAACTCCCACCACCTTATCCTCCACTCACCAAACAATCCAAGAAGCATTAAATGTTTCTCCTTCCTTGAACTCAAACCCCCCCCCCAGGTTGATATACCATTTTGGCGCCAAAATTCATCAAACGGCCAATATCAACTCCAGTGATCCAATGGCCCAAAAGAGAAGTGGGAAATGCTCAGAGGACACGTGGGAAGACTTTTTGCTGATAAATAGAAGAAGAGAAGGAGAGATGAGTAGTACTTAGTTTTTATTTTTTTTATGTATGTCGTTTTAAAATTTTCCATGTCTTAAATAAATTCTAAATTGTAATTTCAAGTTTTATTGTATGAAACTAAGTTGGTTCAGTGTATTGTAACCTTTTTCAAGAATTAATTTCAAGTTCTATCAAAGTTCATGTTTTTGCATTTCTCTTATTAAAGACAGTTTCAAATGTACTAAATTCCAAGCTTCAAAGAGCTTATTTACTTCTCAAATAAGCTTACTAAAGTCATTTATAGCTTCTAGTAAACTTACAAAAGCAGATTCAAGCAATTTCTCATTTGGTCAACAAAAGTCAATGAAAAGCTCAACATGGACTTAGTTATGGAATTGGGTTGATCACGGTCTTGGAATGGGTTGAATATTAGTAGTTTAGTATAGATTGGGTTACGGTTTAAAATTGCAAATAAGCTGGATCACTTGTGAGTTTTTGTTTCTTTCTCTATAAACTAGTATAGTCTGCATAATCTGCTTGTGTTTGAATCTGTGGTTATTAATAGCTTAGACCTGTTTATTTAGTTGTCATTAGGTTAACTTGATTCAGTTTAAGTGTTAGCATAAGCTAGTTCAGTAGTTAGCTTAGTTAAATTGCAAAACAGTTAGTTAAAGTGGTGATTGGTACAATTGTCAAAACTGTGTTTGAGGTTTGTTCATTGGTGAGAGATCATTGTTTAAGGCTTATAAAGTTCAATTGTACTCATTTCAGTCATCAAATCTCATTTGCATACACTAAAAGTCAAAATTAGATTGTATCTGTTCTCATTAGTTTATCAGTTAGGATTTGATAGATCATTAGCCTGATTTAGGTTTAGTGATTGGGTTAGTAGCTTATTATAGCTTTATTTTAGCTTAATTCATCATTATCAGTTCACAAATTAAGCTCAAATCTCATTAAAGTCAAAATATCATTTATGTGTTCAAAGTCAAAAGTTGGAAAATCTGTTTTTCACCCAACTTGGTAGAATTTTCATTGATTCATTATTGGTTCAATTCAAGTGAAATTTTGGACTTAACAAGTTCAGTTGGTCAAGAGTTGGAATCTGATTTTTGTAGAATTTTTGTAATTTTTTATAAGCTTCAAATCAGCTTGTGTATTAAGCTGAAAGTGCCCTGTGCACATGCTCAGCATACACTGAGTGTGCACAGGTTTGTGCAGAAGCTCTCAACAAGCTCATAAGAGCTTGTCTTGGACTCAAATTTGGTTTATAAGCTCCTTGCCAGGTCCACTTGAGATTGGGATATCTGGTCTTGGGTTCCAACTAGGGTAGATGGCTTATTTTTAAGCTTGAAGTCAGCTCCTCACAACTGATTTTTACTTGTTTGATTTTGTACTCATAAGCTTATAGCTGGTTAGCTTGAGGTTCTGAGTAGCTGGAATTAGTTGCTTTAAGGTAGTTATAGCTTAATCTAGCTTCTGCTTTCATTTGGTGGTCTTTTGTGCTTATTTGCTTAATTTGAGTGCTTATTTATAAGCACATTTCACTCTGACTTCATAATCTTGCACACTAGTATAGGTTTTATATTTTCATAGATTTAGAATAATATTTTAGACTTTTCTGAATTTTAATAATTTTCCATTCTTGTTTGCTATTTTTCTTTATTTTAATCGGTTTTAGGACTTTTAAATAGCTTTTAATCCAAATAATTCGGAAAAGCTTCAAAAAATAAGTTTTCAATTTTCATAGATTAAGATAAATATAAAAGCAAAAAATAATTTTTCCATAATTTTTCTAGTTTAAATAGTAATTTTAGCAATTTAGTTAGTTTTAAATAGTTTTTAAATCATAGAAATTAGAATATAAATCGAAAAATACAAAATTAGTTTTGAAAATTTCTTTAGTTATTTTAGATTTTTGAAAAATAGTTTCACAATTTTCCTCTTTAATTTCATAATTTTAGTATTTTAATTTAGTTTTAAAGTTTAAAATTAGTTTTAATTCATATTTATAAAAGAAAAATCAAGAAAATCCAATTTTAAAAATAGTGATAGCGTTTATTTAATATAATCTAGCTTTTAATTTTCTTTAATTTGCATTTAAGCCCTGTAATTTACAAACTTTTCTTTAGGTATAATTATTCAAAATCGTAACCCCTTTCTTGTTCAATATCATCCGATCACTACACGTTTGGCTATTCGATTCGCACATTTCGTTGTGACTTAACGACGGGAAACACTAAACTCTCACGGATTTAATTGCATTGCGTTCTCAAGTTGTCGGCTTTTATTACGGTTGACCATTCACAAGTGGTTGACTTGTGTAATAAACCGACCGTTTGGGAGCGAATCAAATTTTGGCGCATTGCCAGGAGTGTGCTAATAATCTTACGTTTAGTAGATTAGTGATTTGAATATTCACTCCTTGTTTATACCATCTATATATATTTATATTTTCTTATAAAATCCAAAATCCAAAAACATCTTAAAACATATAAAACACAAAAATATTTTCTTTTGTTTCTACATATATATAAAACCATAAAACTCAAAAGATTCTTCTTTCCCCATTTTCATAATTCCCTTAACTCGAGATTTCTTAGAGTTAACTTTAGTGTATGCCCACTCGCTCTTCTAGGTGCTGTGAGCCCATTTCGTGAGCTTGTCGAGATTCCAGAAGGCGTGTCCGTAGGCGTTACGCCCCATCGATCGGATCGAGATCCGGATCGCTCGCACTACTTCCGTTATCATGGCGGAAGAGCGTCCTATGTGTGAGCTTCTCAGGCACCCATCGATGGGTATGGAGATGCTATTGTTATCCCGACCATTGTGGTGAAAATTTTGAACTCAAAACCGGGTTACTAAATCTTGTAACCTCAAGTCAATTCTATGGTTTTGAGAGGATGATCCTCATGCTCATATTCGATGGTTTAACAAGATTGCATCTACCATCAAATACAAGAATGTCCCTACCGATCTTTGTCAAGCTTCTTCTATTCCCATTTTCCTCGAGGACAAGCCGGTTGGCTTGAAAACAACCTCCTCAATCGATCGAAACATGGGAAGACACGGTGAAGAAATTTGTGAGCGAATTCTATCCACCTTCTAAAACCACAAGTCTTAAAAAGAAATCATCAAATTCACACAAAGTTTGATGAATCCTTGATGAATCGTGGGATCGTTTTAAGGAGTTGCTCATAAATGTCCTCACCATGGTTTCTCGAGTTGATGCAACTCGATACTTTCTATAATGGGTGAGTCAATCGATCAAGATTCTCTCAATTCCTCCGTTGGAGGAAATTTCTTGAGCAAAGCGTAAAAGAAGCTTTAGCGATAATTGAAAACAAGTCTAAAGTCCGCCTTGCTTGAAGCAAACCGGTTGTTTCCCAATTCGGTGTTGGTCCTTCTTCTTCATCGCCGTGAGTCAATCTAGCACCGATGCTAAGATTGACAAACTCATGAAGCAATTCAAGCTTTGGTTCTCTAACCAAAGAAAGTTTCTTTTCACAAACTTCACCTCCTGCTGAAGTTAAGAAAGTGGAAGTATGTGTTACTTGCGGTGGCCCCATGCCTATTACAAGCTGTATGGCCACCGATGGTAACCCTTTTGAAACAAAGCGTGGGCGGGATTTCCAATTCGGAGGCAACCAATACCGTGCTCCTATGGACCCGAACCACCGTCCTAACCACTACCTGGACCACCGGTTTCAACCAAAACCAAAACCGTAATCAAAATCGAATAGAACGAACCAAGGTTTTCAAAACCAAGGTAATTTTAGTCGAATAACGGTTTTCAAAATCAAAGTCAAAACTTCCAAAACCAAGGAAATTTTAATAGAAACCGAATCGGAAATTTCAACCGGGGTATTTTCATGGCAATAATCAAGGAAATTTTCAAAATCAAGGCCTAATCCAAACAATAGAGGCGAATTTTCCTACACAAAATCAAGCCATTGTTCCAAGCTGGACCATCATCGATGAGTTGTTGAAACAATTCATGAAATCAAGAGGAAATGAATAGGTTGTTGGTTAGCCGATTTCGACATTAAGAAGTCTTTAAATGATCGACCCTCGGGCTCGGTACTTTACCTAGCAACACGATCGCTAATCAGAGGCGATGCAAAGGCGATCACAACCGAAGTGGTGCTTCATATGATGGACCCGCTATTCCTACTACCTCTTCTTCTCTCCGGAAGGTAGTGGAAAGTGAACACGAGGCAACAAAGGACAAGGAACCTACTAATAACGGAGGTACCAACGATGTCCATCCTCAAGTTGTCCGAAACCCAAAACCAAACACAGGTTGTTTTGAACCTCCAGTTGACAACCCCAAATCAAAACTTCTATTCCTTACCCATCACGTTTAAATGAGCAAAGCTCATGAAAAAGCGGTCATCAAATGGAAAAAAATTTCAAATTTTCCAAGAACTACATTTTGACATAAGCTTTGAGGATGCTATCATCTTGATGCCCAAGTTTGCATCAACTCTCAAACACATGTTAAGCAACAAGGAAAAACTATTTGAAATGGCTAAAACTCCTCGAGCGAGCGCTCTTTGATTACATTAAAAGCTTCGAAAAGCTTGGAGATCTGGAAAATTTCTTCTACCTTGTGTTTTCGGGAATGATTGAATGCTTTGCCCTCGCCGATCTTGGTGCAAGCATCAATCGATGCCTTATTCGATATGGAAGAAACTTTCTCTTCGAACTTATTCCTACCGCATGACTCTTGAGCTTGCGGATCGTTCTATATCACGTCCTCTTGGCATCGCCGAGGATGTATTAGTGAAAGTAGGAAAGTTCCATTTTCCGGTGACTTTGTGGTTGTTGATTTCGATGCGATCATCGGGTTCCCTAATTGTTGGGCGAGTTCACGAGCGGGCGTGCTCTCATTGATGTATTTGAGCAAGAAATCACATTACGTGTGGGTAATGAAGTTGTCACCTTTAACCTTGATCAAACTTGAGGTACTCCGCAAACTATGATCTTGAATCGGTTAATCGAATCGATGTAATTGATATTGCTTGAGGAGTACTCGAGAGTTTCTTGGTTATTTTCATAATTACGTGGTGGGATTCCACCACATCTTCTCAACCAATTATTGCCGACTCTTCCCTCTCTTACTCCGTTTGAGGAGGTGACTTCTTTCTAGAAGAGATCGATGAGTTTCTTGCTAATGATGAATCGATTCAGCGGGAATTGATGGTGTTTATGATTCGGAGGAGATATCCTTTATCTTGAGCAATTGTTAAATGAAGATCCATTACCGTCACTCCTCCGAAGAGATCACGATTGAAGAAATCAAATCCGTGCAAACATCTCTTGAAGAATTTCCGAGGTTGAACTTAAGGACCTACCTCCTCATCTCGAGTATGCATTCTTGGAGGTGATGATAAATTACCCGTCATAATTGCTAAAGACTTAACTAAGGAGGAGAAGCTGCTCTCATAAAGGTCTTGAAGTCACACAAGCAAGCAATTGCTTGGAAACTCTCCGACATTAAGGGTATCAACCACGAGTTTTGTACTCACAAAATCTTGATGGAGGATGACTTCAAGCCAACGGTCCAACATCGAGAGAAGGTGAATCCTAAGATTCATGAGGTTATCAAACAAGAGGTTCTCAAACTTCTTGATGCGGTTTAATTACCCGATCTACGATAGTCCTTGGGTCGATCCATCACTGTGTTCCAAAAAGGGTGGCATAAGCTGTTGTCACAAATGAAGAAAGCGAGTTAATTCCAACTCGATTGGTTACGGGATGGCGTGTGTGTATTGACTATCGCAAGTTAAGCGAAGCCACCGTAAAGACCATTTTCCTCTACCCTTCATGGACCAAATGCTTGAGAGATTAGCGAGGAGCGAATACTATTGTTTCCTTGATGGTTTCTCGGGGTATTTTCGGATCCCTATTGATCCACAAGATCAAGAAAAGAACACATTCACGCCCATACGGAACTTTTGCCTCTGAGACGTATGCCTTTTGGCCTATGTAGCGCTCACAGCACGTTCCAACGATGTATGATGGCAATTTTCCACGACATGATCGGAAACAATGGAGTGTTTATGGATGACTTCTCGGTCATTGGGGACTCATTTCAAACATGTCTCTCCCATTTAGAAAAAATGCTAAAGCGGTGTGAAGACACCAATCTTTGTCTAAATTGGGAGAAGAGCCATTTATGGTCAAGGAAGGAATTGTCCTAGGCCATAAGATTTCAAAAATGGGATTGAGGTTGACAAAGCGAAAGTGGATGTCATTGCTAAAGTGCCTCATCCTACTACCGTCAAAGGTATTAGGAGTTTTTAGGTCATGCGGGTTTTATCGCAGATTCATACAAGATTTTTCTAAAATCGCTCGGCCTATGACTCATCTCCTTGAGAAGGATGCTCCTTTTATCTTCTCACTGAGTGCATCGAAGCTTTTGAAACATTAAAGAAAAAGCTTACGGAAGCACCCATTCTAGTTGCCCCGTTGGGATTTACCCTTTGAACTCATATGCGATGCAAGTGATTTTGCTATCGGTGCGGTCTTGGGGCAACGAAAAACCAAGCATTTCAGCCTATCCACTACTGCGAGTAAGACTATGGTGAAGCTCAAACCCATTACACCACTACGGAAAAAGAATTATTATTTGTGGTGTATGCGTTTGAGAAGTTTAACCATACCTTATCTTGACCAAATGCGTGGTGTATACGGATCACTCGGCTCTCAAATATCTCTTTGCAAAACAAGATGCAAATCCGAGATTGCTCCGTTGGGTTCTCCTCTGCAAGAATTTGATATCATTATCGTGATAAAAAGGAGGCGAGAACACAGGTGCGATCATCTGTCCGTCTAGAAAACCCTCACGGGATGTGTTAGAAAAGGAAATAAGCGAAACATTTCCTCTCGAAACACTCAATGTAGTTTCTTTTCGTGGAGACTCTTCTACCCCATGGTTTCTTGACTTTGCAAATTACCATGCGGGTAACTTTGTGGTGAAAGGGATGTCGTCCCAACGGAAAAACAAATTCTTTAAAGATGTAAAACATTACTTAAGGACGACCCTACTTATTCAAAATTTGCGCGGATCAAGTCATCGAGCGATGTGTGTATGGTCGGGAAGCCAATGACATTCTCAAGGCTTGCCATTACGGACCTCTTGGGGACATCATAGTCCCAACTACACCGCCAAGAAGGTGTTTGATTCCGGATTTTATTTGCGATTTACAAGGATGCCCACGAATTTGTCAAAACACATGGCGCTTGTCAGCGTCGGAAATATCTCGCAAAGAAATGAAATGCCATAAGCGCCATTCAAGTGTGTGATTTTTGACATCTGGGGCATTGACTTTATGGGGCCATTTCCTTCATCTCGAGGAAATAAATACATACTCGTGGCCGTTGACTATTTGTCAAAATGGGTTGAAGCGAAGCTTTGCCTACCAACGATGCCCGAGTTGTTGTGAAATTCTTAAAATCTCTTTTGCTAGGTTTGGAACTCCACGAGCTATAATCGGTGATCGTGGTGCGCATTTCTGCAATGACCGGTTTGATAGAGTCATGCAAAAGTATGGTGTAACTCACCGTCTCTCTCTGCGTACCACCCCAAACAAGTGGGCAAGTGGAAGTTTCCAACCGAGGTATAAAAGAATTCTTGAAAGGACGGTGGCGAAAACCGTGCCTCTTGGTCGGATAAGCTAGATGGCGCGCTCTGGGCCTTCCGTGCGACATAAAACACCCATCGGTGTACTCCATACAAGCTAGTGTGCGGAAGGCGTGTCATCTGCCGATTGAGCTTGAGCACAAAGCATCTTGGGCCTTGAAACATGCCAACCGATATTCAGACGGTGGTGATCACCGGAAAGTTCAAATGAATGAATTAAATGAACTCGTGATCAAGCATCGAGAACTCTTTGATCTACAAAGAAAAGACAAAGAAGATTCATGACTCAAAATCAAGAACCGCGTTTTCAACGTCGGTGATCGAGTCCTTCTTTTCAATTCAAGATTGAAGATTTTCTCGGAAAACTAAAATCCCATTGGTGCGGACCATTCACCATCACTAAAGTATTTCCTTATGGAACCATTGAGTTATCTCAACCCGATGGTCCAAATTTTAAAGTGAATGGTCATCGATTGAAACACTATTTTGGAGAGGACATTCCTCTGTGGTTGTCCGGATCTACAAACTTTCCCCATGAACCAATGAATGCGGGGATCGAGTCAAGCTAGCGACTCGGGAATCAAAAACAATAGCACACCATATGGGTTTTCACCGTATTTCGACTTCTTTCTACTTTCTACCACCTAGTGTGGGGAGTTGCCCCATTGTTGTATATAAAGTTTCAAAAAAAAAAAAAATAAAATCTTTCAAATAATGGCGTAGTATTTCCCTTTTCGTTCTATGTTTGGCATATCCGCGGTACTTTGAATATTGAGGGTAATATTCATTTCTAGTGTGGAAATTCTCACGAATTTTATCATGTAATTATACCACCCAATTCCCCGTTTTTGGCCAAATTTTTTTGGAGTAAGTGTTTTGCACTTACTCGACTTATGATTATCGATCCGCCATGTCTAATAAACAAAAGGATTGGCTAATCCGAGAGCAAAGCGGCTCTTGGTAAAGATATCTCAAATCCGTTTGACTTGCAATTTGCCCAAAATTGTATGGTGTTATTTCACCATATCTTTAATTAGTGAAGAGTTGGCTAGCCCGCAAGTTTATGGCTTGTGGTAAAGGCGATTGGAAAACCATAATTGGTAATCGACTCACCAAAGACATTTTATCTAAGAGTTGGCTAGTCCGAAGCAAGCGGCCGGTAAAGACAAATCAAAACCGTTGGGCGGTGATTTGCTCAAAATCATTTGGTTATCATTGTACCAAGGTTCTTACTTGAGCTGAAACATTTGGCTACTCGAGTAATGGCTTTTGGTAAAGAGATTCAAATCCATTAAGTTTTCTCAAAAGATTGCTAGGGACTAGCAATAGTTTAGTGTGGGGATTGATGAGTGTGTAAATACTCATCATTCTTGGTCAATCTGACGCAAAACATTTAAAAACACTCAGAAATGCATCAAAATACTGAAAATATCCCAAAATTGTGTTTCATATGTTTCAAATGCAAAATGTTTAAAATCAGATGAAAAACGAGCTAAGTTTGCATAATTGGCAGTTTCAGTCCCTCGACTTTCAAATCTTGACAAAATCAGTCCCTGAGCATTTGTTTTGGAATAAAAGTCAACCAAAGGTCCTTTTGAAATCATATGTTGTCATATTTAATCCTTTGGTGAAAAGTTTCAATAATTTACAAGTTTGGTCCCTGCACTTTCAGAATTTGCAAAAATGGTCCCTGGGAAAATTTTATTGTTGGAAATCTCATGTATGGTCCCTGGATTATTGGGACATGGCAGGAATCACCCTTGGTTTATTTTGGAAGACGTACAACTTTGGTCCTCAATTTTGAAATTACAAGAAAGGTCCTTGTGTTATTAATAAACAAACCTTGAACCCTTTTGTATTATGAACCCTGCCAAAGCCACTTGACCCCTTGACCCTTGAACCCCATGCCTTAATAATACACCCGGTCGAGCGATCGACTCCCGAATCTTTTCTCCTTTCTCCCACCTTGTCATCTGCAAATCCGGCTCCACAACCATGCTTCCATTTCAACTCCACCACCTTATCCCTCCACCTCACCAAACAATCCAAGAAGCATTAAATGTTTCTCCTTCCTTGCCTCAAACCCCCAGGTTGATATACCATTTTGGCGCCAAAATTCATCAAACGGCCAATATCAACTCGGTGATCCAATGGCCCAAAAGAAGTGGGAAATGCTCGGAGGACACGTGGGAAGACTTTTCTTGATAAATAGAAGAAGAAGGAGAGATGAGTAGTACTTAGTTTTATTTTTTTATGTATGTCGTTTAAAATTTTCCATGTCTTAAATAAATTCTAAATTGTAATTTCAAGTTTTATTGTATGAAACTAAGTTGGTTCGATGTATTGTAACCTTTTTCAAGAATTAATTTCAAGTTCTATCAAAGTTCATGTTTTGCATTTCTCTTATTAAAGACGGTTTCAAATGTACTAAATTCCAAGCTTGAAAGAGCTTATTTACTTCTCAAATAAGCTTACTAAAGTCATTTATAACTTCTAGTAAACTTACAAAAGCATTCAAGCAATTTTTCATTTGGTCAACAAAAGTCAATGAAAAGCTCAACATGGACTTAGTTATGGAATTGGGTTGATGCAGTGCTGGAATGGGTTGAATATTAGTAGTTTAGTATAGATTGGGTTCTGGTTTAAGCTGCAAATAAGCTGGATCACTTGTGAGTTTTTGTTTCTTTCTCTATAAACTAGTATAGTCTGCATAATCTGCTTGTGTTTGAATCTGTGGTTATTAATAGCTTAGACCTGTTTATTTAGTTGTCATTAGGTTAACTTGATTCAGTTTAAGTGTTAGCATAAGCTAGTTCAGTAGTTAGCTTAGTTAAATTGCAAAACAGTTAGTTAAAGTGGTGATTGGTACAATTGTCAAAACTGTGTTTGAGGTTTGTTCATTGGCTGAGATCTGTTGTTTAAGGCTTATAAAGTTCAATTGTACTCATTTCAGTCATCAAATCTCATTGGCATACACTAAAAGTCAAAATTAGATTGTATCTGTTCTCATTAGTTTATCAGTTAGGATTTGATAGATCATTAGCCTGATTTAGGTTTAGTGATTGGGTTAGTAGCTTATTATAGCTTTATTTTAGCTTAATTCATCATTATCAGTTCACAAATTAAGCTCAAATCTCATTAAAGTCAAAATATCATTTACGTGTTCAAAGTCAAAGTTGGAAAATCATTTTCACCCAACTTGGTAGAATTTTCATTGATTCATTATTGGTTCAATTCAAGTGAAATTTTGGACTTAACAAGTTCAGTTGGTCAAGAGTTGGAATCGATTTTTGTAGAATTTTGTAATTTTTATAAGCTTCAAATCGACTTGTGTATTAAGTGAAAGTGCCACATGCACATGCTCAAATCTACTTGAGTGTGCATGAGTTTGTCAGAGCTCTCAACAAGCTCATAAGAGCTTGTCTTGGACTCAAATTTGGTTTATAAGCTCCTTGCCGGTCTACTTGAGATTGGGATATCTGGTCTTGGGTTCCAACTAGGGTAGATGGCTTATTTTTAAGCTTGAAGTCAGCTCCTCACAACTGATTTTTACTTGTTTGATTTTATACTCATAAGCTTATAGCTGGTTAGCTTGAGGTTCTGAGTAGCTGGAATTAGTTGCTTTAAGGTAGTTATAGCTTAATCTAGCTTCTGCTTTCATTTGGTGGTCTTTTGTGCTTATTTGCTTAATTTGAGTGCTTATTTATAAGCACATTTCACTACAGCTTCATAATCTTGCACACTAGTATAGGTTTTTATATTTTTCATAGATTTAGAATAATATTTTAGACTTTTCCTGAATTTTTCATAATTTTTCATTACTGTTTGCTATTTTTCTTTATTTTAATCAGTTTTTAGGACTTTTTAAATAGCTTTTAATCCAAATAATTCAGAAAAGCTTCAAAAAAATAAGTTTTCAATTTTCATAGATTAAGATAAATATAAAAAGCAAAAAAATAATTTTTCCATAATTTTTCTAGTTTAAATAGTAATTTTTAGCAATTTAGTTAGTTTTAAATAGTTTTTAAATCATAGAAATTAGAATATAAATCGAGAAAAATACAAAATTAGTTTCAAAATTCTCTTTAGTTATTTTAGATTTTTGAAAAATAGTTTCACAATTTTCCTCTTTAATTTCATAATTTTTAGTATTTTAATTTAGTTTTAAAGTTTAAAATTAGTTTTTAATTCATATTTATAAAAGAAAAATCAAGAAAATCCAATTTTAAAAATAGTGATAGCGTTTATTTAATATAATCTAGCTTTTTAATTTTCTTTAATTTGCATTTAAGCCCCTGTAATTTACAAACTTTTTCTTTAGGTATAATTATTCAAAATCATAACCCTTTCTTGTTCAATATCACCCGATCACTACTACGTTTGGCTATTCGATCATACATTTCGTTGGGACTTAACGACACAGGGAAACACTAAACTCTCTGGATTTAATTGCTTTGGTTTCGAATTGTTTGGCTTTTATTACGGTTGACCATTCAAGTGGTTGACTTGTGTAATAAACGACCGTTTGGGACCGAATCGAGGAATCCATCTGGTGACATCATTTTGATTTATCTTTTGTACTAGTGATAGGAACCTTGTAATTTGATTAATAAACGATGTATGTTTTGTTAAAATATTCAGTGTTCCTTATTGTATTCATTAGTACATTCAATGTGAAGAAAGCCATTTGCTCACTTCATATTGATCAAACACTTAGGCTATTTGTATATCCAAATAGGGAGGCTGTTGGGTTCGATAAATACCCAAACCCCCTTAATCTAGGATTTGAATAAAATAGCCCAAGTGTTTAGTTAGATTAAACACTAACAGGACACTTGGGTGCATAGTCTGCCGGTGAGTCATCTCGGGATACTCGGTGTATGGCGAAGAAGTCTCTCCACTCGGTGATGGCGGAACTTAAAGGGTGAAGGCGGGTCAAGAAGATGATGGATTCGGTGGTGATGACAATAACGCTGAATCCCAAGACTCTCTCCACTACTTACTGAAGACAAATCAAGTAGAAGGCGAAGGATGTAAGGCGGAGAATGGCGGGACATGGCGGGATAAGTTTGAAGCGAGATAAGGCAAGTACTTATCAACCAAAGTCAACTTTCCCTGAATAGCAAAGATCAGCTCGATGTCGTCATTTGAACTTGGAAAGTAGTCTTGTCTCTTACCAGAATAGTCTTTAGAATGAGACAAAATACATGATATTTTGTCTTACGTATGATGTCGGTTGTCACTTAGAAAGAGTCAAAATCATACGTGTATAAATAGCGTAAGAGATGGGTGAAAAGATTAAACATGAATTGTAAAAACACACATACATAAGTTATCTTTTCACTCCTCCAAATCTAACTTTATCACGAGATAGCTCGGTGGGTTCTAAGAGTTGTGCTCGGACTTAGCACCGAGCTTGAGAGAGTCAGCTGGCTTTGTCGTTTCGATCCCAAGTCTTATTCCGCAAGACTTGGGTAGCGATTTTTGATTAATTTCAATAAAGAATATGATGTTGAAAATTACTTTGTGTGTTTTACTTGCGTTAAATTCAGTCATTGTTCACTGTTAAATTGTTTTTAAACGATAGTGAATAGAGAACAACAACATAGTTTGCAACTTTTTATTTGAGTTGTTGGTTGATATGAAACACTCAAAAGGTCGAGTGTTAAAAAGACAAATTGACGAAAAGATATTTTTTTATTGAAGAAATTGACTGGTTTGCAATTTTAGCCGCTAAAATTAGTTTTGGTTATTAGATGACAGAATCTGTATCTAGTCTCCCCCTTGTTCTGCAAATCTAAATACAATAATGAGCACCACCACTTGTCTCTTGAGCAACCATCAATTTCTTCATTCTTCACAAAATTTCAACCTCATGATAACAATCACTACTTGAAAACTCTTTTATTCGATTTCGAACCCGAAACATTGTATCATCATCAAAACAAAACTCACCTGGCTCATCATCGTCTCCTGTTCAAAAGCCTGAAAATCCAATCCTTTGATATTGTTGGTTCATGGTTTTAGGTAATTGATATATATATTTTTTACACATTTGGATGAATGTGTAATTAATTTGATAATTACTGCAGAGACAAGGTTAAGTTGGATGACCTTGGAATGGAGATTATGTCGATTGCCTTGCCAGCTGCATTAGCTCTTGCTGCTGATCCTATTACTTCTCTTGTCGATACTGCTTTTGTCGGTCATTTGGGTCCGTCTTAATTTTCATTTCACTTTCTAAATACTTATGCCTTGTCACCTACTCGTTACCACATTAATCATGCCTTACTCAATCGTTATAGCATCTACTTTCTTGTTGTAGCTACTTACTATCATTTGATAAACATTGACACTGTCCACCAGGTGTTGAGTTTCTGGACCCAATACGGCATATGACATGTGATTTTATTTAGTCTTAAGATATGAATCATAGACCCAATGACAGTGTTTCTTAAGATATCTTCTCCCTTGCCTTTGTCTATCCAAAATTTCCCAAGTTTTACATCTAGTTGAGAAGCTGTACAGTTTATGCTACACAATGTACTACACAGATATGCTATCTGGTATGTATGTGTGTATGTATCTGTAAGTAAAAAAGAAAACCCTTCTCTCTTATGTTACCCTAACTCAAGAATGTACTGATAATTCGTCTTTTGGGTTTACATGTGTTACAAATTTATAATGATTGAGTTTACAAAGTGGAGTACAAGGAATTCATATATGTGTGATAGTTACGCCTTGGTAGTGAATGCCATACTTGTACATAGATAGAGAGTTGATAGTGGAATACCAAGTTTATATTTGTTAGTTTATGGAAACCATAACGAGAACTGAGCAAGTAAACAAATAACAATATTGGGAGATTATTTTGTAATCTGCTGAAATATGTATATCTGAGTTAGTATTTGGTTGTTCATCTATGTAGGATCAGCTGAATTGGCTGCTGTTGGTGTCTCTATATCAATATTCAATCTGGTTGCAAAATTGTTCAATATTCCTCTGCTCAATATTACAACTTCATTTGTTGCTGAAGAACAGGCAGTATTTGTAAAGGATGGTGATGGTTCTACTTGTGTCGACCAGGGTAATAATGAATTGTGTGATTTTCCAGTTAGAATCACCTACTAATACAGAAGTATGCATGTTTAAGCTTATGAAGGTTTTCTTGAATTTTCTCTCTTCAGATGGCAACACCGGCCGTCAAAAGAAGTTTCTGCCATCGGTTTCAACTTCATTGGCACTGGCAACTGCCTTTGGCATTGCTGAAACCATAGCACTTTATTTTGGTTCTGGCTTCTTATTGAACACCATGGGTATACCTGTTGTACGTCTTTCATAGCTATACATTTCACTTTAGTTTCTCTGCTGTTCTTGAAACGCCAATTCTTTTACATGAAGCTCCTTATAAAATTTATAAGTTACTAGAAAGTAAGTGTTTTGTTCTAGGATTAATTTCATTTTGGACCCTAAGCACTTGTGGCCTGTTAAGTAGCTTACAAGGAAATTTTATTCCCTAAGAATACCTCATATGTTTTTTTTTTTGTTCAAGTCAATTATCGCTTATGTCTACAATCTTGAAGTGAAGTTTCGATTTATTTACTTTTCATTTACAAAATACAATGCTGAAGATAGAATACGCTTACAAACCATTGTGCCTTAGGATTTAAGAGGTATAACTTGCAATTGACAAACACTATGCCTTATATTTATATTTCAGAATTCCCCGATGCGAGTACCAGCGGAAGAGTTTACTTCATTAAGGGCTTTTGGTGCTCCAGCGGTTGTATTAGCCTTGGCCGCACAAGGAACTTTTCGTGGCTTTAAGGATACTAAGACTCCTCTATATGGCATTGGCAAGTATTAATCTATTTCAACCTATATACGTAGTTGGTCTGTAACCATATTATACCAGCAAAGTCTGTTTTCCGTTTTTAGTCTCACATCTGTTGTTCAACTTGACTATAATTTAGAAGCAGAAATACGCTATATGGAAGAGAAGTCTAATTATTGTATATTAATATAGATGGCGAGTCCAGTGGGTGGGGTAACTGGTCTAAAAGGGTTCAGGTTGAAACAAGTTATTTTCGTCCGGGTAGGGTCAGGTTGGGTGTTATTTATTATCTGAAAACAATATAATTTACAATAAAAAAATAAAATCTGTGAATCAAACCTTCATAAGAGATTATATGCCTTAAAAGTGTTATTTAGCTATATTGTTATTATCTCGACCCATCAAAGCCATTTGAGATTAGAAGAAAAAGAAAGATAACCCAAGTCAACCCATTCATAGTTAAATGGGTTGAATCTCCACCTGTATGTAATATGATATCTAGATTTTATCTCATCAAATTCAGTACATTGTAATCATTCACATGTGTGCAATACAGCTGCGGGGAATTTTCTGAATGCGATACTTGATCTAATATTAATTTTCTTTTGTGGATTTGGTGTTGGTGGTGCTGCAATTGCGACGGTAATTTCTGAGTACGTCATTCTGTGATCATTCTGATGTGTCTTACATTTCACTATTGATTTGCCATAGTTTATCTGTAATCCTTACATTCTTTCACTGTTGAGTATACTTATGTGCAGATACCTGATTGCCTTCATTCTACTATGGAAGTTGAATAAAGAAGTAGTACTTGTTATTCCAAAAATAGATGGGGAAAAAGTAGCTCGATATTTAAAATCTGGTATGTTCCCTTTTTATACTTAACTAATATGTGAATCTCATAAGATTTAAGACCTTCCTGTACACTAAAAGAAGTTCAATGGTAATTTGATGGAAATATCCTTATATCGATATTACAAATAAGTCTCGATATTACATATAAGTCTTGACTCAGTGACCTAGCATAAGTATATACTAGTCATTATATTCACGAATTAGAGGTCATAATATCAATCCACTAACTTAGAATTGGGTTGATTGGGTATGTTTTATCTGTAACAAGCTAAATGCATAAATAAAAGTATATAAGAAAGAGAAACGCACCAAATGGGCGACGGATCAAACGGGTCAAAGTCTCCAGAGAGTATCTTGTAATGCATACATCCTCTAAAAATCGTTATATTAAAAATTAGATTAGTATCCTGATAGTGCATACATATTAATCTTTAACACACTTATCATAAAATCATTTAAAAGTCCATTTTGACACGTAACAAAACTACCCAATAACACACTGCCATTTTGCCACCTCTAAACTCTACCTTTGAGAAATGCTGGAATTGTTTTTTTATCGCAACACAGATATCTCACCGAAGCTCTCCCTCACTGTATCTCTCTCAGGCAGTCTTCTGATGTCAAGGAGCTTTGCTGTACTTGTAACTATGACTCTGTCAACATCAGTAGCAGCAAGAGAAGGCCCCTTGCCTATGGCTGGTCACCAAATCTGCTTACAAGTATGGTTGGCTCTCTCATTGCTTACTGATGCTTTAGCACTTGCAGGACAGGTAGCTTTACTGACTGTTTGTAGTTGTTTCTGAATTATAATTAGTATTTCATAAGATTGTATACTTTATATGAATAATGAATGGAGTAAACTTGAATATCGGATATCAGATCCTTATTATAGTTTTCTATGTTTGTACACTTTTATAGGCCATTCTTGCTAGTAGTTTCTCACAAAGGAACTACGACGAAGCACGTAAAGTAATTTACAGAATTTTGCAGGTTAGGAATCCAATGTTCTTTTGCTTCTTTATTTGTCTTGAAAGAATTAAGGCCTGAAAACAATTTTCTCTCTTATGGATGATGATCAGATTGGCTTAGCAGCAGGAGTTGGCCTGGCTTTTATCTTGTTCTTAGGGTTCGGGCCACTGTCTTACTTATTCAGTACAGACTCAGAAGTCCTAAAAATTGCAAAGTCTGGTACCTTGGTAAGGAACTTCCATTGTTCTCTCTCATTGCATAATATAAGACATTTTGAATTTACAAATCAAGATATTATATCAAGAAGAAAAATGCTTTTATTTTAATATTTTATATATATATATATATATATATATATATATATATATATATATATATATATATATATATATATATATATATATATATATATATATATATATATATATATATATTTTATGGTTAGTTTCAATTCTTTCCTTAAAAGCAGACTTTTATAACGGATTACAATAAGATGGCGAGCAAGCGAGCAACAAGTTGTGCCGCCACCCCCTTTTGAATGGCAAAACCAATTCTACTAAAAATGAAATTTGTGACTTAGGGGTCACAAAATTACTTTGCACAACCCGTTGAACCCTAGTCAAAAACTCCACAGCTGCCGAAGCTAGGAACCCAAATGTATCAAAAGAAAACGGGGTAATTGTATGTTTATTTACACGGTATGAGAAGAAACAAAGATAGGTCATAGATGATATATGATAAACATAGAATGATGGTATAAATGTATCATCATTAACCAGTTCTCATGTATTCTAATATGAGCTTTAAGGGATTATTAACTTTTTTCTTTTCCGTCTATCTTCACTTTCCTTGGTACTAACTTAAAGTTGTCTGATTTTATCTAGTTTGTAGCTGTATCTCAGCCAATGAATGCCATAGCCTTTGTTCTTGATGGGCTATACTATGGACTTTCAGACTTTGCATATGCTACATATTCCATGGTGCCTTGCTCTTTTTATCCCACTTTCCGATCCCTCAATTTTCATAGTAGTCAACTTAATTCTAGGGCGTCCAATCTGCAGGTGGTGATTGGATTAGTAACCTCAGCATTCTTTCTTCTTGCTGTTCCTAAATTTGGTCTTGCTGGAGTTTGGACCGGGTTATTTCTTTTTATGACATTGCGTGTATTGGCTGGAATTTGGAGGTATGTTGGTTCCATCTTTGACTCCCTTCAAGATTTGAATTTTACATTTTTAGGACCCTAATGTGACGTATCTGAGATGAAACTCATAAACCAAAGGTGGCAAAATGGCCAAATCAAGCAATGGGTCAGATGGGTAATAATTTGTCTGCCGAGCTGGTTAGACAGACCCGCAAGCACATTTTATACCTATTCTTCTAATTTTATTGATGATGTTTTAGACGTGGATACAAGATACTGCAACTGTATAAAGCAATTTAGGTTTTCCTTATACATTTCATTAATTGTACATTTTCTGATGACTTTCAACCAGTTTTAACCCATTTGACATGCTCCCTTTTTAGTTAAATCTTTTAAACTAAACCCATTTGACCCCGTTAAAGATGAAACATAACCAAGTGAACCCATTCTGAAGCAACTGGGTTGAATTACCACGACTACAAACAAGCATGCTTAAGATAAAACAATCCTGTCATTTCTTTTCCTATTATTCGCATATTCAAGATTATTTTCTTACATGTTCACTTCTTCTCACGCTATCTAATAGGATCTCATATATTCATTAGTACTCACCTCTGCTCACAATCATCAAATTTACTCTCTTACATATTCTTTTCTTCACAGGTTAGGAACAAAGACCGGACCATGGAAACTTGTTTACTCTAAAACCAATCAAAACAACCGATGAGTTATGCTGAAATCTTCCTATGAAGATATGTGTTGATAAATCGAGTTTACATAACTTCTTAATGTCTCACAATCATATGAAGCAAATTTGAGTGTACAATTGGTTTGAGAATGGGATTTGCAGATACCAAAAGTATTTGGAGCGACCGTACAGGAACACAAGCAGAAAACACGCTGGACGCCTCTAAAGAACACAAGCGTAAGGGTATTATTTAAGAACCCATGTGAATCTTACACCAAACTATGCAACTTCATTAAATTGATTTCTAGATCACCATGATTAATAAGGGCAAAGAATGTATATACTTGAACCCTCCTTGACTTATACATGTAGTTTTGGATGTAATGAAAGTCATGTAAATCTTGCAATGTTTTGAAAAGCGAAACAGTTGGCCTACCGGTTCTCAGTTTAACCGGTGAGACCAGCAGGCCGAACTAGTTGAGTGGTTTTGAAAGTATCACAACGAATCTACATATAATAGACATCAAACATCCGAAAATCAACTATATAAGCCTTACTAATTCAAAACAAAAACATAAAATTATCAAATGATCAAAATCCAAAAAGAAAATTTTGGATAAAACGTTGACTGGTTTACGGTTACTAAGCGATTTTCTTTGATTTGCATCGGTTAAATAAATCCTGTACACCCGGATTTGGGAAACCGGTTGGACCCCCGGTGGCTGGTTTTGTATGCTTTTCAAAACAGTGAAATTTTGTTACGTAATTTATTCCGTAAGCATCATTTTATATAGTTGTTTCTTAAGTTATATTATCCTTTCAATTGATATCATTAGTCACCAACTATTCCTTGTCATGCATTGCCTTTTAGGCTTTAGCATAATCAGACAACTTCTAAGTTACCATGACCATGTTCTTCAAGAGAATTAGTAACATTCAGAGAACAACAGTCGCTGGAAACTTCGAAAACAATTAGCTATCAAGATGTGGCAAAAAATAAAGCTTGTTAACTTAGCGTTTGTTAAGTAGCATGGCAATATTCGTTGTTAACTTTGTAAATGTCTGGTCAACATGGATCGAGTACTACTTTTGTTATTCCACAAGTTTAAGATGTGAAAGAAGTATCACTATTGGAACTATTTTCTCGTTGTACAATTTTCCAGAACTACACTTATATTCAAGCTGGTACTCATTATAACTTAACTGATTCAATATCAACAACGATTTTAAGCCATTTGAAATAAAAGGTAAACATGGGTCTCATTTGTACATATAACTAGTTTCACTGGTCTCATTTTTAGCTAGTTTTTACATTTCACTAGTTTGACTTGTTACCGATATGATACAGTATGATCTCACCCGTTTACATAGACATGGATCGATACTGCCACCAACCATACACTGTCATCGAATCCAACAACCACAAGTCTACAACATGTACTACAAATCAAAACCAAGAAGAAGAAGAAGCTAGAAACAGTTTTCCTTCTAAACCCAAAATAACATCTCGTCTATTGACTCTCAACATATGAAGACATCATTCCAAAGAAACTTGTTGACGGTTTTCGTAACATACCCGATAAGCTATACACAACATGAATCATGAGGTTTTCCCATAAGCAACTAAAAGAACAGGAAACGTTTCTAACTACTATTTTACAATACCACATTCTGTCAATCGCTCACTTCATAACCTGAAATAAAATTCAAGAAACAAATAAATTAAATACAAATGTGGGAAGCATATCCCAAAAAGAACCTAAAAAGTTAACATGGCAACACAATGCAGGGCGAATAGTGTTAAAGAACACATGTTTGGGAAGTAAGGCGTCGGAGAAAATAGATGCAATACCAGTTAATTAATTATATAATATAATAAACTACTATTATACTTTATGGGTAATGCTACATCATTTTCGTACAATCATTTATCTAGATGCAAAGATACAATTATGAAATAATAGAAAATATCTATTTTTTTTAAAGAGTCTATTAAAACATGGAAGTGCTATCGGTATTACATTAGAAGAAAAAGATGAAACTCAAAACTAGAACGATTCATAAATCATAACTAAGACTAATTACAACTTAATATAATGTCGGTACATGGACATTTTACAAACACCATACAAAACGATGCTTTGGCAAAATCTAGTACAACAAATGCTGATGTACCCGTTATGAATAGTTGCACTGATTTTAAACAACAATTACTTTTTCCGTGTATTTCGTAACAATTGTATGGGAGGAAATCATCAACTATTTGCTTAAAAGACCATGTATAAACAGTATTTGGAATACATTTGTTAGGATCAGGGGAGAATAATCAGGAATAATCAGTAGCAAAACAAATGGAGATCAGACAAAAGTTTCTTGTATTACAGATCAAAGGATACAAGATGAGTGTGTGTTCAAAATAGATGATTACAAATGGGGGATAAGCCCTTATTTATACTAGTGGCTAATATGATTCTAGAAGCTTCTAACCTAAATATCCTAGATATTTCATAATACAATTTCTACTAATCTTTCTACTAATCTCTAGATTCTTCTTCTTAAGTATCTCCTTTTCTAGATTCTTCCAAAATACCCTTTAGACCAAAATTACTAAACTACCCTTAGGAGGTGAAGTCACAATATCTAACAATCTCCACCTTGAGTTCAACTCCTAAGTAACACCATATCTAATTCCAAGTTCCAAAGGCTAGGGATACTCGCCAATTTCAAATCAAACGATCGATTCCCAAAAGCTATCCGAAACAAAATCGATCCAAAACAAATGCCGATAACTTTAAAACGAACAATCAAATGTTAGCCGACAAATCCAAACGGCCAACCGAACAAACAAATCGCTCAAACGATCTTCACGATGACAATCAAACTCGGCAATAAACTTCAAAAGCGGACAACGAAGACCAAATTTCGGTGACAAATTCCAAGCGATTGAACAAAATTCAAATGACCTGATTATAACCAAGTCTTCAAACACCAAATCGATCTTCAAATGCAAATACCAAATTCAAATTCTAATGACCCACTTATTGGTAAGTATTATGGTCCAACTTCAAACTTATTATCCGTATCAAACAAATTCAAGTTAATAAATAACTTGACGAACGGCCTCTGATAATTCAAACGCCCCAAATATGATACGGATAATAATACCAACGACCCACTTATCCAATAAGAATTACAGTCATCAAATAGCTCCACCATAACTGATTATTCCAAAACTCAAAACAAAAATCAACGAGCAAACCCGAAATCCAAAATTCAGCCGCCAACTACCAAATGAAATCAAAGAACTAACAAATATTGGCACAATTCCAAAATCCCATTTCGATTCAAAGCCCTCTTGCCAAAGCCCCAAATTCTAACCCAATAACTAATGGATCCACAAAGATGAGATTTTAAAATACATCCCTACGAAATTGATCCAACACAAGTTCTAACTATCCCTAATCCCAATCAACAAACACCTTCAACATATCAAACTATCGGAAGCAACAAAAGATTGAAACAAACCCGATGTTTTCAAAGCGACCGACAACAACCACCAAACACCAAACAAATTCGGACTTGGTGTCTTCAACTAATCGAATCGTGACCACCAAACACAAACGAAAAACAATCAAATGGTTTCAAGAAATTAATTCTTGAAATCAACCAAAAAGCGATGTCGATCGAAACCCAAACAATTGTAGCTTGCTTCAAATTGATCGAACCCGCTCGATACCAATTTGTTAGGATCGGGGAGAATAATCAGGAATAATCAGTAGCAAAACAAATGGAGATCAGACAAAAGTTTCTTGTATTACAAATCAAAGGATACAAGATGAGTGTGTGTTCAAAATAGATGATTACAAATGGGGGATAAGCCCTTATTTATACTAGTGGCTAATATGATTCTAGAAGCTTCTAACCTAAATATCCTAGATATTTCATAATACAATTTCTACTAATCTTTCTACTAATCTCTAGATTCTTCTTCTTAAGTATCTCCTTTTCTAGATTCTTCCAAAATACCCTTTAGACCAAAATTACTAAACTACCCTTAGGAGGTGAAGTCACAATATCTAACAACATTGCCAAGACTTGTTCTAGCTGCTGTGTATTATGGTTACCCGGAAAGGAGTGATAGTATGTTTCAGAAGGAAAAAAGATCAGAAGAAGCACTAAAGATCATGACTGACTATCAAACCCAAATTGATGAGCATAATAAAAATCTGTTGCTGATTTTCGAGTATCCAAATTGTGGAATGTGGAGTTTTTTCCTCAAGATGACAGCTAATGCGTAGTCAATTTGATTATTTTGTGTGTAGCTTGAATGAGTTCTATGTTCTTTCTAGAACTGAATGAATATAAGTAGAGTTTTTTAATTGAGAATGTATAGTTTCTTAACTAATTTGGTCATCTTCCATGTTCCTAAGGTGGCGTTTGGTTCGTGAGTTTAAAATTTTGGGGAATTTCAATTCTTGAGGATTTAGAATCTCGGAATTTAAAACACCTTCACATGTTTGGTTGTGAAATTCATAGTATTTTGAAGGGCAAATCACATAAAAGGTACTCTACTTTAGGTCGATTTAAATATAAGGTATTCAATCTATTAAATTTAAGGTACTCAATTTAAGGTATCGAACTTAATTTTACGTACAATGTTAGGTGGTTTCGACTTTTCGAAATAGGTTATCGGTCATAATTTTAGCCAAAATTACTTTTAAATGTTCAATAATAATGATACATCACATTAATTAATCATTTAATGAAAGTAATGACGGAAACCTCTTTCGAAATGTAGAAAAAGCTCAAAAACCTCACATTGCACATAAAAACAATTTCGGTACCTTAAATTAAAGGAAAAAATAAATAAATAAAAATAAAAAAATCCGATACCTAAAATTCAAATTGACATAAAGTCTTTTTATGCGATTTGCCTTATTTTGAAATATGTCCTTATGTTTGTTATTGCAATTTTTTTAGTATGTGATAGATTTACTTTGAATGTAAAAAAAAAATAAAAAAAAAAGATTAAAAAATAAAAAAATAAAATAAAAAATATACAGCAAAAACAACAAAGAAAAAAGTAAAAATAGTATTTTGGTCCAATTTGGTCATTTATAGAACCGTGTTTCCAGGTAAATTGAAATTCCCCACTTTTTGGAGGCATTCTAATTCTCCTCATTTTGCCAGTTTATAGAATTTTAAATTCCTTCATTTGACATACCAAACACAATATTTAGAGGAATTTAAAATGCAAAAGTCATGAAATGCCCCCAATATACCCCAACCAAACAAGGGAAATGTCCTCAGTTTCTTGGTTTTTAGCTATCACTAATACTCATTATGGGTAATAATACACTTCACCTTTTCACAAAAAGACTTAACATAATGCCATCTGAAGAGAAAAAGACAAGACGAGAAAATATAGTTTTTCTTTGATACACATTGAAAAAAGTAATTACAAGACTCGACCGAAGCTGAAATGTATGTGTCTATTTACCATATGCTTTATGTACGTATGTATTATGTGACAAAATTTTCTTCTATTCATATGCTCTTTGTACGTATTACGTGCGTCGAAATGTCATTTTAGTTGGTGGTTATCTGATTGTGCCAGCCATATTTATCATTTTGGTATGGATTTAACTAATGTGGTCATTGTAATAGAATTTCTACCTAAAACATGACAAAGAAAGTATGATCTCATTCCAAACAGTCACAAAAATACATGGTAGCCATTAACTAATGAAGGGTGATTGTAATGTCTTCCAAACAAAGAAAAAAAAAAAAAAAAAAAAAAAGGCTAACACAGAAATACATCTGATAGAACATCCCAATTGGCAAAAGGTAACAAACACAGTGTTTACATTTTCTGTTAATTGAGGCCTTTAATAGCTACTTTGAACCAAGCTCTGGTGCTTTTTAAGCCATTTGCAAGTACATGCAGCTGCCAAAACCAACAGTGTTTGACTACTTGGAGTGTTTGTAAGCTGTCTCAGCCGTCTTTGTTTGTCATTTCTTCAAGTAGAATTTTTTGTAGTCATATTTATGTTTAAACTAATTCAATCACTATTTATAGCCTAACTCTGCTTTATTTTTTGTTGCTAATTTCTGCAAAGCGGGGCATTTTTAACAAGCTACAGTCAAATCTGCAAACTGCAGTATTCAATAATAGTGTTTTTAAGCCATTTGCAATAAATTGGACTGTTTCCTATGCTCTAAGTTGAGGAGGCAAAAACAGGCTAAATCACAATGGCAAAGCTAATCATTTCTCCTACTAAAATACCATCTATCCCATCAGACCATATCCAATTATTCAAAAAAAGTAACTATAAAAACATTAGTACCTCAACACATAATGGCCTTCAACAATCATTCCAAACCAGCAACTTTATACCTCAACTTCATATTATGATTCTCCTGTCAATTATTTAAAAAATAATAATAATAATAATAATAATAATAAAATAAATTAAAAAAATAAAAATAAAAAAATAAAAATCACAACCACAAAACAAACATAATCATAGTTTTTTACTTAAACGATGGGTTTGGATTACCTTATGTGCTTATCTAATTTTAATAAATTCAACAAGATCGCTTTTTAAAACTTATCAACTTGCGCTTATTGACAATAAGCCATAAAGCTCGTAACTCTCAAACGTGAGCTTATCGGTATTACTAAAATGAAATAAGTCCATAAATCGACTACGGTTGTGTTTGTTTTTCAAAGAAGTACTTTTTTCTTCTTATGTCTGGTGGGCAGATGTTTTTATACAAAAGAGCGTCTGCGTTTTCCTCTTATGTCTCAGGGACAGATGTTTCTGGAAAAGAGTGTTTTTTCCTCCACTTCAGTTTTAGAAAAAAAAATACAAGTCTAATTAGAAAAAACAAACACAACGTAAATAAGCTAATCTAAAAAAACAAACCTGTTGAAGAACCTTAGCAGAAGATTGTTCAACAACTTTAGCCAAGGCATTCATTTTCTTAATCATATTATTATACATCTCCTCTAATTCTGAAGTATAACCGCTAGCTTCTTCGCCCAACAACCTCTTCAATCTCCCAACATCAAAACCGACTCATCACACAAGTCCCCAAACTTTTTATCACCCCCCTCATCACCCCATCCTCAACCATACTCTCAATATCCAGCCCCTTGACACTAAACCCGATATCCGGAAACAAAGACATTGGGTCAAAATTACCATAATGCCCTCTAAACCCAGGTCCCAAATTCACAATATCTAAACCCTTAACCTCAAAGACATTATTCCCATTACTAAAACTAAACACTTTATAATCATGGGTATGAATTAGATTCTCATAAAACGGTGTCGTGAGTAATAAGAAAATGCATGATTGATCATTTTGGACATATTTAGCGAGATTTGAGGTGACATTGGTCTCTTTCATGGAAGGTCGGAGATGGGTTTTGCGGCGACCGGAGAACCAACCAATGAGGGGTGGTTGGTTGGTGGTGAGGGTGGTGATGGTGGGTTTATGGAGGTGGCCTGAAGGGGTGTAGAAAGTGGTGGAGGATGGAGCTGAGAAGAAGGAGGTGATGGTGATGGTGGTGGTTGTGGTGGTGATGGTGGTGTCGGAGAGGGTTAAAGGAGTGGTGGTGGTGATGTGGCCGAATAAGAGACCGTCGATGTCGCCGGAGGAGG
Organism: Chrysanthemum lavandulifolium; assembly: GCA_022545495.1. Lineage (NCBI taxonomy): Eukaryota > Viridiplantae > Streptophyta > Magnoliopsida > Asterales > Asteraceae > Chrysanthemum > Chrysanthemum lavandulifolium. The sequence continues at coordinate 263,851 of JAHFWF010000109.1, forward strand.
TGGTGAAACGGTGGAGTAAGGAGGCGAGTGTGGGACCGGAGATTTGGATCTTGTCTATGGTGGACATGGTGGAATAAGGAAGGAACTTTTGACCTCGTTCTCTTCTATTCTATGTGTGGAGAAATGGGTTAAAGTGTTTTTCAGCTTCCACTAGTTTTGCCCCTTCAAGTTCAAGGCTTTGAGTTTTATGCAATTAGCTTCTTTTTCTTCTTCATTATGTGACAAGCGAGGATCCTGTGTTCAAAACTTAAAAAGCCCGATTAGCTTAAATTCATTGAATAGTCATGACGTATAGCACGTACAGCAAGTCTATTGGGCTCAGCTTATGCTATACACATTTTAGACCCAGGCTCAACAACAAAACAACCACAAGTATCGGATAGCCAGTAAACCCAATAACAAGACTAGCTACTGATCAGGGCTCATAGGACGTGCGGAATCATGGACCAAACCCATGCCGGAAAAGGTGTTTGTGTCCGCATCCTTGATTCTTCGGAACCTTGCCCAACAAGGTCCCACGCTCCACTAACTTTTATAAGCGAAATGTTATGAAGCACAAGATTAAACGCCGCTTTATAAAAGGGGTTAATCATCTCAAAGGCACAACTTCTCCACATAATAACACACATATTTATTATCTCGACAAGAATATATCATCTTACTACAGCAGGAGGCAATCGTGGGGTCGGTCGCATGGTAAAATTTAGCGGTTTCTTTTCACTTGCGAGAATTCAATCTATCACTTGGTTTAGTACAAATTTAGCCATCAACGACTTGTTGGTCCAGCCCAACACGCATCCTATACACATATTCTAACCCGTTACACTTTTTGTACTAACAAATAGAAATTACTTTCTTCATTTTTCTCAAGTTACGTAACACACTTTTTTTTATTAAACTATCTAGTATATGAAACTTGTTGGTTTGTGATAACTTAAGAATTATCACCTCTTGATATTCCACGAATTAAATTTTCATTACACGTATGGTGAAAATTTTCACGTGGATATTTCATCTAGATACATACATGTTCGTTTACTTTTGCCCATTTTCACTGTTTGACCCAGTTTTTACGATATAACATTGTTTCTACCAGGCGAGTCCTGAGTTTCTGGATGTTCTGTGCGAGATGATAAAATAATATATGTATTAGATGTTACTAGACGATTTTCCTCGCATAATAGCGCCGGCGTATAGTTTTTCAAAATCTGATTACGTCAAATTTTGTGTGCATGGTTTTGGTTGTAAAACGATATTTTTTTCAATGTGTGTAAGGAACTAGTTGAGTTTCTTGTGATTGCTGTGGAGGATCATATGATGTTATCTGAGCAGATTGTTGTGGTGGATTAGTAAAGACAGTTGGCAAATTTGGAAATTGAGGATAACAAGCTTGAGTGTACAAAGCAAGAGTTTGATTATCCGGTAGAGTTGGAGATGCAGTGATTCCACGGATAGCTCTGTCTTTGTCTACTTCCTTTTGATGGTGCTTCAAGTAGTCATACAACAATCCGTACATTGCTTGATGAAGATTCTTAGCTTGACGGATGAATGCAACATACTTTTCCCAATCAGGACCAAGACATCTTAGGAACTTTGTGTTGATTGCAATCCTTGGCATAATGATGTTGTGTCTGTCCAAATCATTGATGATGTCTGTGAACCGATGATAGTATGACTCTAATGATTCCCATGGTTCAATCATGAAATTCTCATAGGATAAGCAAAGTTTTGATTCCATGTCTTCTTGATTGAGTTATGTGCCTTCTATTAAAAGATGAATGTGTTCCCACATAGCTTTTGCAGTTTTCTAAGCATCAACACTGCGAAGAATCGGATTAGGTAAACCAAAAGGATATATTGCATTGCAAGTTCATACGCTTCCAAGTGAAGTAGTTGTTATTGATGAGTTGATCTACTTTGAGAGTGGTGGTAACATCATCTCTTGGTGGATCGGCGATTGGATCTCGAGGATCTAGTAGTAGGCATTTGAAAAGGACCTTCAGGATGACCTTCTTCAAAACTTACCATGTGGTTTCTTGAGATCACAAAACCTAAAAACCTTATCACCCATTGATCATAGTTTCGGGAGTGAGCATTTGTAACACCCCAACCCGGTGAGGGTAGAAGTGTCACGATACGGTGTCATATCGGAACATACAAATGAAATCTTTACAAGCGGAAACCTTAAAAATGAAGTATCAAAACATATACACAATTGTTGACAAGAAAATACAATATCCGAATGAATTAAAGCCCAAAACAAAAGTTCTTCAAAATAAGTCCCAAAGTAATAAGGTTCTAGGGTTGGTCCACTCGGATACTCTAACTCTCGACCATTGAGCCCATCTTCCAACCTAAAACTGCCGAGGAAAAGAAATGCGGTGAGCTTAAAAGCCCGGTGAGCAGATATAACAAAGCGAAAGCTAAATAAAATCGAAATGCGAAATGGAATAATGAAGCCGATAACAAAGTCGCGTGAAATGAGGACAATGAGTCAATGAGGATCTGCAGAACACAATTATACTGATATCCGGCAAGAACAACGATCAAGGAGAACCTGACAAGCAACGCATCCATGACATATATATAATCACATATAAGCAAACGGACATACAAGCACGAAACCAAATCAAGAATACCGGACGTCGCATCCACTCAACATAAGAATAGCGCATTCGGATCGAAATCGGAATATAAATAAGCCAAGGAAAACTAAAAGCAAGCGAAGCAATTAATTAGGAAGTGAGCATGGCAATCGCACGCATTAAAAAGCCTTAGATGAAAACATAACAAGTATCGTGTAATGGAGAGTACTAACTAACGATCAAAACATGGCGATCGCGCATAACAAGTAGGAATACAATATGAGCATTATAATTGAATGAATTAGAGACATAGCAAGGCAATTAAACAAGTTAATAAGCCAAACATCATAAGTTGAACCATTTACCCAAATCTATCCGTAGCATAGAGCGAAGTGTAAACATGGCAGGTCAACAATAAGCAGATAAGGATACAACGGATGGTCAAAGTCCATGAGATTAACCGAACAAAGTATATATAATGAACAGACAAAATTATCGATTACACATTAGCATGGTCACCAAACAATTCAGAGGGTCACATAACAGTGAGATCACATATCGTCATATGACAATAGGTAACTCAAATAACCGCATATTAATCATATCATAGCAGGGAAATCAGTAGTCACATAAACATGAATAGCATAATCAAATTCAATAAACATATAATAACCCGGTACGTGAATGGAATGATAGTCTGAAGCAACGGAATGAGAGTGTGATGATCAAAGCAATAGAATATATATATATCTCTTGGTAGTATGGTGAGTCATATAAAGTCTTGAGTAATGAGCAGATAATCTGAGTATGGTGTATTGGAAAATCTGAGGGTACAATGTAGGTATATCAAAAGTGTAAGGGTTGTCGAAATCTACCACGAGCGAAAACATATCATATCGTATCATATCATATCATAAGTAGCCATTGTATTCGGAGGGTGACCTCGGAATACCATATATAATAGGAGGGAGGCCTCGATAACCAATAGAGTAGCTAGCTCCCGGCGTGAAGGCGCGTATTGCACACGACATCATTCACGACAAATCATATCATATCGAGATATGAACAAATCTAGGATGCATCCATCGCCCTATGAGACAAATAGTGGCCATACAATATATATCGAGCTCATAATCGGATAAGAAAGGGACGGTGTGTAACATCACTCGTCTGCACTAGAGTCATGCCATTGGTGCATCAATGACACGGCCATGTTACCTTCATGGCTAGGAAACATATTTGGCTCGGGTATCAAACCGAAGGGTCAAAGCATAATCATATCATAAGGATTCATATCAAAAGTTCATATCAAAGTTCCATAACATAAGTTCATAATCAAAGTTCATATCAATGGCTCATAATCGAAAGGTTCGTGAGTCATAAGGTTCACAATCGAAGGTTCATAATCGAAAGGTTCATAATTAGAGTTCATAACAAAGGGTGCATAATGAGTCATGGGGGAGCCCTAAATAGAAGGCTCGAGCAAAGTATAACAGTTCAAAGCTAATATCGAAATATGTAAGCGAATCATGAGAAACCTTAAGAGATAAGGTCGAAATATCATGCCTTAGCAGCGAAATGAAAACAAGCGGAAAAGTAACAGGGAAGCAACGTCGTATCTTCTTCAACGAATCTACACGAATTGATATCATATATTACTTATATACTCATTTTATAAGCTTCTTATGCATGTGTAAGTGTTTTACTTATTGATATCCTCTTTTATCTTTCATTTCTTAAATTCACATCGGACCGAATTTAGCGATTTTATAAAATACTTACTTAGCTCAAATAAAATCAAGTAAAATCCCAGGGGTTCCCATATGAGTTAAAAGACTCTCCAAAAATTGGTGGGTTCTATTTACATGCCAAATGGCCTATGGAAAATCACAAGTCCAGACCTGTCCAGAAAGTGATCAGAAAATACACCTTAAAAGTTTACGCTTATTGGACCTGTTTAGACACCTTGGAAAAAATCCCCAAAACTCCCAGAATTTTATTTATATCCTAAATGTCACTCCTGTAAAAGGAGAGCTCCCAATTCCTTATGGTTTGAAAATGAAAAATCAAACAATCCAACCAAATTTCAGACCCGTTTTCTCAGCTTTGACACTTGATCTTGTAAAATTTAAAAATACGACTTAGACAACTTCAAATTCGACCAAACCACTTGGAAAACTTAACTAAGACATAAAATAAACTTTTCCAACAAAAACCCAGATTATTGCACTTATAAATTTCGATCTATAACCCACACAAATTCGACATAAGATGCTGTCCAGTTTTAGGGTCCATTAAAGACCATTATAATCACATGATTAGGCTATTAATTCGCTTTAGGGTTCCATTCCAATTAGGGTTTTGAATTTATTGGGCATAATAACATTTAGATTCGCTTGTATAAACATATGTGTGTCTATATGAATTTATCAAGGACAAAACGCAAGAGATACCTTGGGGATCAAATGGAATGAAATAAAAACCAAGAGCACCAAGAACCCACGATCTCAATACCACCATCGATCTAGAAACCCATGACCATTATCCCTTCGAAACAGCACCCATGCCTAAGAATCAAGCACGATAACAGCCTCCTAGTCCCTCTTGATGTCGACATAAGTGGAGAAGAAAAGATGAACCGCCATTTTATTTCCTAGGGTTTTTGGTTGTGCATTTTGTGAAGCGTATTGTAAAAAAGAAGGAATGGAAAGTGTATGGGGATTTCGGTTTTGGATGATCCAAGGAAGCAATGGGCTAGCCCAGTCAAATTTAATTTACAAGTTAAATGGGCTCTTATTATTATGTATTATTATGTATTTATGTCCTTTAAAATTTCGATAGCGTGTGATGAAATTTTAAGCGTAACGTAAATCAATTCATACATTTGGCTAGGCAAACAAGTTATAAGTTAGGTTAAATTTTACATTTCTTGAGCTTGACGGATTTTAAGTATTTTATAAATATTAAATAGAGGGCAAAATAGTCTTTTCACGCGTTTACGATTTTTAGGGTTTTACAACTCTTCCCTACAAAAGAAAATTTTAGTCCTCGAAAATTGAAGTTCTGAGGTACGGAGCGTAGAAGTTTAGGCGAGACGTAGCAATCCATAGTTTCTACGAGATCAAAAGCGATTTGGTCCAAAGCGTACAAAACTTATAAGTAATAGATGTCGGTGAGAATCTCGTGCAGATGCAATTTCAAGCGAATATGAGGATCAAAGGATAACGGATATAAGCCTAGTCCATTCGCGTACCTACCCGGGCATTTCCCAGAGCGTCGTGCGATTTCAATAAGTTCGAGATTATATGATCTCGGTATTATCGCGTTGATCGGCGTCATAATACTTGCATCGCATAGCAAGTTCTTATTGTCATCATATTTTGCCTCGGTTCATGACAAACCACATAACCAATATCACAACAAAACATATCATACATATATCAAGTAACATACCAAAGCGGACCAAATTCATATACTGCGGCCTAAACTACATCAAGCAACTTACCATATCATAATGAAAGAAGGCCACCAACTTGCTTGAAGCGGTTCCTCGTGACTCATTACTGACGATCAAAATATAAAGCTAAGATAATACCAAAATGCTAAATCATAAACCTTCACGATTCAAACCGAGTTCGAACAAATTAAGAAAAGTATACCGATCAAAATCACATAACAAAATATTAAACCGCCTCAAATGCGTGATAAACAAATCGAGTAACACAAGTCGTGCACGAATCAGTATGAAGTAGATGAACCTTCTAGCATCTCAAGATGTCGTATTGTTGCCCTAACATGCACGAATCTTGGTAGTAGTTTCTCCGTGCATTATAAGGTATGCGGTCTTAGTTCTTACGCCACGCACCTTCAAGTGTCCACCGGGTTGAATCTTGTCTCGTCCTTGCACTCTGGTTGATCAGTCCGGCTCCTCCGGCGGCATCCCGATGTCTCCAACAACATCGCGATCGGTGCGGCTGCGCTTCACGAACCTCTCGGTTTGAAGCTATTGCGAGACGCAAGGTCGGCACCATCATCTCCGACTCCACGAATAGTCTCCATTTAAGCGGTCGACAGCGAATCTGCGAAGATAAAACAAACAAAATCAAATGCGAAATGAAGGAGGTCAAATCGGTGAAGACAAAAGAATATCGAAGTCAAATCGAGCGACAATCAAAGGTTGAAAGAGATCGGAACATACGAAGCCTAATGTCTACCCGGTCCTCACGGTCAATCCTAAGGTCAACAAGGCGAAACCTTTGCTCGATACCATAATTGTAACACCCGACCCGGCAAGGGTAGAAGTGTCACATTCGGTGTCATATCGAGTAATACAAATGAAATCTTTACAAAGCGGAAAAGTAACAGGGAAGCAACGTCGTATCTTCTTCAACGAATCTACGAATTGATATCATATATTACTTATATACTCATTTTATAAGCTTCATGCATGTGTAAGTGTTTTACTTATTGATATCCTCTTTTATCTTTCATTTCTTAAATTCACATCGGACCGAATTTAGCGATTTTTATAAAATACTTACTTAGCTCAAATAAAATCAAGTAAAATCCCAGGGGTTCCATATGAGTTAAAGACTCTCCAAATATTGGTGGGTTCTATTTACATGCCAAATGGCCTATGGAAAATCACAAGTCCAGACACATCCGAAGTGATCGGAAAATACACCTTAAAGTTTACGCTTATTGGACATGTTTAGACACCTTGGAAAAATCCCCAAAACTCCAGAAATTCATTTATATCCTAAATGTCACTCCTGTAAAGGAGAGCTCCCAATTCTTATGGTTTGAAAATGAAAAATCAAACAATCAACCAAATTCGAGACCCGTTTTCTCGCCTTTGACACTTGATCTTGTAAAATTTAAAAATACGACTTAGACAACTTCAAATTAGACCAAACCACTTGGAAAACTTAACTAAGACATAAAATAAACTTTTCCAACAAAACCCAGTTATTGCACTTATAAATTTCGATCTATAACCCACACAAATTCGACATAAGATCTTTGTCGTTTTAGGGTCCATTAAAGACCATTATAATCACATGATTAGGCTATTAATTAACTTTAGGGTTCCATTCCAATTAGGGTTTTGAATTTATTGGGCATAATAACATTTAGATTAAACTTGTATAAACATATGTGTCTATATGAATTTATCAAGGACAAAGCATAAAGAGATACCTTGGGGATCAAATGGAATGAAATAAAACCAAGAGCACCAAGAACCCACGATCTCAATACCACCATCGATCTGAAACCCATGACCATTATCCCTTGAAACAGCACCCATGCCTAAGAATCAAGCACGATATGACCTCCTAGTCCCTCTTGATGTCGACATAAGTGAGAAGAAAAGATGAACCGCCATTTTATTTCCTAGGGTTTTGGTTGTGCATTTTGTGAAACGTATTGTAAAAAAGAAGGAATGGAAAGTGTATGGGAGTTTCGGTTTTGGATGATCCAAGGAAGCAATGGGCTAAGCCAAGTCAATTTAATTTACAAGTTAAATGGGCTCTTATTATTATGTATTTATGTCCTTTAAAATTTCGGTTCGTGCAAAACTAAGAAGAAAAACGTGTGATGAAATTTTAAACGTAAACGTAAATAAATTCATACATTTGGCTAGGCAAACAAGTTATAAGTTAGGTTAAATTTTACATTTACTGAGCTTGACGGATTTTACGTATTTTATAAATATTAAATAGAGGGGCAAAATAGTCTTTTCACGCGTTTACGATTTTTAGGGTTTTACAGCATTGGAGGTCTATCAAGGGATCCAACTTCATGAATGGATTGTTGGCTGCTTAAAGCTTCACACATCTTTGCAAACCAAGAAGGTTCCTTTTGCGTTGTGACATTCATAGCATACTTAGCTTGGAACTGATATTGGAAGTAGTTAGCATGCTGATATTATTGACGAGGGTTTGGTTGAAGGATTTGTGGTGGAAGATGTTGTGCACCTTGAGGAAAGTAAACTGATGATGGTTGTTGAAATTGTTGTTGAGGATATTATTGTTGTTGTTGTTGTTGTTGAGGATACTCATGAGGAAAGTAGTTGGAGTATGGTGGTTGAGACATCTTGAAACTTGTGTTGATGATGGATCTTTGTAGTCGAATGAAACTTGATGTTGTTGTTGAAGTACACTTGGCGTAAACAAAACTTAGGCGTGGCCGATGATCTTCGCAACTTCCACTTCACGTGTAAACAAGAGCTTAGGCGTAAATCCTTCTTACACGTAAGCTTTAGGTTAAATGTGAGCTTATCGTAAACTAAATGCTTAGAAGTAAGAACCTTGGGCGTAAGCAAGCTTAGGCGTAAAGTGTTTACTAATGAGTTTAAGCTTATCGTAAACTTAGGGTTTACCAAAATCCTTTACACTTATCCAAGTGTAAAAGATATCCATAAGTCGAAGTGTTTTCAGGCTTATCCAAGCAAGAAAACACTGAGTTAACCAACAGCTTTGAAGATCGTTGAAGAAGATTCCTTACGCGTAAAAGCTTAGGCGTAACTTTCTGACTTAGGCGTAGAAGCTTAGGCGTAAAACTAGGGTTTCGTTATGCGTAAAACAAGTTAAGCGTAAGAAACTAGGGTTTTCTTAGGCGTAAACTTCACAGAATTCACCAAAACTAATTTTTATGCACTAAAACGTTTTGTAAACTTGATTTTAAGGATAAAACAACTTCAAAATCACTAAAATAACAAGAAAGTTTGAAACTTGATGATCCAAAGTGACTTTTTACCTTACGCGTAAACTAATGACACGAAACAAAACCAAGTTCAAAAACTAATCTAAACACGTAAAGTTTGAAACTTTTTGCAAAAAACAGAAACTTTAACACTAAATAAACCTTAACCCATAAGAATCTTGAGTTTACAAGTGAAAAAATGAAAGTTTTAAGCGTGATAAAAGTGTATAGCGTGAAACCGTGCGGGTGAACAAATAAACTTCAAAAACAAACCGTTTCACCTGACTATATGGCGTATGATACCCTTGTTAGGTCATCATAAGTTAACAAAAGTATGAAGATGATAGAAATAAGGTGAGAAGAGACGGTTGCACACACAAACACACGACAATATGAGAAGGGTTACGCGTAGAGTATTATGAGTGAACAACACCTCTCCTTGGAGAGGTTACATAGTATTTATAGGGGAAGGGAGCTAGGGCAACATATCTAGTCCTTTCCTTGGCCTTTGGGCCTTAGCATGGGCTTATGGGCTTTCTACATAAGCCATGCCTTAATTACTAACATAAAAGCCATATAAATGCAACCTATTACATACAAATGACTAACACTTTATAATAATGTTTAGGGCGTATATATATATATATATATATATATATATATATATATATATATATATATATATATATATATATATATATATATATATATATATAGAGAGAGAGAGAGAGAGAGTAGGATCAGGTGAAGTAAATTAAAAAAGAAGTTGTGAGAAGTGACCAAAATCACGCATTTGAGATGCAACGACTTGCATTAGATGCATTTCTATTCATATAGATGCAACATCTTGAGTTTGAGTTAATTTGATGTATAGATGGTGGAAATTGATTTTCATGATTTGGCACATGTAGAGGAACAAAAACAAGAGAAATCATGAAATGCATCTAATATACGTATATACATCGATTAAAAGCTAGAAAACACACTATGATGTGTTATAATGAATATAAGATTATAGGGATGCATCTAATTTAGGTCGGTGCATCTCGGATTTATGGTTATAGTTCTTCTTATTCCTTCTTATTTTAAGTAATCTTCTTATTTGATCCTAACATATATATATATATATATATATATATATATATATATATACTAGTGGTGAAGCCACCCAATGGTGGGCATGTCTATAATTATCGTTGACATAATTTGCTATAGCGAAAATATCATTTTGAAGAAATAAGTTAACAGAAAATAAGATATAAACGTACCAAATTTTTTATTGAATGCATTAAGAAAGAAAAGAAATAAACGGTTATTGTATGTGAGAGAAAAAAGTTTCAAAGTGGTACGCAAGAATAAAGTATCAAAGCATAGCTCGTTCGATGGGCGAGCAAGCCTTATAAATATCGTTAAAAAACTTAAGTTAACGAAAAATAAGCTATAAGTATAACCAACACTTGATTGAGTCTCTGAACGGGAATCATTCCTTCTTGCACTTGTTGCGTCTGTATTCCTTTGAACTTCTGGTTCAAGAAAATTGCGTTTCAACATTTTATATTCTATAATGCTTATCTGGTTTGAAAATTACCTGGAAAGCAATCAGATGGCAATATTATTGATACTGTCATATAAATAAATGAAATGCATTAGAAACAACTACCCATTTCAAAATTCAGGTGATAAAGGTATACTTCATATTGTCGCTTTTCCAATAGCAACATGCCACAAATTTACAAATATCAATTTATTCTAATTGATGCTTTAGATACAAATATCATGTTTTCATAACTGTCAATAAATTAACACCAATCAAATCCAACATTGAGCTACAACCCATTTCTTGATGAATGGGTCAATTAATATTATTATTCATCACTATACGAACTACTTTTCTTTTTAAAACCGTCAAGATAATATGGATGATATGCACGATAGTCCATGGTAAGAAAAGAGTATAAAGAAGTTACCTTACAACGACGCTGCGATGTCAAATTAACTTTGCACAATCAAATAAGCGAACGAGATAAGCTATTGGCTATAGATAAAATTAAAATTCATTCATTTACCTACATTATCAATATAGTAACCTAGACAATAGTAAATGTACAATACGCAAAGAGTATTAGCCTATATCTTAGACATCAATATGTTCATAATCACATTAGCCACATATATAATTTTTACAACATTATGAATTTTATGTATGTTTGTAAAGTTGTAGATAATGAAAATGTATTAAAATGATATAACAGTTAACTTAAATTTTAAACAAAGCTTCTTTGTAGACAACATTAGTTGTTAATTTTGCTTATTTCCCGTCTTCATCACAACATAAAATCTTTAATCCTTTTCTGTTTTTCACCCTTGATACGGCTATGTAAAACTTGAGTCAAATCATTAGTTCAAAACTGTATGCAAGCAACATAACTAAACTAAATTATTGCAATATGTATGTGATTTCAACGATCGAAATTGGTTTATATCGATCTGATGTTGACCACCGCATAGAAACACTTGATAGCGACTTACAATGGCCTTATAAAGCAATATGAGGTACAATATATTTTGTTCCAAGATTGGATTGCTCATCGGATGCGGTGTTGACCACCGCATAATACACACAACCATCAAACTGGTTTCTGCATGCCTGTAACTCAAATTAAACATAAGACAACTCCCCATTTATCTTCTGTTCAATAAACTCAACTATATCGTTGGAAAAAGTAACTCAATGAAAATAAAATATAAACATACGGAATTATTATTGAATGCATTAAGAATGGTAAGAAATAAACATTTATCAAATATGAGAGAAAAAAAGTTCAAAGTTGAACGCAAGAACAAAGTATACAACCAAATAAACTCAACTACGAAATAAAGCTTCTTTGTATAAAACGTTTGTTGTTAATTTTGTGTTACCATCCTTAACACAAAAAAGAATCTTCAATCTTCAATCCCTTTCTCCTTTTCACTCTTGAGACAACCACATATAATTATTCGTGTGAACCTATTGCTGTAAAGTTTCCATTGACAGTGGTGATCCTAACTATCGTAATGCTTCATTGTTGCAATGCTATAATCATCTTATCCAGAACCAATCAAATAGATGTGTCAATGCTCTCATTATCATTCTATTTTCACCATATAATGTACTTCCTAAGAGCATCGAGTCAACGGATTTTAACCACTAAATTGCTGCCTTTTTAAGCTGAATGATCACATCATCGTCTTTTTTCACTAACTCAGCCTCTCAGATTTCACGTCGTTTATCTTTCAGCTGCTACAGGAAAGAATGAAAGGTATAAGAATTAAGCTCAATCATTACAAAAGGGTGTTTATTCATTGGGAAGTTCTAATTAAGGTATTACCCTTCTTTATCAAAACTGAAAAATATATTAGACTCCGCATGTTAGATTGTTAGTAAACATCTTAGCACATACATCAGGGAGGAAAAACATTGTTACAATACTTTTTTTAACGTCCAAATTATTAGCTATCTCATATTGCACTTTATATATGGTTTAGCAACTATGTAATCAAGTGTACATCAATCATTAGAAAAATTGCATTAGGTGGAAATTTTTGGACCTAACCTGAAGATGCCAAATCCAAATTGAATTTCTGACAAATACAGAGATGATGCATCCTAGATATTTGCATAGTTAACAACTTAACATAGGGTGAAAAAGTGGTATTTAGGACAACATGGGTTAGAATTTAAAAGTATCCACCTGAAATACTAGAACTTTTATCATCCGCTGCAAATGAGCAAGCATAAACCTACATTTATCAAAAGAAAGAGAAATATAAAAGGCAATGCATTAAACCTTAAGTTTATAAGCCAATGATTTAATGCAATTTTTCCAACTTCTATCAGTTATATTCAGTTTCCATCCACATTTAAGGCTTCTGCCTAGTAACATAAAGTTTCACTTTTTGCGAGTTAGTGATATGTCAAAGTATGTAGATAGCGTTGCATTCAAACAACATATCTTAAGAAGTAAATAACAAATATCTTCTACACACAAAAACAAAAGATTTGTAATCAAGTTATAAATATTTCGTGTACTATTGTGTACATCATGGAAGTTTAAGCTACATGAGGCAGGGCAGACTCACTATTGCAAGATACATAGAGACTATGAAATTCAAAGATTTGACTTTTATAGAATTTATCATACTACATATATACCCCCAAAACTAAGCAAATTTTTTTTCCCAGCTGAAGGAAACTACGTCGACAACAATTAGAGGAACATGTTGCAGCTAATGACTCTATGCGCTATATTGATTCAGTGTTCTATAGTAAAAAACACCGTATTGCTAATTGTCACTTAAACTCTCGCATGGTATATTTAACTTTTGGTATTCATGATCTCCATGATAGCAGCTTCAACAATATCAACTTAAAAACTGTAAAAATAATGCACAGAAATTTAAAGAGTTATAAAAATGCCATTGATAAAATTAAATAACCTCATCGACCCATGTGTGTAATCATCAAATTCACTTTTACTTGACATCAAACTCCTGTGGTCAACAATATCATGCACACTTCCTTCATGCAATCAAAATAGATATTAAACCGACCCATGTAGCTAATCATATCTGATCTTTTACCACAACCTTTGAACCCTACCTTCTTGTAGCAGATAAATATAAACAACCAATCTTGAGTGAGCAACATTAATAATTAAACACCTTAAAGATCAACACAAGCTGTTCCATTATGTCGTTGCATGACCAGTAGCATAAAAGTGGCAGGAGTACACTTGGACAGCCTCCTCAAGCTTTACCATGTCGGTTTCATCATCCCAAGGCTTGACATCCATAAGTACTGAAGACTTGCCAGCTGATAACATAACCACAAACAGAAAAGCAAATATGAGTCACGTCTTTAAAATTTATATAGTTTATAGAAGAGTTGGGTTTCATAAGAAGTGAGTTACGACACACTCAACCCATGTTTTCCATCTCAGCTTGACATCTTCCCATCTCATTTGTATCATACCCTGACCAAATGTTCACACTCCTTGAGTTACAAACTGATGTATCCTTCGATACATCTTTCCTATCATTTGATACAAAACTGATTTGTGTAATCAGTTAAATGAGCTCATAGCCCACTGAGTCATGAACATCAGTTGGTTGTGGTACCAACTCTTTAAACTCACAACCATATCAATCAAGGCTAACCTAAACCTGATAACACTTATAATTCCTTATTCACATCACACCTTTTACAACTCCATGACACAACATTATCCATGAACGAATATTACAACCCATTTACTTGTCAGCTTCATCAGAGACTCTAATTCAGGTAGTCGCAGGTTTGAAGACTCAACAGGGTCTTGTGACTTGATTTGTACATTTTTCGCCCATTCCCTGATGTTGCAGCACACCCTGACACACAATTATTTACTACCTGATACAACTTCTTGTGTCACAATCTTAGTGCCTGATTTTTATCGAACATATTATCAGTGATTTATATCACCCTCGATACAAAGTCTTATTCAGGCTCAGCCCAAAAAACTATCAACATGATGCTGAGTATCATTTTTCATCACTCTTTTCAGCCCTCAACATTATACTAAGTATCACTTCTCAGCCCCCTTGAGTTTTACCACAAACTCGATTCAGGCTTAGCCTGAAGTGACCAAGCACTCTTACATATCTTATTTAACAGCCCCACATCACAACAATTGGCTGAGAGACCTTTTAATGCATATAAGCTGAAAGAAAAACTCGTTCACATGAAACTTAAACTATTCTAGAAGCTGGCATCAGCCTAGTGACCAAAAATTGAGAATACTAAACCATTAGGAAGTACACAGTTGTATAACTTCAATCTTACATAGTTATTGTTTTATCGTGTGGTCAGGTGTGCATGTGCTTGAAGCACTCAGATCAAACATATGTTAAAGACAGACATACAAGAATGAATCACTTACATTTTTGAACGGGAGACATATGCCAAAATAAATTTGCATCGTTCTTTCCCACGTCTACTGAGGAGCTCCTTCACAGAGTCGAAGAGTGGAGGCACACTATTTTGCTGAAAGCGTATAAATTGTCAAGGGTGACTTGTTATGATGCAGTTTACATAACACAATTCACTTCAAAGACTCTAGTTATTTTGGATGTACACTACCAAAGGTACAAAGTAATAATGCAAGTTGCTAGGTATTACTGTTATTGTAGCAGTAAACTAATGAAAGCTAGATAGAAGAAAAGCTGCAAGGAAAATGACTTTTGAAGGGAGCTTTTGGATATGCATTTTGAAAATGATATGTTATTTTGGATACTCAGAATCAGATAGTCAGTTGTAATATAACTGGTTGTCGAAATTTTGTTTAGACATGCTTTGTTGTTTGAAATTGTAATAATCAATTATTTAGACTGTTATAGTAATGACTAATACAAAAAACGACCACTTAAACATTCTTGTGAAGAAATGAGAGAAAGATTGTGAGATTGGTGCAAAAGTCTTAAATTAGGTTAGTGTAAGGGGCATTTGGTAATTTAGTTTACCCTTCAACGATTAGGTTTGTGCAACTCGAATCACATTGCTTATTTGACCTCTAATACTCAGATAATCAGAATCAGAACTTCTTTATCATCCATAACTTAGTATCGCGTAACTTATAATTCATAAATGATAAAGTGATTAGGATATAGATGTCGGCTCCAAGAACCAGATCGAATCCCTCTGGATGCTTCTCTAAAATTTGGTTGAGATGATCAACATTTCCCGATTCTAGTTTCTCCGCACTTAAAGTTGTAGACAAAAATCTCGATATTAGATACCAAGTACCAAACTGCCATTTAACCTAGTAATCTTACCAGCACATGAATTAGGATTCTCAGATGATTCATGAAGCGCTATATTTTTCTTCAAGATCTGAAAAGAAAAGTAATGTAAATAATTAAATCCCAGAAAATACAAGTCTTACCATATTCTTATTGCAGAAGAATGAAATCTTGCAACCTTGCCTTGAGGACTTCATCATTATGATCTGTTAGTACGACTTCGCGGCAAAATCTGCTACAAAGTATACCAGTAATGCCTACATAAATAGTACTGATCAGTGCATACATTACTTGCAGAATATGAAAATCAATAATGAATATAAAAGGCAATAATATTGAACGCATTCCCTAGAAAGAAGCATAGTCCTATGCTAACTCCAACTTCAGGGCCCAATGCACGACCAATGAGATAGTAAGGCCCCCTGCCCTATAGGTAAATGGATCAAATAGTAAAGATTAATACTATTTTCATGCTAATTAAACATTACTCTGCGTATCATGAAGAAACTGCATTTCGGGGATATCTTGGAGAAGCCAATGCAAATTCAGATAGTAGGAAACCAGGAAAGCAGAAAAGTAATAAATCTCTACCTTCATTGCACCATTAGTTGCAATTGCACTCAATGATATTGAAGTCAAGAAAGTACACAAGCCACATAAGGCAACTACCGCTAGGGACCCACCTATGCCAGCCATGCCAACAATCCTGCATTCCAATTCTCAGTAAAAGTAAGAAGCCCTTCATACATGCACATGGAAGAAAGATATGCATAAACTATTTACGAAAAGTTAACTATTTACAAAATGTGCCAGTATGATGGTAGTACACCTACCCGTTCTGTTACAACTTCGGTTCCTTGCATTCTGTTAAGGCGTGCATGTTTCTTGTTCACTGCCTTTTGATCACGAACATTGTTCATACATTTCCTAGGATTCTCCATTACTTGAGAATTCTCAAGTAATGTTGTTACCTTGCTGTATAATGCCTTAACAGGAAACATATACAACATTAAACACACAGGTCCTGGTTGTTTTTATCTCATTCTAAAGATCAAGTATTCAAAGGTTGCTGATGTTGATTCATGGGTGGTAGGGTCCTGTCAAAGAGAGTGAAATTCTCTACAAAAACATAAATTGTGACATAACAATGCCCTCCCAACAGCCCCATGGGATGACTGTTCCAGGTGTCGTTCTGCACATGCTTTCTTCTTAAATCTGTCATTAGTATGTTGTGAGACAGGAATCATTGTTGGTGTCTTATTAGTTCATGTAACAATACATAAAATATAATTAATATAACCTAAACCGCTTGTCATATCTTATGTGAATCGATTTTTTATCGATAATAAAGGCGTTGCATATACTACATGCATCCCGAGCTGCTTTGTCAGTTACGTCATTGCGGTTATAAGTAATTAAGATTAATACCTTTAGATAGCGAAGCTTCCCTTGTATACGTGTTAGTGTGGATAAAGCAATAAACTTTTCGCTAGAATTTTCAATGCTTGCTTGTTCCAACTCTTCAAGACTTAAAGCATCAATAGACTTATCATCCTCATTTTCTCTCAGCCGCAATCATGAGGTTTTCATTTTTTAAGTCATCATGAGCATTAAGAGCTAACCTGGTGGTCAAGAACGTCATGAAAAAGAGTGAGTTATACTTTGCTTCTACTTATATAGCCTAGAGATTTGTATTGACTTCAGTAAACGGGCTATGATCCTACTTGCTGTGGGCCCGAGTTCAATGTTGTTCCAACTTATGAAAGAAATTCATTGATTCACTTAAAAAGAAAGAAATTCATTTATTCACTATAATATTGAAATTTAGACACGATGATGATGGAAGCTCTTGATACCTGCCTATTTGAAAAATCTCACTATATATATATATTTTTATATACATATATACATATGAGTAAACTACACCATTCGTCCTTGTGGTATACGTTGACCATCAAGTTTCGTCCCTTGACCAAAAAAATTGCCGTTGGTCCTTATCTGCGAAGCGTTAGTCATGGTTGGTCCCACCCTAGCGGTTGGACTAACAGGCGTTAAGCCTATTTAAGTGGAGGTATAATTGTCTTTTCAACCCACTTTCCACTTTTGTTTTCCCACCATTTTGTCTTATACCACAAGGACTAATGGTGTAGTTTACTCATCATTTTATTTCATTTAATCAAAACCATAACCCTAGTTTCACCCAACCCTCCTCCTCTTTATCCCGACCCTTGACACCACTCTTTTCGGCCATCTCGGGCCACCACGTCGTCTGGCCGTCACCCATCTCATCTCTCCAACAAGCTGCCGCTAGTGTAACCATCATATGCGCCACTTCCACCCATGTTGACACAAGTTGCAAGCTTAGAAGGATAGAATGGGTCGCATAGGTTGATTTGGTGTTTGTGCCGTAGTTTAATTTCGTCGATGGCTGCGCCTTCCTCATCTCCTTCGTCTCATCTCTCCTTTTTTTTTTCGTGGGTAAGTCGACAAGAACCATTTCATTTACTTCTTTTGATTTTTATCCATGTGGTAGTTTGAGAAACATGTTCTTGATAAAGATTTACGTGGGTGGAAGATATTTTTTAAGCAGAAAATAAACAAGTTTGAGATCCTTCACCATCGGAAATGGTATGCAAAAGGTTAAAGATTGATTTTTGGTACTTCATTTTAGATAAATGAAAGGTTAAAGGTTGTTGGAAAGTAGTAGTCCAATATTAGTTTAATTGCCCGTTACTCGTGATCTTGAATTCATGAAATTGTTTTCTTGATAATGATGATTTGTATTTTCATTGAACCTAAAGAAATTTTATAGTGGGTTTTAACATATATAGTTTGAGTTATTACGGATCTATAGTATATGCTTTTTAAGTTGGGCTTTAAAGTTTTTGTGGTTTATGGTATTGAATTTGGTGTTTTGATTTAATGATGTTTGGAAATATGATAATGGTGGGTGTGGTGATGAAGATGAAGATGAAGTTAAATAAAGAGGATGAAGATGGTTGAAGATGATTGTGGGTGGTGAAGGTTGGGTGGGAAAGACAAAAGTGGTGTGGGTTGGAAAAGACAATTATACCCTCGGCAAATAGGCTTAGCCAGTTAGTCCAACAGTTAGGGTGAGGACCAACGATGACTAACGTTTATGAGATAAGGACCAGCAGTGCAATTTTTTGGTCAAGGGGCGAAACTTGATGGTCAGCGTATACCACGAGACGAGCGGTGTAGTTTACTCTATACATATATATCTTGTTGGAATCACTCCTAAACCATAATCAAGTGTTAGTAATTAATATGTAATAGTTAGCTTTATTATGGCCTTTATGTTTGTTATTAGCCTTAAGCTTATGTAGAAGGCCCATGAGCTTAGGCCCAAGCCCATAGGAGAAAGGATGGAAACTAGGGTGTTGCCCTAGCTTTCCTCCTATAAATACCTTATGTAAACCTTCATTTGAAGGTTGGTTGTTCAAGTTATTCTCGTTCACATCCTCGCCTAAACCGTCTTTATTATCGTGTGTGTGTGTGTTAGATCTTGTTCAATCGCCTTATCTCTTTCTATATTACTTGTGTTTGTAAATCTAGTGACCTAACGGTGGTATCAATCACCTACTAGTTGGGTGAGCGTATTGTTTGAAGTGAGTTTTGGTCTCGCGCATAACGTCTGATACCATATCTTTGGTTAGCTTAAAAGCGCATTTTTACACTTTTAATCCAAGATTCTTGTACTTTCAGCGTTATAAGGTGTTAAACTAACGTTTTTGGCAAAATTTTGGAACTTTATCGTGGATCATTGTTTTGAGCTAGTTTTTATTAGGTAGGTGTAGTTCTGCGTAAGCTGTTTTAGAAGGTTTGGTTCATCAAATTTCACATTCTTGTGTTATTTGGTGATCTTGAAACTATTTCATCACACAAAAGCGGTTTAGAAACATCTTTGAGCAATATCAAATTACGAGTAAACCTACAGCGTAGTGAAACCCTAAAACTACGCGTAAGTCTTTCCTTGGTTTGATCTTCATTTTAAGTGGTTTACTCGTGTTTTCTTGCTTGGATAAGCTTTGAAAATCGTCGACTTTGGATATCTTTTGCCTTTGTGAAGTGTAAAGATCACTTGAGATAAAACCCTAAAATTACGCATAAGCATAAGCTTACGCGTGAAATCCTACACATAAGATTTTTCTTACGCCTAAGCATAGTCTTACGCATAAGATAATCCTCGCCTAACTTTCTCGCCTAACTTTTGTCTCGCATAACTTTAGCGTCTTTTCCCTACTTAGCGTAAGCTAAATTCTACAGCGTAACTTCTAATTGTTCTGCGTAACTTTGGTGTTTTTACGCATAAGTGTTACTTGGTTTATTGTGATTTCTCGCCTAAGGATACTTCATCAACTTAGATTCATTCGACTACAAAGATTCATCAATATTTTTAGGGAGACTAAGCGTTCAATTTTCGCGAGATTCAAATTTTGGTTTTAGCTGCGAAAATTTTGGTCAAAATTCAAATTTTGGGCCTAAATTCAAATTTTCGGGTCAAATTTGGCGTCAAAATTTTCATAACTCAAATTTTTCCTACATTCTTTGAATTGGATTTTATAGTGAATTTCAAATTTTGAGAGTCAAAATTTTTCAAAATTATTTTGGAGGAAATTGAAATTTACTATATCGACCTACGTGTGCTATATCGACTTGCACCTTTTCTTCTCTTTGATTCTTATGCGGGAGTGAAATGGATTACGAAAGTGATCTTTGCATTTGTGGCATTGAAAGAAAGCTACATGACTACGGCTAAGATGTGTTCAAACATTAACAATTCCAAGCTTGGACATCATCAAATTCGCGAAATCCTGCGGTCGTACAAGGTGAAAGAATTGATGTACATGCTCAAATGGGCGTTGAGAATGTTGTGATTCTGCTGCTGTCGTGTCACGGACAATGAGGTTGTAGCATTGAAGCGAGATGATGACGGTCGGAGAAGATATCATACTTAACTACGACACGAGCCCAAGCTGTGACGAAGAACAAATGGTTGAGGAAGATATCTTACCGCCTATGACGACACGGAGCGGATGGTCGAGGTACAATCTCTTGTTGATCATATTACATTGCAAATGCGACACAACATCTTGAGCAACTGAATTTAGTAATGAAGGAGAGGTTGACCGATGTGTTGCACAATGTCGAACAACTATCTCATATACGAGCCCTTACTTGTTAACAATTCAAGCGAAACGTCAAATCAAACTCTTGAATCGAAATCATTCTTCTCAAAAGACCATTGCTCGGTTTCATAAAGATTTTTCAAAACTAGAGGCACATTGCATCTCTCTTGAACTTAAACTACAAAACAAATCTTTTCTTCAAAACACAATGGTCGGTATTCAAATGAACAAAGTAATCGTGTGGATTCATTAGTAAAAGAAAATGAGCATCTAAAGGCTCAAATTCAAGCAAAGGGGCTTGCACATGTTGCTTTACAAAACAAAGCGAGAAGATTAGCGACAAGAGTGTGGATACTAATTTTGCAAAACCAACAATCTTGGGAAATCGTATCTAAAACCAATCGAAACCAATCGGTTGTTAGACACCAAGCTGCTTTTAAATATGAGCGTTCAAAATCGTCAAAACCACGGTTTCCCTCCCAGTTGTTGAGAATAATCATTTGTCAAAACCGGTCCTCCACATTCACGGCCCAACAATAATGCTTGTTTCTATTAAACATGTTTACATTAAACACCTTACATTATACCTATACAAGTGGTGCATACGGCCAATCTAGGATTAGTTCGAACAACGTGTCTAAACCGAGCATTAAGCGTAAACATTCATATGATTCAAATGGCGCATACAAGAACTATGATCTAGAAAAGGCTAGGAAAAGGCACTACTCCAAAGGATGGAATCTTAGGTTCACGACCTAGTGTATCACCTTCAGTGTATTCTTGAACTTTGCTTGTAGTAGCAAACCAAAACCTAAGTTAACTCAAGCAGTTAGAAATAAACCGTTAATCTAAGCGTAAAATTTGAGAAACCTAATAGGTGGATCAATATAGGGCGCAAATTCTTCCCAAAAAGTTTCAACATCCTTAGATCTAACCTTAGATGGATACCAACGGGTGAGTTTTCAAAGCTTTGGTCTTAGGTGGATTCCTCTGAGGCAAGATACTAAGTAGTTGCACCAAAACAAGTGAGATACCACTACATCCATCCGTGAGGCGGAAAGGAAATCATCAAAATAGCATGTTCGGTGTCAAGAAGATAATTGACACTACATCTTTATGCCTCTAACACACGGAACCCGATTACACTTGGGGATCCATGTTTCTTTTCTTTCTTGCCCCCCCTTCTATTTTTCTATCACGGTACAACATGACTATGGCTCCTCTTGCAAAACAACGTGGGACCCGTTTCTCACCGTAAAAATATCATGATCCATCATTTGCTCCACCATTGTACTTAATCGTCATGAATTGGAAACATTGCTTCTCCTGCGGTTAAAGATTACGCAAAAGTCGTGCTTCGGATGTATCGAATGTTTCCATACTGCAACCGATAATACTCTAATTTCGATACACAGATCTACAACAACAAGCGAATCTTCTATAACGGAAGATCAAAGCGCTTCAACAACAATGTCACGGTGATGATCAACATTATGAGCAGAGAAGTTTTATCGTGATTGACTCTCGAAATATTTTGGTACTTCACACTTGTTCGATCAATTAGACATACATGGTTTCGCTATCTCCTTATACATGGTTTCGTTGTCTTGATTCATCATCAACATCGTGGTGTATGATTACGAATCATTGAAAACATCGAGGGAGAGAGTGTGTAGGTGGTCATTGCTTCCTCGTTCTTACATGCTTCTGCGAAAACCCAATGCCTTCTTGAATTTCTTCAATTAGAGGAAGAAATAAGGCGATATGTGGCTCAAGCGTCTCACTTTGGTGTTATCGTCTCTATTTCACGGGTGATCTTGTGTGAAGTTACCCAAATTTGATATTATGATGCCTCACATGGTCTTGGTATCGAGTTATTGCATATTCACGGTGATTAGCATTAGAAAGACCACAACATTCAAGGGAAAGTCATATCATTTAGTCTTTCGTGGTTTTGTTTGGTGTGATCGTCTACATACGTGAGAAGATCTTGTTGATTTACGGCATTTTACCCTCGAGCGGATCTTCCAATTAGTCGATTTTCTTTGTGTGGTTTCTTGCTCATCTACAAATTTCACGCATCTTGAAACCTTCAAAGTTAGAAATGTAGACTTCATCAAAGTTTCAAATCGCTAAAGGCGGTTGTCGGTTTGGGGGCGATTCGAAACTTCTTCACTATGGCTTGTGCACACATAACGATGTACAACCCGTATTTGTCAAGAAAGAACCACGTGGTATGCTTGATGCCACAATCCTTATAAAGGAGCGAAAGCTTCTTACTTTTGAGTAAAACCTATCAAACCTTTCATTTTCAAGGTTTTGCTCAAAAGGACAATACTTCCCGTATGATTTTCAAAACCTCAACCGTTTATATCACTAGTTGAGGGGTATTTGAATTAAAACTTTGTTCTAAATTGTTCATAGTGGTCATCTTCATAACACTTTCGAAATGGTCATATTTATTGTCAACTTTTCAAAAATAACATTTGATATGCCATTTTGAGGGGAGAAAATTATGTGATAAGAAATATGTTGTGTAAATGCAAATGAATCTTTGTGTAATAGACTTAACCAACGAATTGGCGGTACTAAACTGTTAGTAACTCGAAAAGACTTGTCTGGACGGGTAA
Source organism: Chrysanthemum lavandulifolium (assembly GCA_022545495.1). NCBI lineage: Eukaryota > Viridiplantae > Streptophyta > Magnoliopsida > Asterales > Asteraceae > Chrysanthemum > Chrysanthemum lavandulifolium. The sequence goes on from JAHFWF010000109.1 coordinate 287,737, forward strand.
TAATTTCAAGCTAGTTCGCTAGTAATGTAAGCGTGTCTCATGAAAGGACTTGTCCGAGTAGAATGTACCATTCGAGAAACTCTTGGTAGACATGAACTACGCGGGTTTGACAACCTTTCGAGGTTTGTTTACACCTTCAAGGTAGTTATTAGAGCTAGTTGTCACCTAAAAGGCGACAATGTAACTCTTTAACTATGCAATGTAACCGTGTCTCATGAGGATTGTCTATCTTAAGTGGATCAATTCAAAAGTCGCAGCTCTTTCCTCCTTTGCAAATAACCGTTAAAACTCTTAAGCACATGTGGAGGGTATTTATGCAAAATCTTATCTCTCACGATGGTTCAAACATGTTTTCATTTACAAACCCTTTGAGAGATTCTTCTAAATGATGGTTTTAATGGCAACATAGGTTAGTCATGGAGTTATAAGGTGACTAAGGTAAGGAATAACAGTCCTATGATCCGCTTGAGGCGGAGGATCTACCCAGGACATCACAAATAGTTAGTACTTAGAAGTCCTTAGGTACGATTATAAAAGGAGAAAATGAGAATCGGAGAAAGAAGGGTTGAAGAATCAAAAAGAAATGCAAAGAAAAGGGTGAAAAGAAATAGCCCTCCAATTATTCAACTTAGAGGCGAGACACGGGTTCAATTCATATACTCTTGGTTGTCACTTAGTGGCCGGTATTGAAGATTAAAAGTCGTCATAGACCCGATGGCGCATGCACTAAACCTTCTTAGCCACTCGAGTTTCTCTCGGTAGCTTGTTTCATTCTCACGAGGGACCCTATGTAAACTATTGGCTTTCTCTTAGAGATCATTGGTATTGAAGAAGGAGACCCTCTCCTAGTCTCCTCGGGAAAACCAAAAGCACTATTGAGTCTAGAGCCACGAGATTCATCAAAAGATCTCTTAGGTACACTTGACATCTCATCACTTGGCGATCACCAAATAAGATCATCGGTGGTTCATATCGAGTCCTTCACGAGATCTTAGCAATCATCGAGAACATTTATGAGAGGTTCACTGGCTGTGATCCTCGGTGATTGAATGGAAACTCTGCCAGGTCAACATCAAACGACCAGCGGCGGTCGCCGGTAACTCCCGTGGATTACGCAGTGTGTCTCAAGCGGTCTGATCGTGAGGTGATGCCGGTATACCTCGTGACTCATCTGAGCTGTAGGTGTGCTTGGTACATCGCGTTATCTCACTTGTGGGACTCGGTTCGAGAGCGGCCTTTGTGAAATTAGAGTTGTGTTTTCACACTATGTTGTTAACACTCTCGAAGTTCAAACTTGTAAGTCGGAATCCGCTTATTACTAACCGTTTGAAATGTTTTCTTCTTATGGAAGCTCGGGGGCGGGATGATCGTCTTGATTCTTCTCATGCTCGCGCCAACATCATCACTAATGGAAGTTCTATCCAAAAGCAACTAGCGATCGAATGATTCTTCGTCAAATCAAAGAATCTACAAAGCTAAAGACTTAAAGAACTTCATCGATCTTGAATTCCAACGTCAAAGGCGTGTGAGCATGTTGAAGAATGGCGTGGAACTTTTGCGGCGAAGCGGACTGAAGCGGAAATTGATGCGGAACAACAACATACTATCACTTTCACCACAAGAACAATAATCAAAGAACAAAGTTAATGATGACGTCAAAGCATAAGCGCTCAAGGAAAACTATCTCTACCTTTGGGAGATTGTTCGAATCGAGGCAATTCTTCTCACAAGAAGAAGAATGTCGGGAAGGCGTCGAGCTACTATTACATCAACGCCTTCACCGTTCATCACCAACACTTGAGGGGAGATTGTTGGAATCACTCTAAACCATAATCAAGTGTTAGTAATTAATATGTAATAGTTAGCTTTATTATGGCCTTTATGTTTGTTATTAGCCTTAAGCTTATGTAGAAGGCCCATGAGCTTAGGCCCAAGCCCATGGGAGAAAGGATGGAAACTAGGGTGTTGCCTAGCTTTCCTCCTATAAATACTCTATGTAAACCTTCATTTGAAGGTTGGTTGTTCAAGTTATTCTCTCATTCATCCTACGCCTAAACAGTCTTTATTATCGTGTGTGTGTGTGTTAGATCTTGTTCAATCGCCTTATCTCTTTCTATATTACTTGTGTTTGTAAATCTAGTGACCTAACATATACATACATACATATACATATATATATATATATATATATATATATATATATATATATATATATATATATATATATATATATATATATATATATACATATAGATTTGCGTTCATGTGGTGATCACTCTTAAAATAAAAACAATAAGAACCAATAAAATTGTGACAAGTGTTATTTTCTTTAAACAAAAAAGCTTAAATGTAAAACAAAATTAAAGGGTACAATAGGTATTTACTCTCCCTATTTATTAGGTTGATTAACTACTACAAAAACCAAAAACCGTCACTTCCCTATTCAGCATTTAAACCACTCTCCTCATTATTAGATCTAAAAAAGTTACACCAACAAATCAAAAACTATCTCATATATATCCCTTTTAATTTTTTAGAAACTGTTAAATTTGAATGTGTGTTGTTGCCCGGAGATTTGATGACTGCAACCTTAGCCGATTCGTCCTTCTCTCGTTCGAATTCTGTCGTCGTTGTCCATGCCGCTGCCACCGGAAGCTATTCAAAACCCAAACCATTTGACTTGATGTAATTCGATTTTCTTCAGATCTAGAATCGTGTTCGTTTTTAACCGAAACAATTACATCAAATCTGTCTTCATTAAACTATGTCTGTGATTTGCAGTAAGTCGAACGGTAGACATGTCAGAATCGTGTTTTCAGATCGGAATCATAGCCCGACATGTTATTTTTATCACGACATATCAAACGGTTTTGGGTCTAAAATAATTTTTTTCTAATTTAGTTGTGTTATTTTTCTTTTTTTGATTTGAGTATCACTAAATATTATTGTGCAACAGTAAATCACATGTTTATGGGTTTTTATTAGCTTTTTGGGAGATTTTTATTTGCTTTTTAGATGTGTATCGTAATTATAGTGATTTAGTGGAAGTTCCAAAGTGTGTATCAAAAATTTATTTTTGGTAATTTGTTTATCAATGTTATAAAATACTCCCTCCGTCTCAAAATTATTGTCAGGAGACAAGAAGCACAAAGATTAATAAATGTGGGACCATTATAACTCTCAACCACTCAAATGGAATATTCCCTCATTATATTCTCTTTTTCTTACTAAAATAGGAAAGTGGACAATTAATTTGAGACATCCATAATAGGAAATATGGACAATAAATATGAGACGGAGGGTATTATTATATGCATTAGTAAGGTTTATAAAGTAATCCATGTATATTAATAAAATATTGGTGTGTATCATGTAGATATGTATTCTACATCAGGTGCACTACACCGCGTGATTTTTTTTTTTTTTTTTTAGTTATTATGTGTTGTATCAATTGGTAGTTATGAGTTTTAATGTAAAGTTGTTAATATCAAATTGTAATCTTGGGTAATTGTGCTTTTCAGTGTGCATTTGGGTTGGTTCTCAGTTCTAACAGTTTGACTTTTTGTGTTAGTTTACTTTGGGCGAGTGTTGTTGTTACTATGTGTATCGATCGTAACATAATTTACGAATATCGGGTTGCCAACAACAGTTTCGACTTCATTATTATTTTGACATAAATTAGCGATCAAAGTTAATATTAAATGGTTTAAACTTATAGGTGTACCTGTACTTGTAATGGTTTAAGCTTGTCATTAAAAATATATAATAATAATTAGTGTGTCATTCTAAAAGTATTAAAAAAAATTGTGTGTTATTATATACGTGTCAAAGAAATTTATGTGATAAGCATAGTGTGTCACTACAAATGTGTTACAAAATGTGTAAAAATTAGTGTGTCACTATATATATATATATATATATATATATATATATATATATATATATATATATATATATATATATATATAGAGAGAGAGAGAGAGAATCTAGATCAAATAAGATCAAACTTAAACTTGTTAAAATGAGATCCAACTAAAATTTGACAAGCGACACTCTCCTTACAACAAAATAAATTTTTATTAACGACAACTAAAATTGTTAAAGTTTCGATAGATTTCTTTTTAAAATTCTGAAACCTATGTGATACACTTTGATTAGAAGTGTAGCGATGTATCGAGTTTTTTGTATGTGTCGGGTTTTGGAATATTTATTAATGTAATGTGTATCGGTGTATCACTAATCCAAACTCATGTATCATTTGGTTATTAGTTGCTAAAATGTTAATTTGTATTAAAATATTATTTTATGTGTATTATTGCTAAAATTGTTATTTATATATGTTTTAGTGGTTTTTAGACTTGATCTTATTTTTACAACTTTAAGCTTGATCTCACGTTAACTCTCTCTATATATATATATATATATATATATATATATATATATATATATATATATATATATATATATATATATATATATATATATATATATATATATATATATATATATATATATATATATATATATAGTGTGAGGTTATTTTCAGAACCAAATAAATTGCGAGAACTGCGAGAACCAATCCTATCCTTTGATCAAAATAATCAATGGATGAAAATGAAATGGCATTATGGTAAATAAGAAGAATTTCATTTAATATTTCTAATTAAGTTAAAGGGCAATTTTGGAATTTCTATTTACATCTACAACAAAAAAATAGGAGCAGTTACCAATCTTTTTATACTCGTATCATTAATTTTTCAATTCATATCTATCTCACTTTTCCACTCAAACATCTCTTCCAATCCTAATCCTAAGCCGCCACTACCATTAATCCAAAAAAAAATCAATCGTTTTTATCATGCTTCGTGCGTCATTTACAAGATCTATCATGAATCTGTGATTAACATATTCAACTAAGGAAACTGTTGATACAAAAGTTGGGCGTTCCTTGTTTGAGCTCCGGTTCTCGTATCAATTGATTATTCTTTGCTTGAGACTGCGCTAAATAAGCAGAAAACACCGTTAGGCTTATCGTGGGATTGTCTCCCGATTATCCTCCATCGTGAGAGTAAGTAATCGGTTTTAGGGTTATGGAGAGTTAGGGTTTAGATCGTTACATTTAATGAAATTTGGATGCCACTTTATATACCATGATCCTTATTGGTTGCGTGTTCCCCAGCTTTAGGCGTATCCCGCCTAAGTCGGTCATAGGATACATATCCCGAAAATAAGAGATATATCTTAGCCCATAAATAACTTTGGGTTTGGGCCCCGTGGGCCCAAACCGTTCTTCAAGTTAACCAGTCGTCTCGGAGCTTGCTAGTAGCGGTCATTGGTCGGGTTAGTGACCGAATGTAGACTATCGTCATCATGTCCCCAGGTCTAGTATCTTGTGTGACTGCGGATGCTAGACTAATAACTTCGGCGAAAAAACTATGGCGTAGCAAAGAAGCTAAACGGACTTCCAGTTAAAGATACGGTGTATCTAGACCTGATAATAGTTAAAATGAGCATATCGTAAATCGGAGGAAATAAGCGTAGCAAGGTCGCATCAAGGGATCGAGCCACATATTGAAGATAGTGGGATCCACGTGTCGCTCATCGCGTGGGTAAGAAAACTTATATAAACACATTCACCTATTACGGTGATTACCACGGTAAAAACATTTCGCCATTAACAAAGCTTCAAATTTTTAACAAAGAAAACCGTAAAATTCTACGGGTAACGGCGTGCGGCATAGAAAACGATACAATGGTGAAGGTGTTGTCGACTTTACATCCGAGATAACCGAGGCGAACTTATAGAGTTCACCTCGGATTACTATTCCTCTTGGCGTGCATCGGTTGTCCGAACGCGCGAGCATCATTGCGAACTTCCCCGAAGGAAGGTAGGGGTATCTGTGCGTTTTTCGGTCGCGAATCAATGTGTGCCCATATCCTATTTACGTGCGACGTTTAAATTATTACTGATCGCACCTATCCGGTACCGCAGTGTCGGTGCGACTAAAATCCCAACTTTGAGGTTAGCGTCGTTTGGCGATTAACCCCACTATCCATCTATTCGCGCGTTTTATCACACGGCGTGGTCACACGGGTGGGTATCCTTTGCTAAAGCGCTACCGGTAGGCTTCGGTGTTATCTTGAAAAACTAGCAGCTTAGAAATTGGAGGAGTCATTTTTACGGGTAGATGACTCGTGCTTCCGTGGCGTTATAATTTCTACACCGGGGTTTATTCTTGAAGGATGGCGCCCCGCTACGGACTATATAGTGCGGAGGATGCGGGCGATAAGCGCCAACCGCATCCCCATTAGTTGCTATCACGAGAATTTTTGTACATATGGGCATTAGTCGTAACTACTTTGGTATGCGGATGAGATACCAATCTTCTTAGGCGCTAATGGCGGGGTGGGTGCTCGATCCTTCGCATCCCCTTTTTAGTTAATGTAAGGCTTTCTTTTCCTTTTGCACATTATGTAACATCTTTATTTGTTGGCTTACATTGCGCGAGAGATGGATCTTTTCACGGTTGTGCGGTGGCAAGGCCACGCCGGTCGGCGTGGGGTCGCGACCGAGGGAAGGAGAAGAGCCTATTCAGAGGTCACTAAAGGCGCACTGCGGAAATGAATGTGGGAGAGAGGGACCGGTTCATCGATTGCGTTGGGCGATCCCCTCAAAGCGTTGAAACCCATGGCTCCTTCTCCGCCTCATGAATGAATGTGGCGGGGCGCGGAAGAAAAGAGGATGAGGAGGAGGCGCTAAGTTGAAGCCAAGAGCGCTGGTGGTGATGGGCGAGGTCCGGAAGAAGCGTCACATCGTTTTGGATGTGGATTCATCCTCGGATAGCGTCTCCCCCCATCACCTAATGTGACTCTGTCTCCGTAAGTTTGTTATCATCTTTGCTATTTTTTTTAATTATGCACTCCCTGTTATGTAGATAACTATTAATCTCTTTCTATTTGCATGCGGTGTGGGCGTCTTGGGGATTCGCCTCCACGGGTTAGTCTGTTGTCGAATCTTACGGGCCAAAGCTACAGGTCTTGAGCCATTGGCGGTGCCGGGACGCGCCAATAAGCAACTTGTTGAGGAGTTGGTTTTGGTGCTTCAAGATCAAGCCTCGCTTTGGGTAGGCGAAGAGCAAGGTTCTTTGGAGAGGCGGCCAGTTGCGTTCTTGGGCGCGATTGGCTAGTGCTAAAAGTCAAGTGAAGGTTTAGGTGCATCGCCCAAAAGCTGCGAGAGGAAAGATGGCTCATTAGTGTAACACCCTTGTCGACCACAATATTGTTCGCTTTGCCGTAGGCTCACGGCTTTGTTTTGTGGCCTCGTTTGAAGACTTCCAGCGGGTCACTGCCACGATTACTACTCGCATGAGCACGCTTAAGCGCCGAGTTCCTAAGAACTCACCCATGATGAACCACAAAGCGCGTTGTGTCATTATAAAGCGAATGTTATCTTATGAGCCCAGCATCTCTCGAGAGCCGCGGCCGATGTGGGATTTGCTAGGGTGTTACAATCACCCCCCCCAGGGACTCATCGTCCTCGATGAGGTTTGCCCCACCATCGAGCGGCTCGGGAGTGGCTCGATACCACTGTAACACCGCCTTTCTCGACCACAATATTGTTCGCTTTGCGTAGGCTCGCGGCTTTGTTTTGTGGCCTCATTTGAAGACTTCCGGGTGGTCACCCAAGCCGATTACTACTCATGAGCACGCTTAACCGCGCGGTTCTAAGAACTCCACCGCGATGAACCACAAGCGCGTTGTGTCATTATAAAGCGAATGTTATCTTATGAGCCCAAAGATCTCTCCGAGCCACGCCGATGTGGGATTTACTGGGGTGTTACAATTGTTCCACAGTCCCCATTCGATATGATTATGAGCTCACTATATGTATATGATTTGGCCACTATGTTTCGGGGCGTATGGATGCATCCTAGATTTGATATGTTTCGAGGATTTAATCGATTGGAGCTTTGTCGGTGAATGATGTCGGGTGCAATCCGCATCTTCACATTTACGGGAGCTAGCTACTCCATTTTATTCTTGAGGTCTCCTCCTATTATGTATGGTATTTCGAGGTCACCCTCCGAATACAATGGCTACTTATGATATGATATGATATGTTTACGGCTCGGGTAGATTCGATAACCCTTACACTTTTGATAAACCTATATTGTACCTTCCGTATTCCCCAGCGCACCATAATCGTATTATTTGTTCATTAATCAATACCCTTATATGATTCACTTTACCAAGATATAGATACTCCATTACATTGATCCGTTACACTTTCATTCGTTACTTCGGACTATAGTTCCATTCACGTCTTCGGGTTATTATATGCTTATTGGATCCGATTATGATATTCATGCTTTATATGACTCACGATTACCTGTTATGATATGATTAATATGCGATTATAAGATTTACTGTTGCCATCTAATGATATGTTATCTTCTTGTCATGTGATCCTTTTGGATTTGTCTGGTAACCATGCTTGTGTGCAATCGATTGTTGATCCGTTTATCTTTTGTACCTCGCTCGATTAATCTCGTGGACTATGACTATTCGTGATATCCTTATCTCGCTTGTTGTTGATCCGCCATGTTTGCATTTGCTTATGTTACGGTTTGTTTGGAAAATGGTTCAACTTATGACGTCTAGCTTGTTAACTTGTTTAATTGTTCTACTATGTCTTTAATTCATTTAATTATAGTGTTCATCTTGTATTCCTACTTCTTTGCGTGTGATTGCCATGTTTTATTTGCCGTTATGATCATCGATTATGTTTCCAACTAAGGGTTTTGACACGTGTGAATTGCCATGCTCACTTATTATTAATTGCTTCCGCTTTTCCCGCAGACATTTGTTTGGCTTGTATGTCTCCTAATTTCTTGATTTGATTTCCTTGTTATCTGTTCGCTTTGGATATCTGTATATTTGTGTTCTCTGAGGATCCTCATTGACTCATTGTTCTCTTTTATTGCGACTTTGTTATCCGTTTCCTTTGTTTCATTTCGCATTTCGATTTTATTTAGCCTCGCTTTGTTATATCATTCCTTGGGCTTTTTAAGCTCGGTAGCATTTCTTTTCTGCGGCGGTGTTAGGTTGAAGATGGGCTTTGATGGTGAGAGTTGGATTATTTGGTGGACCAACCCTAGATACCTTATTATTCGGATTTAGTTTGTTGGGCTCTTTGTTTGAAGATTTCATTTATTTTAGACATATTGGATTTTGTATTTTCCTTGTAAGTCATTCGTCTATATGACTTGGTATTTTATTTCTTAAAGGTTTTCGTTTGTAAGGATTTTATCGTATGTTCGATATGACACGAGAATGTGACACTTCTACCCTTGTCGGGGTTGGGGTGTTACAACAATATATACAACCCTTTATGATTTTCATTATAGGTCGAGACACTCTAATCCCCCACCAAAACAATTTTATCGCCACATTATACAACCAATATTATCTGAGACTTGGTTAGCCGATCAACGACCACCCAAATCGCATCATGTCTTTTACGGTGAGAGCAAACCGGTGAAAAATCCATAGAGATCTCTTCCCACTTCAAGTAGGAATCTCCAATGGTGAAGTAGACCACTAGCCCGCCGATGCTCTATCTTGACCTGTGACAAGTCATACACTTAGAAACATACTGACCGCATCTGTTTCATGCCATTCCACCGAAATGTCGCTTAAGATCGATACATCTTGGTAGAACCGGGATGAATAGTGAAAGGGAACTATGAGCCTCGACAAAAGCGGTCTCACGTAAGCGGGATCATTCGAACACAAAGTCGACCTCATACCATACCTGCCGAAACCATCAACATCGAACTCGACCGCTACCCGCCTCAATATTACGAACTATAGACCAAAGCTCACCATCATCCTTTTGAGCTTCCTTAATCCGCAATATAAGGTTGGACTCAACCTTCAAGCTCGCCTAATAACCATCATAACCCCGAACACAAAACTCCGTCCATCGTCAAGATCATAATTGTAACACCCCAACCCGAGCAAGGGTAGAAGTGTCACGATCGGTGTCATGTCGAACATACAAGTAAAATTTTCAAGCGGAGTCTTTAAATAATAATGTACCAAGTCATAATAACCAAAAGATTTACAAGGAAATTGCAAAATTCAAAATGTTTAAAATAAAATGAAATCTCAAAACAAAGCCCATAAAATAAGTCCAAATAATAAGGTAACTAGGGTTTGTGTTATTTTGAAAGAAGATAATGAATTTGTCAAATGAGGATATAATTAAGGAAAAGAAAATTGAATGGGCGTTTATGATGGCGGATAAATCGGGAGCGTCTTGGTCGTGAGGTATAAGGCTTCGTGTCTCGGGCGATAAAATACGGAGAAGGGCAAGGATCGTTGACCTCGCAGTTGGAAGATTTTGGTGCCATGTGCGCGGTTCAAACAGCAAGAAGATGAAGCTGCGTAAGCTTAGTTTGGAGTATGATGAGGAACTATATCCTCATCTCATGTCTCGCCATTGTTGGAGCGCAGTGGCTCATCGACCGTAGCCTGCGCCTTGCTACTCTTAGCACCGCTGGGTCCAGGAGGTGGTGGGCGCATTTGGTGGGGTGGTCAATGTGCCTTGGCGAGAGGAAGTCGGAGGTGGAGGCGCCGCAAGAAGGCGACTTCTTTGAAGGTGCTATTTGAAAAGGTACCGGTTATGATCATGATCCTATGATAACTTTGTTGTCTTTGCTATGGAGAGGATGAAGGCCTTAGAGCTTCCCATGATTCTTTGAAATGGAGCGACCAGATTATCCCATAAGTCTTATCATGGAAGGGTTGACTTTAGCGCCATCGTCGCGATAATCTGAAGCGCACTGGCTATTTTGAAGCCCGATGACTCTCGACTTCAAGTGCCTTTTTGCTCGCCCAAGGACATTCTAAACCCTTTGCTTTAGAGAAAGAGATGCCCTTGAAGGAAGTGTTGAAGCGCGGCGCTACGGACTCGCTAAAAGAAGGTATTATCGGTAAAGTGATTTTGTGCGGGGTTGGTGCAGCTCATCTCCCAAGGTCCGACGGGTGCCGGTGAGTGTTGCCAACATGTGGCGTTAAGACTCGAACTTGTTGAAGAGGCTAAGCGAGATTGGAGATGCTACATGCGCTGGGGACTTCATCACTTGAGCGGTCTAGGAGTATCTAGATAGGATCACGTGTTTATAGACATCCTTTGTAATAACACGTAGTCATTAATAAAATCTCCTTTGTTAAGTGCGTGTTAGTGTTATTGCAACTTGTAATGTGCGTACTTATCTGTTTGTCTTTGCGTAAAAGATGTGTTCAAATTTGTACACAAGCATGAATATGAGAAATTCATAGTCATGTATAAAGATCATAGTCTACTTAAAACATAATTTCTAAGTAATTGTATCATAGTCGTGTATGGTCCGATATGCGTCAGATCAGAATATCATCTTAAGGAGTCAAGTGTATTGATTCCTAAATTTGTTAAATGCGCACGTATGCATAGTTCGGCGTCCGTCGTGGGATGCGCACCGAACTTATTCCAACGTCTTGTGAACAAGGTTTTTAACAAGGATGCGTGATCCGATGTTGATGGGTTTGTAACCCTCTTACTCAACGAGTTATTTATTAGGTTTACTCATCCTTTTACCATCGTGGGTGTATCAAATGCATGCACGCCATGTAGGCAAAAGATGAAAAATGTTAAAACATAAAGTATATAGAAATAACAATTTGGAATACGTCACGGAGTTAGCTAGAAACCGCGACCTTTTATTGAGACTTGCAAGTTTTTGTGAAAGAAAGTAAAATAAAATATTGCCTAAGTAAAACAAAATTTAAATACATGGATAATTATTGAGCACTTCACTAAAGTGTGCAGATGTCCATGTCTCGGGTCATAGCTATTTCTAGAGATAACAAGTATTGAGATTGCAAATGTTCCATGTACGCGGTAGTTCTTGACCATTCATGTCTCTTAGCCTTTATGCGCCTGTTCTAGTGCTACAGAACCTCATAGGGTCCTTCCAGTTTGGTCCAAGTTTACTGTGTCTTTCGCATGACTCGCATCATTGGCGCGGTATACGAAATCACCAGTCTCGAATGAGACACTTCGTACTTTGCATCATAGTATCCCTTCATCTTTGACTTTGATCTTGCCGCATATGGTCTGCAGCGCCACGTCGTTCTTCCAGGTCCAAGTCGATACGCTCGTCATCATTTGTTGCAACATTGATTTCACCGTATGCGGTGTTGGCATCCTAAGTTCGGTGGTGGTATGCCTCCGTCCCGTAGACTAGAGAAGGGGGTGTCCCGTCTTTGGTTTTGATTGAGGTGCGGTGCGCCCATGGGGCGTGGGATAATTCTTCCACCCACCGTCCTTTGTGTTTGTCGTGACGTGCTTTGATTCCTTCACCTAAGCTTCGATTTGCTCGCCTACTAACCTATTAGATTGTGGATGTTTAAGCTGAAGTGAAGTCTTCGTGTGATATTCAACTTCTCGCACTGATCCTTGAAGGATTGTCACAAAATTGTTTCCGTTGTCCGAGATGATTTCCCAGGCAATCCAAGCGGCATACAATATTATCCCAAACAAAGCGCTTGACACGATTGCAAGAATTGTCACCACCGCTTCACACCGATCCACTTGGTGAAATAGTCTATTGCCACTATTAGAAACTTCAGTCCTCCTATTGCAACGGGAAAGGGACCTGCAATGTTGATACCCCACTTGTAGAATGGCCATGGTGCCGTGATAGGCGTTAGCTCCTGTTGTGGTTGGCGCGGAATGGGTCGATGAACCTGGCAGCCACCGCACTTTTTATTAAATCCCGCGTCACGATGCATGGTGGGCGATGAGTACCGACCTTAAAGCGCGCCACCACGATCGTGGTCCCGAATGCATCTTTGCATGAGCCGTGTATTTCCCCGAGCACATAATTTGCTTGTAGGGGACCACGCAATGGAGCCATGGTTGCGGTGAAGGAGCATCGATAGAGCACACCGCCTCTAAGTTCAAACCTCAGTACGTGCGTCGTATTCTTCGAGCTTCGTGCATTCTTGGGGCAATACACCTGCTTATGAACTCCATTATTGGGGTCATCCACGAGGACCTTCTTCTTCTATTAGTTGATATTTCCATTTCGAGATGGATTTGCTCTTCAAAGTATCCACCAACACTTGTTTTGACGGTGTGCAAAGTCAGTGGATCTAATTTTACTCGAAGGCATCCGCCTTTCGGTTGTCTCCCTAGAACTGTTTGATTGTAAACTGTCAAAACCTTGGATTAGCGCCTTAGTCTTGTCGAGGTATTGAATCATGTTATCTTCTTTAGCTACGTACATCGCCCAACACATGGTTGGCTACTAGCCGAGAATCCGCGCTTGCTTCCTGTTGTGCACACCCATCCGAGATGCTATCGAGTCCGCGATTAAGGCTTCAGTACTACGCCTCATTGTTTGTCACTGTGAACTCAAACGCAGCGTAAGTGAATTCCATTCTCCGGGCTTGTGAGGATAAGGCACGCTCCCGACCCGTCCACGCATGAAGATCCGTCGGTGAACAAGATCCATGGATCTTGTAGTTCCTTTTGCTTGGTGTGGGTGCATCATCGCTTCCGGATTTTCGATGATGAAATCTGCTAGTATCTGTCCTTTCACTGCAGTGCACGGTCTATAGGAGATGTTATGTTCATCGAGCAACACACTCCACTTCTGTAATCGTCCTGATGCGTCAGGTTTGGAGATGATTTGCTTGATTGGTTGATCTGTGATCACTGCTATTGGGTGCGCCTGGAAGTACCTGCGTAGTCGCTTGGCAGCGAACACTAAGGCCAGGACCAACTTCTCCATTGCACTGTAATTAATCTCCATTTTCTTGAGTGCTTTGCTTACAAAATAGCAGTGTGTTTGCTTTGAGTCCACGTCCGGCCGTGAAGATTGCTACCGACTACTCCTCGTGTCGTGATAAGTACATAATCAGTTCTTCCACAGTGGGTGTGACTAGTGTGGGAAGCTCTACCGGTGTTGTTTGAGGTGTAAAGGCTTCTTACGCCTCCGTAGTCCATCGGAAATCTCCCTTCTTTATACACTTTTGAGTGTTTTGAAGAGGGTAATGACTTGTCTCTGATTTAGACAAGAATCTGTTTAGGCCGCCAACTTTCCATTGAGATTGGACTTCCTTCAATGTCTTGCGGTGAAGGAAGTTCGATGACGGCCTTGGTTTTTCTCGGGCATGGTTTAATGCCATCGGGTTCTATCGGTATCAGAAACATGCCTTCATGGCGCCAAAAGTGCACTTTTAGGGTTTAGCTTCATATTGATCTCTTTGAGTTTCCTAAATGTTTCCTCGATGTCGCACACCAACTCATCCTCGGTATGGATTTTTATGACTAGGTCGTCAACGTAAACCTCTAAGTTGCGACCACTTGCTTTTCAAATGCCTTATCTACTCACGCACGATAGGTGGCGCTGCTCTTCAAGCCGAAGGGCATTTTGGTATAACAGACGCCTGGCTTGTATGAAAGGCCGTTTTTCCTCATCGTCCTTAGCCATCCGGATTTGGTGGTATCCTTTGTATGCATCTAGGAAACACTTGGCGTGTATCCACACAAAGATTCGACCTTCGATCTATCTCCGGTGGTGGTAGCAGATCTTGTGGACATGCTTTGTTGAGGTCTGTGAAGTCCACACACATCCGCCAGCTACCATCGCTCTTCTTTACCATTACTGGGTTTGAAAGCCAGTCATGGTAGTAGACTTCTCTCATGATACCTGCCTCCACAAGCACCATACGGCTCCAACTCCACCTGAGCCGTTGTCTCATGAAATCTCCCAGGATCTTGAAACCGCAATGAAAACACTTGAGGATATGATGAGTAATTTTAAGAATCAAGTGAGTGGTGAAAAGACCATGGGAGAATTGTTAAGAAGAGCGAGAGGCCCGCAAATCTAGGGAAGAATTATTAGTCCTAGAGCATGCGCCTCTAAGACGTTCCCAATTTCTTAAGGCCGCTTTATGATGATGACGAGGAGGGTTTTATCCTTTTAAAAGTAATATTTCTCAACCCCTCGGTCGGTTGATATTCCAAATATTGAGATTTCATCTCAAACAACTGCTATCACACCCGAGATTCACACTCACTCTCTTATTATGGGGACGAGCATCTCGACCTTTGTTCACGAAAAGGAATCGGACAATTCATAAAGTCTAGTGTTGAGAACCTTGTCCCAATCCCAAGAGAGTCACAGGAATTCTTGATCATGTGTGTGATATCCCTCCTCCTCTTGTCTTCCAAACAAATCATGTTGAGATGTTCTCCGATTCGATGATGATTCGTTATCTTGTGGAGACATCATTTATATGGAAGATTCACCTTCCGAGCTTGTTAGCTTAGAAGAAGAGAATGATGAAATTCTGACACCGAAATCAAAGATGAAGCTCTTGAGCAACATTATTGAATGTCGGTCTTCTCATTTCTAAAATTGAGGCTTTCAAAAGAAACCTATTTCATCTCCTATCCCCATTAAGGATAGTGACATTCTTTCCGATGATTCTATTCCTAAATGAAAGCCTCTTGTTTTGATAATATGGGAGAGAAGATTAGTGGCGGTACCACTTCTCATTCTCATAATTCTCTCCCGATTGTGAATCATTTACTTTTGAGGAGTTCGCGGTGAACCCACTCATATCAATTCGAATATGATTCATTCACCTTCATGGAGTTCTCGGATGAACTCACTCATATCATATCTCCGGGAGTATGATAAATTCTACTTTGATCTAGACACTCCAGAATTGTCTTGATCGCATAAGCTTAAATGATGAGATTCATAATCACGAAATTATGGATCCTCCTATAGATGAAGATGAGTTAGTCATGATGTTTATCATGATTTTCTATCTCTTCTTCCCTTATCCCGTCACTTCTCCTGCTCTTCACTCCTTCGGAATGAAGACATTATCTTTGATCCGGCATTTCCATATATCATTTTGAGCCGGTTCTATGTGTATCTCATCGGTGTGGAACTTTCGCGTGCTTCAAATGTTTGTCGAACATCTTGAATGAAAGTCCGATGGAGATTGTTTCTTCCACTTTGCTTCCCCATGAACCAATGAATTGGGGTCGAGTCAAGCTAGCGACTGAAATCAAAACAAGAGACACACCATATGGGTTTTCACCCATATTTCGACTTCTTACCCCTTTCTACCACCTAAGTGTGGGGTGATGCCCCACATGTAAAAAAAAAAAAAAAAAAAAAAATCTTCTTTCTAAATAATGGCCGTAGTATTTCCCTTTTCGTTCTTTGTTTCGACATAACCGCAGTACTTTGAATATTGAGGCAATATTCATTTCTAAGTGTGGGGAATTCTCACTGAATTTTATCATATAATTATACCAATTCCCCGCTTTTGGCCAAAATTTTTTTTGGAGTAAGTGTTTACACTTTCTCATGTGGTTATCGATCGCCTTGTCTAAAAAACAAAAGGATTGGCTAATCCAGAGCAAACGGCTCTTGGTAAAGATATCTCAAACCGTTGACGGCTTACAATTTGCCCAAAATTGTATGGTATTCATTCACCATATCCTAAAAGTGAAGAGTTGGCTAGCCAGCAAGATTATGGCTTGTGGTAAAGGCGATGGAAAATCCATAATTGGTAATCACCACCAAAGATAATTCGATAATTTATCTAAGAGTTGGCTAGTCCGAGCAACGGCTACGGTAAAGACTAATCAAATCCGTTCTGACTTATGATTTGCTCAAAATCATTTGGTTATCGATGTACCAAGGTTCTTACTTGAACTGAAACATTTGGCTACTCGAGTAATGGCTTTTGGTAAAGAGTTTAAAATCCATTATGTTTTCTCAAATCATTGCTAGGGACTAGCAATATCTCGATGTGGGGATTGATGAGTCTCGAATACTCATCATTTTGTACAAAATAAACTGCAAAATCATCCGAAAACACTCGAAACACATCAAAATAATCAAAATATCACAAATCGTGTTTTATGTGTTTTAAATGCAAAATATCAAAATCGGATGAAAACATATCAAATTTGCAAAATTGCGCTTTAGTCCCCAAGTTTCTTAAATTGTCAAAATAGTCCCTAAGCCAAAATTTCAAAGAAAAGTCACCAAAGGTCTTTTAAAATCACAAATTGTCATATTTAGTCCTTTGGTGGAAAATCTAAAAGTTTTGAGAAAATTACAGTTTAGTCCACGAAAATCCAAATTGGTCAATTTAGTCCTTGAAATTTTCAAAATGTCAAACTAGACCTTGGACTATTAAACATTGGCAAAACAAACCCTTTTGACTACTTTTCATAAGTTACATGTTTGGTCCCTCAGTTTGGAAGTTTTACATATTTGGTCCTTGGAGTTATTAACTAAACAAACCAATCCGGACCCTTATTTAAACCCAAGCCCAAATAATAAACCCTTGGCCCAAAAACCTCTACCCGGTCCATAACCACAACCCGACAACCCATGATTTAAATAAACAAAACCGCCCCTATTCCCCTGTCATCCCCGACCAATTTGTCTCGCACCTCCCTCCTCGAGCTTCTCCACCACCCCTACTACACCAATTGTCTCCCCACCTCACCTACCCATCCCACCACATTAATTACACCTCTTCCCGTCCCGGATATCCAAAGCAAATTGGCGCCAAAACCATCCAAAGGCCAAGATTGCTCAAGAGGCATCCAAGGGCTCTGATTTGTGTTGGGATTTGCTCGGAAAGGGTGAGAAGACTTTGAGCATAAAAGAGACCAAGAGGAGGCAAGAAGATATAGTTAGTTTTTAGTTTCTAAAAATGTATGTCGACTTTTAAAATTGTTATGTCTTAAGTAGTTTGTAGCTGTGTTTTCAAGTTTGTTTGTATCAATTATAAGTATTTTAGTGTATCACAACTTATTTCAATTATCAATTTGAGTTCATGTTCAGTTTCAATTTTTTTTGTCCACTGTCAAAATCATTAGTTTCCTAATCCTATATACAAGCTTCCAACAACTTAGTTCTTAGCTAAAAAGTGAACATTCAAGCTTATTTAAGCTTTTTATAAGCTTATATTTCATTTTCAAATGAATGTGGTTGATGGTCAACAAAAGTCAACAGATGGCTCAAATTGTTATGGGCTGGATTTTGGTGATGCGATTGAGTGGATATGGGTTGGATGAGAGTAGTATAGATTAGTCCTGTGTTTGGTCTTAGCCTCGCAACCGGTGACGAGTTGTAAGTTCCAGATCTCATTTTCAAGTTTCAAGTTAGATTTTGCATTTTATGGTTATAAGTTCAACTGTGATCTCCACTAGTTTTAATGAGTTTATTTAGTTGTATTATGGTCATGAAAGTCCGGTTTGATCATTGGAATTAGTTATATCGGTTGTTTGTTTCATTAAATTTCTTGATCGATTACCATAAAGGGTGTTTGGATTTGAGTCTCAAACCGCACTAGAAGCCGCCTTACGTGGTTCATACCTGTTGGTACATGTTTATTATCTCTAAACAAATTCATATTGGTCTTAGTTTAGGTCTCAGAACACCACAAAAGTCAAAAGATCCCTTAAACTGCTTTCAAATGCTTATTGTTGGATTTTAGGATTGGCAACTCACTGCTTTGTGTTTAGAATTGAATAACATTGCTTGCATTACACTTGTTTTATCATATAACACCAGTATCAAATCAAAATTGGATCCAAAGTTGGAAAAGTCAAAGTTCATTATATCTTCAAAAGTCAAAAGTAGCTAAAATCGGTTTTGAGCCAAAATGAGAGATTTTCTTGGATTCAATTTAAGCCTCAATCGTGAGACTTGGTGTTTTTAAACTTCAATTGGTCTTATGTCTTATCATCATTTTGTTATATTTTACAATTTTTATAAAAGCTCCAACAAGCTTGTTTTTTAGGACCATTTTGCCCTGCACTGAAACTTAGTTTATGCCGAGATTTTCTTAATTGTCGAGTGACTGCTGAGCTCATTTGAGCTTGTGTAGGTCTGAAATTTGGCTTATGAGTAGTTACCTAGGTCCTCTTCATGCCCCAATTTGTACTTTTCCTTATCGACTTATTTTGAAGCTTATTCCTAAGCTCAAGTACCCCCTGTCATTTGTTTTTCGCCATAAGCTCGGCTTTATCCAAATCTGTTGTAATTGCTTATCGCTGGTCTAGGCTAGTTGATTCTTGTTGCTTTAGAGTTATTTTAGCATCTTGTTGCCTCAGACGTTTGGTACCCTTTGGTGTGGTTTTGGCTTATCCAAGTGCTTATTTATAAGCACTTGGCACATCATTGCATATTCTTCCAAACAAGCACTTGTTTTCCAATTTTCTAGCTTCTAAATATCATTCTTAACTTTTCCTGAAATTTTCAGATTTTTCTAAGGTGTTTAGCTATTTTCTTTATTTAAATTAGTTTTTAAGCCTTTTAAATAGCTTTTAATACAAAAATTAGAAAAGGTTCAAAAATAATTTTCCAATTTTCTTAAGTTTAGATAAATATAAAAAGTAAAAAAGTAATTTTCCATATTTTCATAGTTCATTTGGTAATTTTAGTAATTAAATTAGTTTTAATAGTTTAAAATTCCTAGAAAATAGATAAATAGTCATAAAATACAAAAATAGTTTTGAAAAGTCTATTTTGATATTTTAGACTTTTCCAAGTCTTAATCTTAATTTTCTAGCTTAATTTCATATTTTCTTGTATTTTAGGTAATTAATTAATGTTAAAAATAGTTTTTAATTAGATAATTAGTTTTAAAAATAATTTTCTTTTTCTATAAATTTTGTTTTATCATTAGGATTGTAAAACATCATTTTCATATTTTTAGGGTTAATCTTGCTTTAGTTTCACTTTTTATTTTGTCACGTCACGTAGATTTTAATTTCGGGCCAGTAAAAACATAAAAACAAAAACATCATTTTAATTTTAGTGATAGCGTATATTTAATAGATTTTATCTTTTAATTTCCTCTAATTTGCATTTTAGCCTCTGCATTTGTCCGATATTTTGTAGTTATAATAATCTCAAATTCCCTTTATCGCTCAAACTTCTCGATCACTAGACGCTGATTGATCCATTGCATAGCTCATTGGGACATAACGACCGGGAGACTCTATACCTCCTCGATCTTCATTGATTTCGTGCTTGTGTTTTAAGTTTTCTTACGCTTGCGTGAGAGAACTTGATTTGTTTCTACAAGCATCGCCAGTGATGTTCGTACATTATGTCGTGACGCCCACCATCAACATACATGCGTGGATGTCGTGACCCCCCGCATTAATTTCAATGATGAGTGGCTCCACCACTGCGTTGTCCGTCGTTAAGGTAGGGAAAGTGATTGCACTTCCGTGGGAAAACTTCTGGCTGACCTTCTGCCTGGTTACTCGCTGCCATGACTGTATCATGTAAATGGTGTCAGCTTTATCTTTGGGTCCCTCCTTCTTATTCCCAGTCTTCTGTCTATCTTTCCCTTCTTTGATGTTCTTGACCAAATGGTCCAGTCTACCCTCCTTGACTAGTTTGTCGATGAGCTGGCGCAGCTGGACACATTCATTAGTAGTGTGGCCCTTCTGTCCGTGATAGTCGCAGTACCCATTTCCTACGCGCCGATCCTCTGGGGTGCGCATAGGTGGAGGTCTTGGGAAATTCGCGCCTGCTATGTAGTATCTCCTTTGGAGTCTTTGTCGTGGGTATACTTGTCGTTGTCACCTGCGTTTCGGTCATTGCGATAATTCTCATTACGGTTACTACTCGACGGTGGATTGTCTCCCGTGTTGTTCCTGTGACCGATAGTTCGAGTAGCTTTTCTTCTATTCCGCATGGCGGCCTCTCCTTGAACGAAGGACCGTGTGCGTTTCATGAGCTCATCAAATGTTTGGGGAATCTTGTCGTTCAACCTTTTGATGAGTTCGGGTTATTGACCCCATTCATGAACCCCGAGATTTATAGCACCGGGACATGCTTTAACTTGTATGCATTCATCTTTGAAGCGCCCATATAAGCGCATAGTTTCCTCGCTACCGTTTGACCTGGCGGAGTTCAACGGGGTTTTAGCACACTTCTTCCGTTGAGTGAAGTTTAGGCGAACGCCTTTCTCAACTCTTCAAAACCATTGATGCTTCTGCGTGGAAGCTTCTTTGAACCGATTCGCGCATTTCCACCAGTGTAGAATTGAACATGTGGCACCATACGTGTGTGGCCAGTTTTCAATTGTAGCGGCTGATTCAAAATTTTAGGTGATCATCAGGATCACCTGTTCCGTCATAGGTTTTTACGTTGGCGGGCATGCGCCTCCTTTTGTTCTTTGAGAAATCACTGATGCGCCGAGTGAACGCATCCACTTTTTGACGGCGCCACGGGAGGGATATATCTTCATCCTCCTGGTTACGATATTTGTTTCTGGACTTCCAGTGTCCAGTTTCGCTATCCTCGTTGTCCGAGGAATTACCGGAGGACGAATTTTCCCTTCGGCGTTCATACCGACCGCCTCTCGATCTGCACTTGAAGGGTTTTCACCTATGGAGTGTCGTCGCCCAAGTCTGTCCTGAATTCTGCGGCTACCAAGCCTGGCGTGGACATTGGTACGCCGTTCATCTTCCTCACTTCCTTCCGGATCTTTGTGAGTTAGATGTCTCATCATCCTCAACTCTCCTCCCATTACATTAAACACTCGGGGTCGGCGGCTATCCCTCCCGCGCTTCTCCTTCTGACGGCGCGGTGGGGACGTTTCGTATTCTGTGTCGAAATTGAGTCGAGCATGCAGGCTTCGACTCGACCTCTTTTTTGCTTCCTCCTGCATGAGAGCGGCCAAGGTTTCGTAATTTTGCGATACAAAATCTCCCGGTGCTAGTTCCGGTGCGACTCCTTCTAAAGCAAGGTTGCCTGTTTCTAGCACTGGGCCCTTGTTTCTATCGGGTGCATCTGGTGCTTTTGAGAGGTCAGTTTCTAGCACTGAGTGGAGGGGAGTAGCAAAAGAGCGCAGCAGACTGATCTGCTACCGGTGGTTATTGTAGTGGCTTGGTTGTCCCCGAGCGTTGCTCCACCGTAGGGAGGACTAGGTCCGGGCCTAATCCCCGATTTTTAGCGACAATTGGTTGTCCCAATAGTCTGCTTTGAAGCTGATCCGCTTTGTTGTTTCTTTCCTGTAAGGTCTGCTTGCGATCGCTGATTTCCATGTTTCGTCATTCTAGTTCTTAGTTCTTAGTGATGGTCCCACGGATGGTGCCACTTGTTGATACAAAAGTTGGGAGTTCCTTGTTTGAGCTCCGGTTCTCGTATCAATTGATTATTGCTGCTGAGACCTGCGACTAAATAAGCAGTAAAACACCGTTAGGCTTATCGTGGGATTGTCTCCACGATTATCCTCCCATGAGAGTAAGTAATCGGTTTTAGGGTTATGAGAGTTAGGGTTTAGATCGTACCTTTAATGAGGGTGGGATGCCTTTATATACACACGCAATCCTTATTGGTTGCGTGTTACCCAAACTTCGGGCGTATCCCGCCTAAGTCGGTCATAGGATACATATCCCGAAAATAAGAGATATATCTTAGCCCATAATAACTTTGGGTTTGGGCCTCAGGCCCAAATCACATCGGCTAGCCCGAGCTTCTTGGGCTAGCCCATCATCTTCGGGCTTGCTAGCGGCGGTCATTGGCCGGGTTAGTGGCCGAATGTAGACTATACGTCATCAGAAACCAACTGTTGCCGCTCTAGATCTATAAAGCAAGAGATTGGAGATTGGGTTCTTGATTCAAAGGTTGGGTCCTAAATTCGTTTTATAATTGTTTTGAAAAGTAACAAAAAAATGGTTAATAAGAAAAATCTCCATGGGTTTGATTTATCCCACGAGACCCCAAGGTAAAAAATATCAAATTATCTAAATCATGTGCTATTTTTTTAGTGGGATGGAAATAAATGTTCATTATCTAATAGTGGGATGAAATTTTATAATAACTTATGCCATTTTTCTTTCCTTGTAATGAATTTGGTGGAGTTTTTATGTAATTTTCTTAATCCATTTGATTTTGGTTTGTGTATATCCACCACAGATCTCAATCAATACTTGTTTATTATTCTTTCTTTTTTTTACTTTGTTTCTTGTTTGCATTGTTCTTGTTGTCTTTGTTTCTTGTTTGGATTAGTTTATTAATTCTTTTTTGTCGATTAAGTCTTATAATTCTTAGTTGGCAAACTCTAAATGGGGGATAAAGATTAATATACTGATTTATCTAGATCATTTGTCATGAGATTATTCTCCATTTAACTTTTATTGTAAGATGTTTCACTTTAGATAATCACAAATGATGTGAGATAGTTTAGAAATCTACCACCAAATCTTTCAAAATGTGTTTCTCATTGGGAACTTTATATGCATATGTATTTTTGAAGTTTCGATGAATTTGATGCCTGTTGTGCATATGTGTTTTGGCTAATAATGTACATGTGCAGTGTATTTATATATTTCGATGCACATAAATATTGTGAATATGTGTTATGCTAATTTCTATGATTAAAAATTCATTTACATCACTTGATATATATTCAGTTTTGTTGCATTTGCTCGTGAATATGTGTTAGTAAAATAATGCACATGTGTTTACGTCATGAACATGAGAATTTGAAATAAATACACATGTATTTACGTAATGAAAATGATGAATTGACAAGGAATGCACATGTGTTTAAGTCATTGAACTTTTGTATATATGCAAATTTCAGGTTTATGTTTATTTTTTTATTTGTTCTTGATTATGTACTAAACTATTAATATTGGATGCGAATTTTCAGGTTTATCGTGAAGGCGAAGAATACAAATGCACTTGTAAAAGATGAATTATATAATAAAAGTTTATGTAACATGTCGAATGATAATTGATGGTGGCAGGTTACTTGACGTGTGGCTGTTGGCACATAATTGTATGAGTTAAGATGAGCGAGACGATAAAAATACATGTGCACAAAGATTAAAAACACATGTGTAGATTTCATGGGTTCTTAAACCAGGAGAAGAATACATGCGTACACCTAAAAGATGAACCAACTGTTAAAGACATTGTATTATGCACATGTGCATGCTTCATATATTTGTAATAAAACATATTTATATAATATTTTTTAGTAAAGTTTTGTTGTTTGTATAAAATTGCATATATCTATTAATAAAGTTTTGTTGTTTGTGTACATATTTATGTAATATTTTTTATAGATACATGTACAAATACAAAACACCTATGCATAAATGAATAATACAATTGTCACGTAATGCAAAACACATGTGCATATAATGTTTTTCTAAGTAGGAATAATGAAAAAAAAAAAAAAAAAAAAAACTATAATTTAGGGAAGTAAAATAACGGTTTTTGTAAAAAAAATAAAATAAAAAAAGTATTTTTACCATTAGACCCTTTTGAATTATATAATTAAATTTAATATCCAAAAAAATATGATTGGTTGATGCTGGTTCACGCAGTTCTCGCAATTTATTTGGTTATGACAATAACCTCACCATATTAATATATTTATGCATATATGTAAAAATAATTGATGTGTCATTATATGTGTATCAAAAATTAGTGTTACTATAAATTTAATGTATCATAAATAAAGTATAATATGTAGTGTGTCACAATAAATTTAGGGGAGTTGATTTGTACACCAATTATTTTTGCCATGCACCACCATTTTTTGGAAAGACTATATTACCCTTAACATAAGTAACTCCTTTTTTTTCTCAAGACTTATAACTGAATCTCTAAACATACGTTTTCTTATCCGCTTACCTTTTGTTTTTCATATTCCTACTCCATCCAATTTTTCATTATTGATAGTTTTCCCTGTTATAACTTTTCATCTTTTAGGCTCATTCTTTTAGTCTACGAGAACATGGCAAATTTTTATGATAACCACAATACAATACACTAGGCTAATAAAGTACTACAATACACTAGGCTAATAAAGTGCACAGTTAAAACTCCACTAAAAGTAAAAGGAATTTGATTAATTGGCAGAAGAAGTGTAACCACTTCCAACTGAACAAATTAATTAAAATCGACCAGTAGCAATAAAAAAAGACAAGTTTAACATTTGCATAAAATTAAACTCGTAAACCAAGTATGATCGAACAGTGCGCCATGCTTCTAATCATCAATAGTTGATGTATATGAAATATTTCTCCCACTCCATGCTTCTAATCAAACAGTGTGCCATAAGAAAGATATTTGGGTTCTTGTCAAATTAAGGTGACTGACTAATCTTCTACTCAAACAGCATAAAGTTGCTTGGAGATTGTGTTACCTCATTGCTCCTTTTTGTGTACGCTAACAATCAAATACAATATACATTAAGCAAAAAAAAGTATTATTTAAACTAATTATAATTTGGTTAAACTATACATGTGTGTTCATAATTAACATGCCTCAAAAACTAGTTGAAAATTATTGGTAATGATGAAGGCAAGATGATGGTGTGGTCGTGTGGAGAGAATGACCAATCCATTGTAGGTGTAAGTAGGGCAAATATTTTTATTTTGATTATGATTTGGTAAAAGAATAAGACTATTAAATAGATTAAGGGTAGAATAGTCTTTACAAAAGATTTGGTGGTGTATGACAAAAAAGTATTGGTGCACAAATCACCTCCCTAAATTTTAGTGTCTCGCTAAAATTTGAGTATCAAAATTTCGTTACAAGTTACTACTGTATATTACGGAGTAATAATAACCCATGATAAAAGATAATGCTTATCATAAATTCTCATCAAAGTTTCGTTGAAATTAATGCTCATCATAAATGAGTCACGTGAGATGACTACAAATCAAATTTGTAGTTTGCCACTAAGTTTCAAATAATTTACAAAAATGCCATTCTATTAATCTTAATCAAGTGACATCATCAATGCTATATCCAATGGCTATTATTGGTTCTTATTGTTTTTATTTTAAGGGTGGTCACCACAAGAACGCTACCTATATATATATATATATATATATATATATATATATATATATATATATATATATATATATATATATATATATAGTGTAAGGTTATTGTCGAACCAAATAAAATGCGAGAACTCATGAGAACCACTTTGTACTACTAATAATGCATGATTTATATCATATCAATGCATGATGGCAATTTTGAAAATATATGCAACTTTTTCTAGAAAAAATTAAATTAAGGGCAAAATAGGTATTTTAATCCTTCCATAAAAATAGGATCCTATAACTCCCTTCCCTAATTAATCTTTTCTCGTAAACCCAAAACTGCCGCTCCATTTAACCTAATTAATCTTTTTCTCTGTAAACCCAAAACTGCCGCTCCGTTAAAATGATTATGATGGATGATATAAACGTTTTCACCTAGAGCGCCCCCTCTCTGATTCATTGTTCAAAAACCTAACCTAACCCGCCTACCATGACTTCAATCTCCAGATCTGTTTAAAAACCTAACCTGCCTACCATGACTTCAATCTCCAGATCGAGCAACCAAAAACATGAATGAAGCGATTGAATATTCATAATTCGTTTTTTTCGCTTTCACTAGTGATTTCGTTTTCGTCTCCATCCGATGTGTACAATTCTGTGAGTTTTTAAAATTTGATTCATTTTCATTTGTGGAAATCGATTTTCATTTGTTAAAGCTTTTATATTCGATTCGTACTATTGTTGTTGAGATGTAGTCTTGTTATGGGTTTGTTAATAGATGTTGAAAAGCAAAAGAAAAGAAAAACCTTCAACCGTAGGTTTAATTGTTAATGCAGGTCCAAGGTACAAAGAGAGGGTTTCAGGTCAACAATCCAGACGAGGTGGGGGCAACTTCTATGGGCGACAGTAGTGGCATGTTATGAATGTTGGAAGAGAATTTTGTGGAGCCTAAATCTGTTATTGTTCGGAAATTGATCCGAGGTGTTTTCAGGTATGACTTATAGGCAATGGTGGTTATAACTAATAATTAGGTAGCTTAACATCCCCTTCCTTAAATATGTGATTGATATGATAGGCGACGAGCAAGGATTGAGTGGGCTTGTTTAGGGCAATGGTACAATAGCAAACGTTGCATTTACGCGAGGACTACAAGAAATAATTGGACGTGGCGGTTTCTTTTGTGCTTCGTTTTAGAAAAAAAGGTGTAATTTTTGAATATCGTAATTCGCCTAGAGCTACATTGTGGAATTTGTTGGTAAATTGTTGTTGGGATGCGCCCGTTCTTGTTTTGCCCTATGATTGGTTAAGTTGAAAACTTCGAACTTGTTTGCGTTAAATATTTGGTTAGTAGATAGATATTATTATTAGATGTATGTTTTGTGCAATCTTTGCCGTAATGCCATGATAGCAGTCACAATAACTGTAGATAATCTTTAGTAACGCATGTATACTTTAGATGTAGAACCTTCGAGTGTAACTTGAGTATGTGCAACTGGTCTTATATGTTCTTAAATAGGCAAAATCCATTTCTAAATGTGTTGTTGGTTGTACCGCCTATTGCAATCGGTCTTATATGTTCTTAAATAGGCAAAATCCATATTTATTGTGTTGATGATTTGATGGTCTTGGATGATCAAAATACATGTTTGCCATAGTTAGAGAGTTAGAATAAGAGAGGTGTTCTTGCTAGAGGTTTACACAAAAGTATGAAATATTAGATTTGAAGCACCACCCTTCCATGGATGGAAGGGTATTTATAGTTACATGAATACAACGACCTCCCATCGGCCCGTGGATCGTGGATACAGTGGGTAAAGACCCGTCCTTCCTCCACGGTGTTGCACTAAACTAAACTAGACTAATAACTAACTAATAAAACAATAAATAACGAACTAACGACAAGTCTACGAGCTAACTTATGCTAGATAATATTTGGGGTGACCGACACTTCACTATGGAATTTTCTAATTCCTAACAATCTCCCTAAGGAGGTCACCCCATGTTTTACATTTTGAATCCTAGCATTCTATTCTTTGACTTTGTTCTTGAGCTCAGAGACTTGAATTCTTCATTTCGCAATCTTTGTGCTTTAGTAGCGATTCTTCAAAGTCCGCATTGATTTGTACTTTTAGTGGAGGCCTTTAATCGATCCACATCTTGATGATCTTCGAGCTTATTGAGATCATCACCACAAGAAATCTCGGATCACCCTTAGTTGTGTTGCCATCATGTGAAGTTGTGACTTTTGGACCGACATGCTCACACTTTTGAATCATGACATCTTTCCATCGAGTAGCGGAAGCTTTATCGGTTCATGATATTTGCGCAGCAGAAAGCGTAAGCATAGTATAGAAATATCGTAACCGTGTTATGTAGATATGCACCACCATGATTTCTTCAATTAAGTGTGGATGTCGTGAGCATGCGGCTTTGGATTGACCTCAATTCGATCACCGCAACCGTCTGGGTGTACCGCAAACAACAAGCTAGTAATAAAACACACGAAAGTGTCTTTGATCACTTTCGTTGAATCGAGGTACACGCCCACGGTTCCCCATTGATCAAGACAAGCATCGCCGTGATCGTAGGATTCCTAAGAATCTCCTTGATGTGGTTTCGCAATGTTCTAGCTGTTCTCAAACCGAACGCCTCAAAGAAGACAACACGGAGTGAGTGAACCAAAGAATTGAGATTCACCGATTGATGAAAATGATTTGAAAACAATCGCGTATTGCTTGAAGAAAGAGTTTTGCAATACGACGAAGGTTTTATGAGAAAGATCAATTTTCAATCAAAATACTTTTGTATTAGAGAATGAGTACACATTCGACGTGCTAGCGAAAAGAAGAGATTCGCACATCGAACGGTTTTTCTAAAAGTATTTTTTCAATCGATATACTTTTTGAATTTGAAAATGAATACACATTCGACGCGCTAGAGAAAAGAAGGTTTGCACATCGAACGGTTTTTCCAAAAGTATTCGCCAATTCCATTCTCGACCAAGGTTGATTCAATAATGAATCGCCCCATCGTTTCTATCCGCTTGTCACAAGCTTGATCTTACGAGAAGATCTCACATGTCACCCACCAAGAGCTTGTTTGATGTTGGCTCTAGAAGGATTTCCATCTTCATCGTGAATATTTTACATATCACTCGGATGTTTCGCAATACCACAAGGATAATGCGAGGACTCTTAATATATACTTACTTTCCACATTGTGTGAAAAGCAAGTCTTCAAGAATTTAGTGTCCTAACGAGATATTGTGGATGATCTCTTGGCTCTAGACTCAATAGTGCATATTTGGTTCCCGTGTCGGAGACTAGGAGAGGGTCTCTTCTTCAATATCAACAATCTCTAAGAGAAAGTCGATAGATTATGTCTGTCCCCGTGAGAATGAAACAAGCCCTTTAAGAGGAACTTGAGTGGCTTGGGAAGTTTAGTGCAAGCATCACCGGGTCCATGACGCCTTGTCTTCAATACCAAGTGTTACCTTAGTAACAACCAAGAGCATATGTATTGAACCCGGTTTCGCCCTAAGGTTGAATTGATGGAGGGCTATTTCTTTTCACCCTTTTCACATTCATTTCTTTTTCATTCTTCAACCCTTCAAGCTTACCGAGACTTCATAACTAGAACCTTGTTGGGTTTATTCCAAGACTAGCTCGCCTCTCATCCGCACTCTTCCCATATTCTCATTTTCTCCTTTTTTCAATATTCCTAAGGACTCTACACTATCTAGTGGATTGTCCTCGAAGATCCCTCCGGCTTTGGCGGATCGTGGGAACAAATACCTAACCTAACCATCCTTATAACTCCATGCATAAAGTAAATTGGTCGGTCTTTTGGTATTGTTCATTCTTCCTTAAAACCAATTGAAAAATCATTTGAAAACAATCAAGGTACTTGTGATACGAGATCAAAGCATTTTGTACCTTAATAGTTTTGATCATTTAGAAAACCTCCCTCAACATGTGCGTATGATTTAGAAATTGTTTAGCACAAGGAGGCAAGAGGACTTTGAAATATTTTCTTTGATCACAATTTTCATAATGAAAAGCCATTTGATTTTCTTGGTAAAATTCTCCCTCAATATGTGCATAGGATATTTTAAATCATTTTATCACATAGAGGCAAGAGTTCTTTTGAAGCACATCCACAATCACAAAAGCCATTAAGAAACCATTTGAAAACTCAATCAAGGTACTTTATAAATAACTTTAAAAACTTTTGTACTCGATAGTTATGCTCCCCTCAATATGTGCTTCGAGATTCGAAAGCGCTTAGCACATATGAGAGAGCACCGCACAATTAAATCAAAATGATCACCTTTATCAAATTTCATTATTAAATCACAAATTCTCCCCGATCAAAAATATCAAACCCTTTGAGATTTTGGATCCCAAGTGATTTAATTAGGTTTAGAAAACATGGGAGAAAATGTGGCCTTGTTTAAATACTCATCTGGTTTTTGGATAAATCCTCCTCCTCAACATGTGCATTGTGTATTTGAAATCGTTTGGCACATGGAGGCAGGAGTGCCTTTGAAGGACTAAAACCAATTCCATTAAAACAGATTTGAGATTTAAATCACGATCTCTCACCCGATCAAAAATTTCAAACCTTTTGAGATTTGTGATCCCAATTGATTTAAATCATTTAAAAGATTTTGGGAAAGACGTGGCAAGATTTAATTTTGAAAATGATGATAAGGACCAATTTAAGACATTAAAGATTGTTAGTGTCGTATGATAGTTTTAAGAGATCTTTAGTAAAATAAAACAATTTCACAATCAAACAAGAATGTAAAAATTTCATTTTGAAAGACCTTGATTCTAAAGAAAAATCATACCATGACATAACATTAAATCTTTAGATCACCACTTATATTGTACAAAGCGGAACTTTTGTGAAGAAATATCGCTTGAAAATATTTTATTTTAAATCACTCTCCCTCAATCCATGACCGTAGTCGATAATTGAGTGACTCAAGTTTTGATAAAATGAAGTCCGTGATTTTCAAAATTTAGTCCAATATATTTTCAAAACAACATTTTTCCATTTTCAAAACAATTTAATTCAATTTGTTTCAAAATTGTTTAAAAATGGTATCCCGCATAAAGATACGTTAGTGGTTGAGAAGCTTTCGTTGTTGTTGTTGTAGGGTTTGAAGAAAACCGTCTCAAATGCAATGAGACTTCTTTTACGTTGCATTTTGAATGCCAACCGAGGTCAAATTAAGCTCCGCTTCTTCACTTGTCAAGAAAACCATCGCCGATGCAAGAAGACCTCTTACGTTGCATTTCATGCCAACTCTCCATTGAAGTCCAATTAAGCTCCGCTTCTTCATTTGTCAACCCAAGATATAGTTACCCTTTCCTTTCGCATCCAATCATCTTCAATTGTGGGATCCGGATGGGAACATTCTTATAACCAATATACCGATACGTTAGTGAACACACATACAAATATATGGTGGTCGACATCACCCATAACAAAGAATCGACTAATTAAAGTCAATTCAACATAACAATCGATCATATAAGGCATGGGGTTTATGTGTTAATCAAACTCTAATCATCTAAACCTAACAATCATATCCTAAATTCCTAGTCCTTCAACATAGGCAAATATCATTTTAATTAAGCACGAGGATAATTAAGAAAGCTCGTTAGATGATATAGATTTGAAAACATTCTCCCTCAATCAATGACTCATTTTTAAAACATTTTAAAAGCTACCAAGTCATTGATTGAGTTTTCAAATTTTATAAAAACTCGAATCGATTGATTTTCAAGCAACTCATTTACCACCATTTTGAAAACAACAAATATTTTTTCTCAAGAATTTTAGACGGAAAACATTTGTGTAGGAACAATAGCCCTTCGACATACTTTCCTCATTTTGTTTTAGGATAAGTGCACGAAATATTTTGAAAATCGTTTAAGCGTAGCACTTTCCTTCCTTTGAAAAGCGGGTTGCTATCTCAAATAATAGCAAGCCATTGTTTAAGCTGGTCACGCCCCAAATAATCGCAAGCTATTTTACGGTTACATCAAGTAATCGCAAGCCATTATTTGAAGCCCGGGTTACAATCAAATAATCAGAAGCCATATTTTGAGACATGTTTTGAAAGAAATATTTACACCTCCTCGCTCGAACTTCATCTATGGTCCCGTGCCATTATTGAATGACATTTCTAAGACCGTAGATGTTATCGATACCGTAAGACATGTCATTGAAAACATATTTTTGGTATTTTGAAATTTTTCGATTTTTATGGGTTTTTGAAGGTTTTATATTTTCTATTTTCTTTTGTTGGTTTTATATTTTTCTATTTTGTTTTTGTTGGTTTTATATTTTGTATTTTGTTTTCGAATAAATATATACAAGGATAGAATAGATGATATAGTTAAAGAGGATGATGATACGAGTACCGAGATAAGGATATCGAGTAGCACGTCGTTGTAGAAGATAGAAGTCATCATCTCTTAAACATTCACCACCAAAGCTTCCAAGGCTCTTGAATCAAGAAAGAAATTGAACCATCTTGAAAGTGAGACTTTGGTAGCTTCCCCAAACCGAAAATCCTTTGTTGAGCGATTCAAAGCTCTATTTCAAGCTTTCTTTAGCCTGTGCACAAAGAAGCACACCATTATCATAAACCTTGTCGCTCCTTTTAAGAATAATCACCGTGATTCTTCGCTCGAGGTTATATCATCCAAAAGAACATCAACATATCATCCCACACATAAATAACACTTCTCAAATTTCCTTTCAACCGACGTCTCAAGCGATCCATTCCAAAAGGTGTCAAGAGAACAATTCCCCAAGTAGTTGAATTGATGCGCGCCTCTTTGTATAATGCTCAAGAACTCTCCCGAATACACATCATGAGGGTAATGAAGAACAACTCCCCAATGTTCACATCTTTCATCCCCGATGAATGTGTATGAAGCTCAAGAACCCAAGTACACCAATATCCAAGAACTCTCCCGAATACACATCATGCCCTAAGGAAGGAAAACACCTCCCAATGTTTGTGGTAAACAATGGCTTTTTCCCCGATGATCGTGTATGAAGCTCAAGGACCAAGTACACACATTCCCCAAAGAGAGAACAACCGATAACATTGAAGAAGCAGCCGAATCATCGATTATCTCTGCGGGTGACAATCATGGATGTCAACACCGAATAAGTGATTATATCTCGAATCACCGATTAAGCCCTCAAGTAAAACAAATTGAGCATCCCCAATGTTCACAATTCTCTCCCCGATGATTGCGATAACATCGAGATCATCACACACTTGTGTACCTCTTTATCCTCATCTCATCTTCCTCCACATAGTTGGAATAAACTAAAACTTGATCTAAAACATTGACTTCTCCCACATTTGTTTTGGAATAAACAGAGTTAAGTTCATCAAACGCCATGAGTCAAACCTTGAGTTTCTCTCATGTAATGACATTTGTCTTCCCGGATATCTTCAATCACTTAGAAGTATTAAGTTCATCAAGTTTACTCGCTTAGATA
The DNA here is from genome assembly GCA_022545495.1 of Chrysanthemum lavandulifolium. Taxonomy (NCBI): domain Eukaryota; kingdom Viridiplantae; phylum Streptophyta; class Magnoliopsida; order Asterales; family Asteraceae; genus Chrysanthemum; species Chrysanthemum lavandulifolium. Next base: position 321,191 of record JAHFWF010000109.1, read on the forward strand.
CGTGTCTCCTTCCCCTTGTCGGTTTTGACACTTCGTAATCAAGAACACTTTATAAGCCCGTATACTAGAAATTTTTGAGAAGAACACTTGAACTCTTGTGAGAATCAACTTGTCAAGAATAATGAGCAAGTCTAATTAGGGATTAAATTTGACATTTCACTCTCCCCAATTAGTGCTCTCCCTAAACCGACAACTGCTTGATAAATGCCCGATTAAGAAGAAGTCTTTAGATCGTTAAATGCAACTCGCCTTTAGTCTTCTAACATGTATCGAAAATGTAGAACCGATCAGACTCGACCTTCTTCAAGATTGTCCATTGGGGAATAGAAAGTTAACATCTTCAACTCACCAAAACAAGAACATCACCAAAAGCATCCCAATCAACTTACATCTTGCAAATCCCCTTAACTAAAATCCTCCCAATCAAACAAGAATGTAAAGATGTTCATCAAGGAAATCAAAGAATCGTGCCGCAACGAACACACAAAATGGTAACACCAAGCAAACAATCACATCAAACAAGAATGTAAGGTTGTTCGAATCATCATGTTGATGTGCACGTGAAGCATTAACCGAAGCACTTTGTCAATAAACTCATATCGCCTGTGAAGATGTCAACTAACGGCTCTTAAGAAGAAACTCCATGTGAAGATTACCCGATAAGAAGAAGCTCGGTTCTTACATGAGTTTAGAGCCGTATGACCATTTAAATTCTCAAATAATAATCAACCATGCAAGAATTTCACACTTTTTCTCCCCTCAAGAATTGCATACGGAGTTGCCATTCTTGATTAAATAAGTGAAAATCATCCGAATGTTCTATTCACACTTCTCCCGCAAAATAAGCACATGATGTCGCCATCTTCATTATAATCGAGCAAGTGGAATGAGAAAACAATCATGGTAGCCCGGTTCACTTGATGACTCAAGCGCATGGAAAAGTATGAAGCATGTTGATGAGAATGGTCATAATAAGAAGATTACTCTTCTTAGAAGATAAAGCGATCAAGCGCACACTTTTCTTTTCTTTAGAGAACGAGGCATGAATCGAAGTATTCAAACGTCATAAGAAGATTTCTTCTTCGAAGATAATGCGATCAAACGCATACATTTCTTTTCTTTGGAGTACGAGGCCCGAATCGATGTGAAATGTACGCCATAATCTCTCTTTTCAACTCTCTTAGCAAAACATGTAATCAACCCCATTATCATTCAAGAGGCCCTTTGTCGTGACAAATGATGGAGAAAACCCAATATGATGAATTTGACCTCAAGTAAACTAACCCGAACTCGTGACTTAAACTTGCACATATGTAACAAAGAGCGGTGCCGAGACTTCATGCCCATTTGAATCTCTAAGTACTCTATACTCTTCAACCAACCAACCATCAAGTAATAGACGACATTACCTCTTGAAAATCCACAATTGAATGTGACATCGAGCACTACAACGTAACTCCTTTAAGTGATAGTTATTTTGAGGTGATAAGAGCCCAATTCCCCAAGTGGTAAAAGAAGAGGTAAAAGTCACCCAACAATAACTAGATTCCCAAGTCTTCGCTTTTGATAATAAGCTCGAACAAGGATCATGAAGAATCTTCATCCATCCATCCCCGATACCTTCAGATACTAAGTACACTCGCCGTGATAATTCACTTCAACCTCAAATAAATAATAGTGAATTAACTCCGTTGTCACATCTTCTCGTTAAAAGCTCAAATCTAGCCTTCTTTGACATTTAAATGAACTTTGATAATGGTTTCATCCCGACCATGGTTTAATGCACATAACCCCGTAAAACTTTGTAATAACCAAACCGCCATGAAGAAAATCCAAACACACATCCAATTCATGAAGTACACCTTTATCCTTCTTCAAGTAGAAACCGTAGTACCAAGATCAAGTAAGATCCAAATTACACTTTCCTTTCTCCAGATGGTTCCATCATCACGGATTTTACAATTCTATGGTTTAAACCGAGAAATAGTTTCTTTCAGGGATTTTACAAAACCAAGAATAAACCGTATGATAGATCCGAAATGCACTTTACTAATACCAGATGTTTCCATTGTCACGGATTTTACAAGTCTATGATTTAAACCGAGAAATAGGTTCTTTCATGGATTTTACAAAATCAAGACAAAACCGTAAACAATGTTAGCTTGAATGTGTTATGACAACTTTGGTTTCGTGAATATATGCTTTAGGGAACATGCAATGTTCATCAACGGTTCATTATCCAACATCAACAAAATCATCAACCATCCAATCAACACTTTGGTAAACACATCATTCACGCACTGCTCGGCTATTGTAGTGACCACATGGAGAAGTAAACCCGATATATCAAACTTGATCATGAAGTAGAGTTCCCATATTTGTTACTTAAACTTGTACTAATCCTTGTGAAAAGAAACGTGTACCCAATGTACAAAACCTCTTGACATATCCTCAATCGCGTGAGACATCAAGTGATAGTTACGCTAGTGGGTTAAGCGAGAAAGAATCACAACCGTAATTAAATAGCCAAGTCTTTATCACCTCTATAAATGCCCAAACAAGTCATCTTCGGAATGGTAGAAAGAAAGAAGACGAAATAAGTAAACGCTACCAAAAAACCTCACTTCAAATCCAAATAAGAAATACCAACAAACAACCCCGTAGTCAACCTTGTTCAAATCAATCAATTCAAGCTTCATGATAATGTTACATAAGTCAAATCTAGAAGCCCATCTGACCCAATCATGTGTGCAAACCAAACTTGGTTACTTGTAAAAAATCAAGGCCCGGTCTAAGAAAAACAATCCAATTGTCCAAGTAGAGCCTGTAAAGTAATAAACTCAATACCAAATTAGTAACACCGGTCAAGAAGCTCAAGCCCAAGTGAGGTCACCACCTTCAATAAATCATTTCACAAATATCAAGCTCAAGTCGTGATCAAATGTATCTTTCAGTGAAAATTTAATGCCAAGATACCATTCATTAACCAAGATAAAATTTGTATCCTAAATATTGTAACAAAAGTCAATTGGATAACACCTTGGAGATGATGTAAAATTCGTCCATCAGATCAAACCATCATACAAATATATCATCCACATTTCATTTTAAACGATATGTCAACCCGCCTACCTTTCTATGAGCCCACCTACGAATATGTCACCGATTAAGTATCAACACCATGAAGCCCAAATCCAATATCCCTAAACCCGATCCAAGGTCAAGTAGTATCCGTTGTGTATAAACGTGTCATATCCTAAATATTAGGTCATAATCTCAACCCTAATCACACATTCGTAAACACGCCTCCTCATCTTATCACGCTCGCTTCTCAACCATACACCCTAGTCACATACAAATAGCATCTCCTTTCTATTATACTTACATCAAACGCAGATCATCAAACGATTTACTCACATCACGTACCTAGAAAAAGGCGTTGCTCAATGATATGGCCTCGCCACGTGGATGGCAGAGCGGAACAAGATCTTGAAACGACTTAGCCACATGGATGGCTAGTTTGATTGGGTTTCGAGATCAAGCAACAATCATAAGGTAGGTTCAATCTTGTATTTGACTCATGACCGAATCTCTTCTTTCTAATTTTCTTAGACATTCACGAATCAAAAGGAAAGTGGTAACATAATTGTTATAAACTTCCTTTTACATTCGGATTAGGACATGGTCTCAGGTAAGCATCAAGTTATTGAAGGCTTCATTCAAGTTGAGACCCCTCTTAATTTTTAATTTTTTTTCTTTTAATCGAACATGGAGGAGGGATGAAATCAGTTAATGGTTTTCTTCTTCCTTCAAATATTTGGATACTGTTGGATCGATGATGGATTATCACGTGTGTACAATCTTCAATAGTCGAAAATTTATTGAGATGCACATGTTGAATCTGAGATTATTTTATCTTTTTCATTTCGTTGTATGCTTGAGTCGAATGGATCTGTGATGGATGAGTTTGTGAGAAAGCCTTCAATGGTTTAGTCATGACACAAGGAAAACCGAGATCTTCAATGTTATGGTGATTGTTATGTTGAAATACCATTTTAGTTCAAGTCTTAGCTATCTTTCCTTTCTCGTCTTGAAAAATGGTATATGGAATTTGTGATGTGGTTGAGGTCTTGTATATGGTTGAATATTGGTACTTTGGTTTTGAGGTCATGGTCTATTCTTCTTCCTTTCTCGTAGCTAAACCATTTTACATAACTCACCGCGACTAAGTCACCACGGCCAAATCGCCACGGCCAAGTCGCCACGGCCAAGTCTCTACCATTTTATAACACAAATCACGACTCACAATACAAGTCGCTATCGCTTTTTGTGAGTCAAGTCGCTAACATATTTCAAACCAACTCGCTAACTTGTAAATACAAGTTGCTATCAAGAATATAAATTTATCCATGAGTTATTCCGACCACATTTCCACCATCTTCATACAAACCCGTAAAACGTGACTAAGATCGCAACATAAGACTTTTTTGACCCGTTTGACCATGAAAACATGACCGATTCATTGAGACTCGTAAAAGTGCATACAAATGTTTCATTGACCTGTTTTGACCACTGTTTTGACCACCATATTTCACAGCTTATTGGTAACAACAAAGACATACTGATAAAATAACAGTACGTTTGGACCAAAGGTAACAGGTATAGCACAGATATTACCAGATGACTATTATGACCCAAAAAGAAGATACCCAATATTTGTGAAACAATGTTAAAAACTGTTTTTCAAGATAGAAACCATAATCAATATTTTCCGAAGATAAAAAGTACAAGAATAACAGTTTTAACACATGAAACAAAAACCACAAACAACAACCATGGACCACACAAATCAAAGATAACACAATAACCTTGGCTCTGATACCAATTGTAGGATCGTATATTTATTGTGTTGATGATTCGGGTGGTCTTGGATGATCAAAATACATGTTTGCCATTAGAGAGAGAAAGTTAGAGAGTTCGTGTTCTTGCTAGAGGTTTACAAAGTATGAAATATTAGATTGAATGAGCACCACCCTTCCATGGATGGAAGGGTATTTATACTACACAATACACCGACCTCCTATCGGCTCATGGATCGTGTATACATGGGTAAAGACTCGTCCTTCCTCCACGGTGTTACTCTAAACTAAACTAGACTAATAACTAACTAATAAAACAATAAATAACGTAATTAACGACAAATCTATGAGCTAACTTATGCTAGATAATATTTGGGGTGATTGACACTTCACTATGGAATTTTCTAATTCCTAACATAATTTTACCATTATGCCCTTTTGAATTAAATTATACAAATTAATATAAGAAAAAATTTGATTGGTTGATCTTGGTTCTCGCAGCTTCTCGCAAATTATTTGGTTCGAAAATAACCCTTCCCTATATATATATATATATATATATATATATATATATATATATATATATATATATATATATATATATATATATATATATATATATATATATATATATATATATATATTGAATATTTATTTTATTATTTAATTCAAAAGGGCATAATAGTAAAATACATTTTATTTTCTTTTGATTTTTTAATAAAAACGTTTTTTAGTTCCTAAATTTTAGGATTTTCTTTCTTTTCTTTTTTTTTTTTTTGAAAAATAATTTCTTTTTCATGATTTCAAAAGGTAAGATGCATATGTGTTTTTCTCATATAAGTCAAGGTGCACATGTGTTTCTTTTAAATAATGTAATTTTACATGTGTCTTTTTTTACAATGTAAATTTTCATATGTTTTTAGTGCTCAATTGCTTCTAATTGCACATGTATATATTTACAAGTAAATTTCTATAAGCATTTTTTTAAACACATACACATTTGCATTCTTTTAACAAAAATAGAGAATACAAACTTTAGCAAAAATCCCAAAAATCTACACTCCTATATTACATTTTTCTTTCAATTGCAAATAGAAAAGAGAATGTGTAGATGAGATTCAACTATGCATTCGTGTACATGGTGTATTTTCCTGTTGTGCACATGTATTTTCTTGTTGAGCAAATGTATCTTCGTCTACATGTGTCTTGTTCTAGTTCGTCAAAGTTGTTCTCCAATAGAAAAGTGTTCTTCGGAAGGGTGCATGTTCACATTTTTTTTCAAGCGCAAGACAAGTACTTTTGTGTACATTTGTTTTGTTGTAGACGCCATTGTTCTTCTATACTAGACAAGTTTTCTTCAATTTTTTCTGCAAGATAAATATAGTTACAATATGTTGTTAGACACATCTAATGGGATGATCTTGATAAAGGATAAATAGTATATATGTTTGACTACATATAAATCCTTTCAAGGCATTGGTCATTTATTATAAACCATAATAACATCTGAAATTAAAAACGAAACAAATTCTACATTAGAAAGCATATTTTTAAAACTAAAACCAACAAGTAAACTAAAAACCTAAAGTTATGCTTTGTGCACATGTATTATCAACCACTGCACATGTATTTTCATTAAATTTATACCCACCATAAAACAAATATGCATCCCCCTTAGAACAAATATGCATTCCCCCTTAAAACACATGTGTAAACCAATTTAATTGAATTTATATCAACCATAAAACAAATATTCATACCCTTTAAAACACATATGCACACCCCATGAAACACATCAAAAAAACCACAGCAATATATGCAAGTATTGAATGATCATATAAAAAAAAGACTTACCTATATAGGAAACTTTGATCATGTAGTCCAACAACAATAGTTGAAGCACCAATATGCTTAACTAAATCGGTGATTCAAATACCCTCTTCATCGCCTTCGGTCTCAACGATATCTATCTTTGTCTATTAACAATTACAATATCATTCGTTATCAAATCCTTGTTTTCTTTACGTAAACACATGTGCATTCATTTCAAATTTTCATGTTCATGACGTAAATACATGTGCATTATATACACTCATGTTGAACTATAAACACATGAATCATTCCTCTTCATCATCATTATCTATTAAAAAGAACAAATAAAAAGGTTAAGCATAACATGAATAGCATATATAAAAGAAAATTAAGTACTTGATAAAAAAAAGTGATTCAAAAATAAACATCTAAGAGAAAAGCTACTCCATTTTTTTTATTGTAACCGGTTGATCATTGTTTAATATTTGATGATCATCTATCCATAACAGTTTATGCTACATTCCTTTTGCCCATTCATAAATTACTATTTCCAATTTTCCATCTCAGGTATCACATCTTAATTTTCTTCACATCGCGGGAACTGAATCGACAAGCTAACAAAATGAAAATAAGTTTATGTATTCTAGTCTTCAAATAGCTCAAGGCAGTAAATCATTCCTTTTACAATTCTAATCATATCGACATTCCTACTTGGTAGTCAAGTCACAGGCACTATGGCCACAACATGGTGAAACTGCAACCTAATGTATTATGGCAGCTGTAGACTATAGATAATGGATACCATATCATAGCCTAGAAATAGTGGATAATCCTAGAAAAAATAAAATGTGGCCTCTGCTAATCTTATATGTTATACATGATGCCGCATGCAGTTTACATGTAAAGAGATTCAAGAAAAATTAGAGGTACAGTGGTCACTTAGAGTCAAAGTAAAGATAAGAGCTACATTTTTTAAAAGGAATCAATCATTCCAAATGAAGCAATCGTTCATACTAAATGATTTATATTCTTAAAATTTCAAAATGATTCAAGGAAAAAGGCCAATTGGGACTTGTCTTATATCACACCCACTATAGAGAAAAAGGAGAATGTTGGCTTGACTATAACATACACCTATTCTATTAGCAACGTGGTAAAAATATAACTATTTTTCCATGACCAATATCAACAGTGCACCAGGAAATACGTCCTACAGCGTAGAGTGATAACACCGCTTGTTCAGAAGCATAGAAGCCAGAGATATTGAATGTTTCAAACATCAACTGCACCAATTGTTCTCTGACAGCCTGTAAGAAAAAAAATCATTAAACTTGATATAGAATAGTAATGAAAATCACAAACTGAGGTCATCGTAATTTTTTATTTCACTTAAACACATGTATAACCCATCCCTAAGTAACTAGTAAAGTTACTTTTATCAATTTGGAAATCATGAATCATCAGGTCCATTAATTAGTTCACCCAAAACGAAAATTAACGCACCTAAAAATATAGATAATTACCTAGAACCTAACATGCTATCTTAACCTTTGTGTCAGATTCCAAAAATACAAATAATGTAAAAGGTATTATTAATAAAAATACCCGAAATTGAAGAGCAAACCTTTTGATTCATTCACCCTAACTGCATGTCGCCAACGGATCTATTATTTAACGCAAACAACACCACATGTTGAAAAGTTTTTATATCATTCATCAAAATCGATTATCATGACCAATTATCAGAAACTTGCATCAGATTGTGATAGATCCAATCATATTTTCCTGTTCGAATAACAAGTGCATTAGTGAGCATCTTTATCTTGTAAGGGAGAAATGGTAGGGAAGATTGAAGGAGTAGTTGATGTGGGCTGTTGATGTGGGCTGTGATTATGGTGGTGGTGATGGTACGATATATGAGATAGGGGCGGCTAGGGTTTTGCTTTGAGTGGGAGATGAGAGAGATGTATACTGATAATAACTGATCCTAAATTCATGTATATATTTAATAAAGATAGTTAGACGGTTTTATTTTAAAATGCCTATAATACCCTTATCTCTAGTACAAAATGATACATGAAGGTGCAAATTCAGTATGCCTCGCTTGTCAATGATCTCGATGGATGTAATTCGAGCTTATCGGGAAGTCTCATCAAATAATGGCCGATTCATTTCGATGTGTTACAACCTAAAACGATAAAGAAGATTAATTTTCGGTCACTTGTAAATGAAGAAAAGGTGGAGAGCTTTGATTTTGTTCTTCCACAAGTCGCTATTGATGTTTTTAAAGAGTGTATGACAATACTCTAGTTGGTTACTTTCTTGGAAAGGGTTTAGCATTCCGGTTGTATAGAATTATGTCACCAACACTTGGAGTAAATTTGGTTTTAAAAGCTCATGAGGATGATGATGGTGTCTTTTGTTCAAATTCACATCTATCACGGAATGGAACAAGTCCTAGAAGGGGTCCGTGGATGATTCGCATTAGCCCATTATCCTTACTAAATGGTCTTCTAATTTGTCTCTTTCTAAAGGGAAGTTACTAAAATACCGGTTTAGGTTAAATTACATAGTGTTCCGATCCTTGCATACTCGGAGGATGGTTTGAGTTTGATTGCCACTCAAATTGGTAGACCTATTATGTTGGACGCGTATACTAGCTCTATGTGTGTTGAGTCATGGGGAAAAATCAGTTTAGTTCGGATTCTAAGTTAAAAACTAAAGTCGTTATGGCCATTCCTAATGAGGATGGGAATGGGTACACTAAAGAAGTTATACGTGTGGAATACGAGTGGCAGCCCCCCCATTGTGTTGAGTGTTATATTTTTGGGCATGATGTTCTCCATTTTCAAACGTGTTAAAGTGATTGCTACAAATAATGAAGCATCAAGTAAGGCTAAGGTGTTGATAATGCGGAACGGAGTGGATGATGGGTTTATTTCAAGAATCATAAGAATAGTAAAGGAAATAGAAGGCTAAAGCTTCATCTCGTCCTATTGGAGGTATTCGATTAAATAAAAATAAACCTAACTACTACTATAAGCCTATATCTAAGCCGTCTAATGTTAGTTGTGAAAAGCCTATTATGGGAGGGGTAAGCTCTGAATCGCAAAGTATGAGTAGTAAGAGAGATGTTAGCATGGACCATGCCAACAAAAAGAATATATATCCGGATGATAGTAATCTTGTCTCTCGAAGAACTCATTTGATGTTTTATAAATGAAGATTATGAATCTAATCTTCAAGATAAGGCATCGGGCTTGATATCGCCCAAACCGCTGTTATCTCACACAAGCTAGCCACTGTGAATGACTAACCGTAAGAAACTTAAAACAGCTCGCATAAACCAATAATAAGAGAAGTGTGTAGTATGTTGGGTAACTCAAACGTGTTAGGTTTGAGCACCGAGATCGTTCGAACGAGGGTTGAATGGAATTTCCAACTCACGTCCCGATTTTTGTGATTTGAATGAGAAAAGGGGATAATTTGATTATATCTAAACTACGGGATAAAGAAAGCATAAGGAACTAAAATCTATGGGGAAAACCTAAGAACTAAGGCAAACTACGCAATTCTACACTAAAACGCAATTACGGGATAAAGACAAAACGCGAATTAAGTGCAAATACGTCTAATCTAAATCCTAAAATTAACCTAAAATTACTTTTATACTAAAAATTATATTTAAAAACTATTAATGAATTAAAACTATTTTTTGGAATTTTCTAGATTTTATTAGAATTAAAAAACTAATTATTAACTTTAAAAATAAGACTAAATAACTAAAAATTATAAAAACAAAGGGGAAAATTATGAAACTAATTTTATAAAATCTAAAATACCATAAGAGAATTTTCAAAACTATTTTTTTATTTTTCTGATTATTTTTCTATTTTCTACTAATTTAAAACTATTTAAATCTAATTTAAATTGTGAAAAATACCAAATAAAAGGGGAAAAATAAGGAAAAATATTTTTTATGCTTTTTATATTTATCTTAAACTGAGAAAATTGAAGAATTATTTTTTGGAACTTTTTCTCAATTAATTGCAATTAAAAGCTATTAAAAACTATTTTTAAATAAGAAAAATACTAAACAGTAGCTAAAAATTATGAAAAATTCAGAGAAATTCTAAAATATTATTCTAAAGCTGAGAAAAATATAAAAACTTGGGCTTATGTGGAGAATATAAAGGCTGCAATGTAACTGATGCAAAATAAGCACTAGAAAATAAGCTAATAAGCACTAAACAGTACCAACTGATTACACAAGCTAATGTATGCTAAAATAAGCTAAAAGAAACTATCTAATGCTACTCCTAACCTCTGATAAGCAATTTACCAAGGATTATAGCTAACTGATATTATAAGCAAAACTGATTTTACCCCTACTGTTTGAGCTGATTAAACTGCTTATCCAATAAGCTAGATTGAAAACCAAAAGTTGACATAAGTAAACAACCAACCAGAGATACTATAACCAAAATTACAGCTAATGAAGACTAGTATTGAAGAAATAGAGATCAAAACAAAATGGACATATGTGACAGTGGGCTGCATATGCAGAAACAGTAAACAGGTACCTATGTTTGAGCTTATCTATAAGCTTATCAGAAAAGCTTAAAGGCAAAACAGATATGGGGTTTTGAAGACCACCTGGAAAACTACAAATGGACCAAGAATGAGACCCTAACTAGCTAAGATAAAGGTTGTGACTAGGTTTGACTTTCTTGAGATTCAAATGCAAATGAAAGACTGAAATGGATGAATAATGATGAAATGAAACTTTAACAACCTTGTTTAACAAGTTCTAAACCTATGTGAATGATGACAGTACCTAGATTCCAACAGTAGTACTCACAAAATCAGTTGCAAAATAACTTTGACTTACAATGAATGCAGGCACAAAACAAGGACAGATACAACTGCTAATATCTATAACAAGCCTTAAGCAACTTATCTAATCCATTATGTTAACCTCTAGCTCATTTTAGTACCAATCCAAACACTCCTTTAACAATTCCAAAATGCATTAAAACTTAAAACCTTGATGAATACTAACATAAACCGAAATGATTCACGAAGCAAACAATAAACTCAACTCATTAACACAAGAGAATCATCAATCACTCTAAAACCGGTTTGACTCACCGATTTTGACTACAGTTGACTTTATTTGACTTTTTCCAAAACTTGAGATTAAGCTAAAGTGTAACAACACAGCTCACATAAGCTTGCAAAAGCTTATGTGAGCTACCAAGAATGTAAATCAAGGTTTCTTAAACACTAATGACTTTGAAATCGATTTGAGAATTAAATGGGAAAATAAGAACTTTGCATTAACAAAAGAGATTACAAAACTTGATTTGAAATTACAATCATTAAACTACTGAAAACATGAAATAGTGACAGGAAATGAAAAGGTCAAAATCTCTCTAAAACTTAAGAGATTGGACAAATTACTATGTGAGCCAAGAGGTCTTTAAATAGCCTTGAGCAGGTCTTGGATCCTTGGAAGAGCCTAGAAGGCTTATTCACAGCCACACAAATCCCATGAATCATCATTACCAATCAGAGTGCTCCATTTGTCTTTGATGAGGTGTTTCGGCCAATGATTTTGTGCCATTTGGCCACGTGGCATCTTCATCTGACAGGTCAGAGGTGGATAAGGTCTTGAATAGATTCTAGTACGAGGTGGTATGTTTGGCTGGTGGTGAAATGGTGGTAAAATGGGTATGTTTGGCTGGGGAAGACAGGGCAGGGCAATAAGGCGCGTTTGGATATTTAATTATATCTTAAAAGGTGTTGACCGGGTTAAATGGCTTTTGACCTGGGTTGGGATCGGGTAAAGTGAGTAATCGGGTTGGGGTAAGAGGTGGCCGGGTATTAGTTTAGTTTTTGGATCGGGTAATTTGAATTTGGATTGGGCCGAGACTTTGTATAATGGATAATGGATTTGTATAGTGGATTTATTAACTTGGACTAGAAAATATTGGACTTGGATTAAACCCATTAGTAACCATAGGGACCAAACATGTATATCCGGATATTTGAGGGACTGATGAGTGTGTAAATACTCATCATTTTGTACAATATAAACTGCAAAATCGGTTAAAACACTCAAAAATACATCAAAATGATGAAAATATCGCAAATCGTTGTTTTATGTGTTTTAAATGCAAAATATCAAAATCGATGAAAAACATATCAAATTTGCAAGAATTGCGCTTTAGTCCCCAAGTTTCAAAAGTTGTCAAAATCGGTCCCGAGCACATAATTTCAAAAGAAAAATCACCAAAGGTCCTTTTGGAAACATAAATTATCATATTTAGTCCTTTGGTGGAAAATCCAAAAATATTTGAGAAATCACGTTTAGTCCCCGAAAATCCAAAATGTTCAAAACTAATCCTTGAATTTCAAAATTGACAATTATGATCCTTGATTATTAAATTTGGCAAGACCAACCTTTGACTACATCTTCATAATTTACATGATTGGTCCCTTGAATTTCAAATATTACACAAGTGATCCTTGTGTTATTAATCTCATAAACCAAACGGACCTATTATTACCCAAGCCCAAACAAACCCCCCTTGGCCCAATCTTGTACCCGGTCCAAATACCCAACCCGACAAACCCAAACCCAATGTTTTAAATAATCAAACCCGCCCCCTAAATCCTGTCTTCCCCGACAGGAATGTCTGCAACTTTCACCCCTCCAGCCACCTACCAGTCCACCCCTACTACACCCTTTGTCTCCCCCACCTCACCTAACATCCCACCACATTAATTACACCTTCTCCCTTGTCCCAACTACCTTGTACCCGCTTTGGCGCCAAAACCAAAGAACGGCCAAGATGAATTCTAGCCAATCAATGGCTTAGATTAATGCTTTGGGATCCACTCGAAAGGAGAGAGACTGTTTGAAGCTTAAATAAAGGAAGAAGGATGCAAGAAGAGTAGTAGTTAGTCTAGTTTTAAAATTTGTATGTCGCTTTTAAGTTTAACTTGTCTTAGCTAGCTCTCAATTGAAATTTTCTAGTTATTTTGTATCAAGCATAGTAGTTTTAATTTATTGCAACTCTTAAGTCTCAAATTCGCTTATGTTCATGTTTTCAATTTTATTGTTAACTGTTGGATTTTCTAATTCTAAACTCGAATCCCAAGCTTCAATGAGCTTATTTGTGAGTTGAAACAAGTTTATATCAGCTTCTAATAGCTTTTTATAAGCCTGTGTTTAAGTTTGAAACAATTTTGAAACTTGGTCAACAAAAGTCAACCTGGAGCAAAATGGGTGCAGTAATGGAAATGGCTGGTTCAGACATGGATTTGGGTTGAATCAGAGTAGGTTAGGGGTTGAATTAGGTTAGTGCTTCTTGGTTTCAATGTGGCAGGCCATAGTGGCAGTGGACATTTGTAAGTGTTTTTCAACAAAATCATAGCATAATCTGTGTATGTGGTTACAAGTAGTTAAAATATTTTTATTAAGGTGTATTTAGGTAAATTAGACTTAGCTTGAATGTTAATGTTTGCTGAATCAGTAGTATCTTTGATTTAGATTGCAAGTCAGTCAATAAAGGGGTGTTTGGTTAGCCTACTAAAACTGTTTCCAAGGTTGTTTTGATCTAAGTTTTTCAGTGCTTTAGTCTTTAATATCACTAATCAAGTCATTTGAATCTTCATTTACACAAGTTTTACTCTAAAAGTCAAACTTTGCTTGAATCTGTCTTGTTCACTTCATTGTTGGAATCTGTTAACTCAAAACAACTCAATAGGATTAAAACTTGTTAAGCTTGCTTGATATAGTAGCATTACATCATATTTCATCAAGATCAGTCCTAAATTTGCATTGGAATCTCACTTAAGTCAAACTTTCAAACTGTTTAAAAAGTCAAAAATGTGTCAAAGTTGGTTTTTTGCAGAACTTGCAGATTGTGCACAGGGTTCAATAAAGCTTTGTAGGGTCTGATTTTTGGTCTATAAGTAGTCTACCAGGTGGTCTTTAAGACTCAATATCTGTTTTTAGCTCAAACTCTCTGAATAAGCCAGTGCATAAGCTCAAAGTGGAGGTGCATTCATTGTGTTTACCAAAATCGCTTAACTAATTGTTGTCAAACCGCTTATCGAGGTTAGGAGTAGTTAGATTTAGCTTACATTAGCTTATTTGAGTATCATTTAGGGTTTGCGAAGTTTGGTGGCTTATTGTAACTGCTTGCTTATTTATAAGTGCTTATTTGGTATCCATTAACACTGCAGACTCTTGATTACTCACATAAGCACTACATTTCTCATTTTCATAGGACCAGATATATATTTCAGAGTTTTCCTGATTTTTCATTAATTTTGGTCACCATTTAGTATTTTCTTAATTAAAATAGATTTTAATCACTTTTAAATAGGTTTTATTACAATTAATTAAGAAAAGTTCAAAAAATAATTTTTCATTTTCTTAGGTTAAGATAAATATAAAAGACAAAAAATATTTTTCTAGATTTTTCTTAGTTAAATTTGTATTTTTAAGACATTTAATTAGTTTTTAATAGTTTAAAATTCCTAGAAAATAGAAAAATAATCAGAAAATTACAAAAATAGTTTTGAAAATTCTATTTTGATATTTTAGACTTTTCCAATTCATAATCTTATTTTTCTAGCCTAATCTCCTATTTTCTTGTATTTTAGGTAATTATTTAATAGTTAAAAATAGTTTTTAATTAGATAATTAGTTATAAAAATAATTTTCTTTTTCTAATAATTTTCTTTTATCATTAGGATTGTAAAAACATCATTTTCATATTTTTAGGGTTAATATTGAGTAAGTTTCACATTTTTATTCAGACGTCGCGTAGTTTTTAATTTCGCTTTGTAAAACATAAAACAAAAACATCATTTTAATTATAGTGATAGCGTTTATTTAATAGATTTTATCTTTTAATTTCCTCTAATTTGCATTTAAGCCATTGTAATTTGTTGGCTTTTCCTTAGTTATAATCATATTCACAATCCTTTTTCGCTCAAATTCTCGATCACTATTCGTTGATTGATCCATTGCATAGCTCATTTGGGACATAACGACCGGGAGACTCTATACTCCTCGGATCTTCATTGCATTGGTGTCCGGGCTGTTTTAAGTTTCTTAGCCATTGGTCATTCAAGTGGTCACCATGTGAGAAAACTTGACGGTTTTGCATCAACCAAATTTTTGGCGCCATTCCGGGAGTTGTCTCGATCTATCTTCCGCTTAGCGATTAGTTGTTTGAATCCTCACTCATTTGTTTATATCATCCATATCTATCTATATATATATCCATATTTTCTTATAAAAATCCAAAACCCAAAACATCCAAAACGTATAAAACACAAAAATATTTTTCCTTTTGTTTCTATATATGTATCAAAATAAAAATACAAAAAGATTCGTCTGTTTTCTTTAATAAATAACAACTTAAAAGATTACCACCAAGAAACCAAGGCAAAGGCACTACCTAACTGGGGTGCGACCATAATAAGTTCCCGAACTAAAGATTTAAAACTTGCCTTTGTGTCCTTGTGATTGGTGTACCTTTTTCAAAGAAGCCATTCATCTTGGATTATTGGTTAAGTTCATCGTTCTTTTGCCTCGATTTTGTGTTAATTGATTTTGTTGTGATATCGACGCTTTGCAACCGTAAAACCCAAAAGATTCTTCTCTCACCCCAATTTTTCTAAAACGTCTTCATAATTCTCATTCTCATCCGAAAGATTTTCATAATTCTCATTTCTCTTCTTAACTCGAGATCCCTTAGAGTTATCTCTAGTGCATGCGCACTGCTCTTCTAGATCATTGAGCCTTTGCGTGATCTAGCGAAATTCCAAGAAGACGCTCGTGAGCGTGTCGCCCAAATAGTCGAACCCGAGATTCGTACTATTTCAAACAACAATATGGCGCATTTAACGTATTATGGCGGAAATGCTCCAAGCACCCACCGAGGGTTATGGAGATGCCATTATTCTACCAAGAATCAACTCGATCACTTTGAATTGAAGACACATTTGATCCAACTTGTGTCTACAAATCAATTCCACGGGTTTGATCGTGAAGACCCGTATGCACACATCCGTTGGTTTAACAAGTTGACTTCAACTATCAATTTCAAGGATGTACCACAAAAAGTCATCAAGTTGATGCTTTTTCCATTCTCTCTGAGGGACAACCCGGATTTGGTGGAAAAGAACCCCTCGATCTATCGAAACTTGGGAGGATCTTGTTCAAAAGTTTGTGAATTATTTCTTTCCTCCATCAAAGACGACTAATCTCAAAATGAAATTTCGGATTTCGTCAAAATTTCGATGAAAATTTTGAGAGGCATGGGAGAGATTCAAAGATCTCCTCGTGAAATGCCCCATCATGAATTCACGAGCTTCAATAGGTCAATATCTTTTACAATGGGTTGAACGGAAACGATCAAGATTCCTTGAATGCAGCCGCAGCGGCAATATCTTGAATCGTAGACCTAAAGATGTGATTGAGATTTGCGAGCAAAAATCAAAAGTTCCTATTTCTCGCAACAAAGTCAATACTCCTAACACTCCCGCTCCTTCATCCAAGAACTCTTACGAGTTAGCACTCCGATAGTCGCTCTAACAGATGCCATCCGTTGTATGATTAAGGATGTTAAGGAAATCAAAAGCGAGATTCATAAACCGAACCTACCAAAGCCGTAAACAAGGTGTGTGAAACTTGTAGTGGTCCACATGCGATTATGATTGTCAAGCAACCGATGCTTCCTTTTACCAAGCTCCGTAGCTTTGTAAACCACAATCAATACCGACCACAGTCGATCCTCACTACCGAGCACCTAGCGGTATGACACCACCGGTTTTCCTCCTGTGCAAAACCATGGCAAACAAAATCGCTTAGTTCCGAATCAAGGACAAAATTTCAATTAAAACCGGAACAATTTCAACCAACCTCAACCATATCAAGCTCCTAATCATCAAAGTTATCAACAACCTCCTCAAGCTCCCATGCCAAATGACTTCATGAAAATGATCGAGTCAAACATGCTCAATGCAAACTCGGATCAATAACATGAGAGTTGAGCTTAAAAGGAAATTGATACCACAATGTCTCGGCAGACAAATGAGTTAAAGAATATGATGAGCGGTTTCATGAACATGAATATGAACAAAGCTTCATCATCTTCCGAGGACTCCAGCAATACTATTCCCAATCCTAATGCCGAGTTGAAAGCCGTCACCACTGTAGTGGTAAGACGACAATGGACCTTCGACTCCTATGCCCCTCCTCCCGTGGCATTGAGTCAAGTTACCAAGGAGACAACGGACAAGGTGCACTATTCAAGCCCACGGCATCAAGACACGTCCCACCTTCGGTAGTCCAAGCTTTAAGTCCGAACCCGATGTTCCGAAGAAAATCTCGAGCCGAAAACACTTCCATCCCGGCTCAAAAGTCTAGTCACTTCCTTACCCATCAAGAATGAATGATGAGAAGCTCAAAGACAAAAACAAAGAGCAAATGGAAAAATTTTTCCAAATATTCAATGAGCTTCACTTTGATATAAGCTTCGTTGATGCTCTCGTTCTAATGCCTAAATTTGCATCCACGCTAAAGGCTTACTCACCAACAAAGATAAGCTATCGAGTTGGATAAACTCCTCTCAATGAGCAATGCTCGTGACCATTCTTAATAAGCTTCCTAAAAGCTTGAAGACCCCGCCGGTTTTAATCCCGTGTGATTTCTTGGGATGTTTCAATGCTCGCCTGGCCGATCTTGGCGCTAGCATTAACCTCATGCCACTCTCGGTATGGAAGAAACTATCTCTTCCCGAACTTTCATCCACTCGTATGACACTCGAGCTAGCGGACCGCACTGTAACTCGTCCACTGGGATAGCCGAGGATGTCGTGATGAAAGTGGGAAAATTTCACTTTCATGCCGACTTTGTTGTAGTAGACTTCGATGCGGATCCTAGAGTTCCCTTATCTTGGGAGAGCTTTCTAAGAAGCAGTCGTGCTCGATTGATGTGTTTTTCAAGAGTTGACCATACGGGTTGACAACGAAGAGCTCACATTGAATATCAACCGAACTCCAAACCTCAGACAAACAGAGTGTTGCCACAATTGATCAAAGATCCGAAGATTCAATGCAACACTCTCAAACTTCACGGTTAAGAGGAGTTTTCAAAAGCGTCTTGAGTTCAAAGCTTTGAAAGTTACCCCGGTTCAAACAAATGGTTTGAAAGCCGCACTGTGGAAGTCAAGAGTGTTCTTGATGATGACGATGATCTAGAATCGAGACTTCATCGGAAGTGGTGGAAACCGCTAGCTCTAAGAGCACACCACTTGTCCCACCTCCGAATCGGTTTGTCGCATCGAGATTGTTAACTCGTGGATGAAACCAAACTCTCTCCATTTCATCCGAGTTGGATGATGATGTTTGTGATCCAACGGGAGACATTCTTCCCATTGATGAATTGCTCAAAAGAATCCATCATCTTCTAGTCTTATTCCGACTCTTCCATCCCTTCTCTCACCCCGATGAGGAAGATGACAACTTTGGAATGAAGTCGATGCATTTCTTAGTGATGAGTCAATTCCAACGGAATTGATAACACTTACCTTGATCCGGAGGAGACATTCTTTTCCGGAAAATTTGTTGATTGAAGAACCATTTCCCACCCTCCCTCCCGGACATCTTCTTGACAATCACCATCTAAGCTTCAAGTTTAAGCTTAAAGATGTCAAACCGGTGATTTGCTTCTCTCACGAGGAATGGACATGCATTCTCATGTACGCCTTTATTCCATTCTTCATGATGGTGTGGTTGCTCTTTCCTTTTCTTTCGGGAATGAGGACACCATCTTTGACCCCAGATCATCCCTAATAGTTTCTACTATTAACAATACAGCGGTTATATCTCGTCGGTGTGGAACTTTCGATGTTCATATGTTTATTAACATTGTGAACGAAAGTCCGATCGAGATTGGTTTTCCACGTTACTTTCCCATGAACAAATGAATACGGGTCGAGTCAAGCTAGCGACTCGGGAATCAAAAATAAGAGCATGCAATATGGGTTCTCACCCATATTTTCGTCTTCTTACCTCTTCTACCACCCTAGTGTGGGGGAGGTTGCCCACATGTTTTGTATATAAATCTAAAAAATATATATATATATATATATATATATATATATATATATATATATATATATATATATATATATATATATATATATATATTCAAAAAAAAAAAAAAAAAAAAAAAAAATCTCTTCTTTCTAAATAATGGCCTTAGTATTTCCTTTCACGTTCTTTGTTTCGGCATAACCGCGGTACTTTGAATATTGAGGGCAATATTCATTTCTAGTGTGGGGAATTTCACGAATTTTATCATATATATTACCAATTCCCCGTTTTGGCCAAAATTTTTTTTTGGAGTAAGTGTTCTACACTTTCTCATCCGGGTTATCATCCGCCATGTCTCAGAAGACAAAAGGATTGGCTAATCCAGAGCAAACGGCTCTTGGTAAAGATATCTCAAACCGTTGACGGCTTGCAATTTGCCCAAAATTGTATGGTATTCATTTCACCATATCCTAAAAAGTGAAGAGTTGGCTAGCCCGCAAGATTATGGCTTGTGGTAAAGGCGATGGAAAACCATAATTGGTAATCACCACCAAAGATAATATTGATAATTTATCTAAGAGTTGGCTAGTCCAGAGCAAACGGCTTCGGTAAAGACAAATCAAATCCGTTGAAGTCGGTGGTTTGCTCAAAATCACATGGTTATCGATGTACCATGGTTCTTACTTGAACTAAAACATTTGGCTACTCCAAGTAATGGCTTTTGGTAAAGAGATTAAAATCCATTATGTTTTTCAAATCATTGCTAGGGACTAGCAATATCTCGATAAGGGGATTGATGAGTGTGTAAATACTCATCATTTTGTACAATATAAACCGCAAAATCATCCGAAAACACTCAAAATACATCAAAATGATGAAAATATCGCAAATCGTTGTTTTATGTGTTTTAAATGCAAAATATCAAAATCGATGAAAACATATCAAATTTGCAAGAATTGCGCTTTAGTCCCCAAGTTTCAAAAGTTGTCAAAATCAGTCCCGAGGCATAATTTCAAAAGAAAATCACCAAAGGTCCTTTTGGAAACATAAATTATCATATTTAGTCCTTTGGTGGAAAATCCAAAAATATTTGAGAAATCACGCTTAGTCCTCGAAAATCCAAAATGTTCAAAACTAATCCTTGGAATTTCAAAATTGACAATTATGATCCTTGGATTATTAAAGTTTGGCAAGACCAACCCTTTGACTACATCTTCATAATTTACATGATTGGTCCCTTGAATTTCAAATATTACACAAGTGATCCTTGTGTTATTAATCTCATAAACCAAACGGACCTATTATTACCCAAGCCCAAACAAACCCCTCGCCCAATCTTGTACCGGTCCAAATACCCAACCCGACAAACCCAAACCCAATGTTTTAAATAATCAAACCCGCTTCTAAATCTGCCTTCCCGACAGAATGTCTGCAACTTTCACCCTCCGCCCACCTACCACCCACCCCTACTACACCCTTTGTCTCCCCACCTCACCTAACATCCCACCACATTAATTACACCTTCCCTTGTCCCAACTACCTTGTACCCGCTTTTGGCGCCAAATTCCAAAGAACGGCCAAGATGAATTCTAGCCAATCAATGGCTTAGATTAACTTGGGATCCACTCGAAAAGGAGAGAGACAGTTTGAAGCTTAAATAAAGGAAGAAGGATGCAAGAGTAGTAGTTAGTCTAGTTTTAAAATTTGTATGTCGTTTTTAAGTTTAACTTGTCTTAGCTAGCTCTCAATTGAAATTTTCTAGTTATTTTGTATCAAGCATAGTAGTTTTAATTTATTGCAACTCTCTTAAGTCTCAAATTCAGTTATGTTCATGTTTTCAATTTTATTGTTAACTGTTGGATTTTCTAATTCTAAACTCTCGAATCCCAAGCTTCAATGAGCTTATTTATGAGTTGAAACAAGTTTATACTAACTAATAGCTTTTATAAGCTCGTGTTTAAGTTTGAAACAATTTTGAAACTTGGTCAACAAAAGTCAACTCGAGCAAAATGGGTGCGAATGGAAATGGTGGTTCGTACATGGATTTGGGTTGAATCGAGTAGGTTAGGGGTTGAATTAGGTTAGTGTTCTTGGTTTCAATGTGGCTAGCCATAGTGGCAAGTGGACATTTGTAAGTGTTTTTCAACAAATCATAGCATAATCGGTTGTATGTGGTTACAAGTAGTTAAAATATTTTTATTAAGGTGTATTTAGGTAAATTAGACTTAGATCGAATGTTAATGCTTGTTGAATCAAGAGTATCTTTGATTTAGATTGCAAGTCACCAATAAAGGGTGTTTGGTTAGCCTACTAAAACTGTTTCCAAGGTTGTTTTGATCTAAGTTTTCAAGGCTTTAGTCTTTAATATCACTAATCAAGTCATTTGAATCTTCATTTACACAAGTTTTACTCTAAAAGTCAAACTTTGCTTGAATCTGTCTTGTTCACTTCATTGTTGGAATCATTAACTCAAAACAACTCAATAGGATTAAAACTTGTTAAGCTTGCTTGATATAGTAGCATTACATCATATTTCATCAAGATCAGTCCTAAATTTGCATTGGAATC
Organism: Chrysanthemum lavandulifolium; assembly: GCA_022545495.1. Taxonomy (NCBI): domain Eukaryota; kingdom Viridiplantae; phylum Streptophyta; class Magnoliopsida; order Asterales; family Asteraceae; genus Chrysanthemum; species Chrysanthemum lavandulifolium. The sequence continues at coordinate 343,555 of JAHFWF010000109.1, forward strand.
TCACTTAAGTCAAACTTTCAAACTGCTTAAAAGTCAAAATGTGTCAAAGTTGGTTTTGCGAACTTGCAGATTGTGCATGTGGTTCAATAAAGCTTTGTAGGTCTCGATTTTTGGTCTATAAGTAGTCTACCGGTGGTCTTTAAGACTCAATATCTGCTTTTAGCTCAAACTCTCGAATAAGCCATTGCATAAGCTCAAAGTGGAGGTCTGTTCATTTGTTACGCCCAAAATCGCTTAACTAATTGTTGTCAAACCGCTTATCGAGGTTAGGAGTAGTTAGATTTAGCTTACATTAGCTTATTTGAGTATCATTTAGGGTTTCTGAAGTTTGGTGGCTTATTGTAACTGTTGCTTATTTATAAAGTGCTTATTTGGTATCCATTAACACTGCACTCTTGATTCGTCACATAAGCACTACATTTCTCATTTTCATAGGACCGATATATATTTCGAGTTTTCCTGATTTTTCATTAATTTTGGTCACCATTTATTATTTTTCTTAATTAAAATAGATTTTAATCACTTTTAAATAGGTTTTATTACAATTAATTAAGAAAAAGTTCAAAAAAACAATTTTTCATTTTTCTTAGGGTACGATAAATATAAAAAGACAAAAAAAATATTTTTCTAGATTTTTCTTAGTTAAATTTGTATTTTTAAGACATTTAATTAGTTTTAATAGTTTAAAATTCCTAGAAAATAGAAAAATAATCGTAAAATTACAAAAATAGTTTTGAAAATTCTATTTTGATATTTTAGACTTTTCCAATTCATAATCTTATTTTTCTAGCCTAATCTCCTATTTTCTTGTATTTTAGGTAATTATTTAATAGTTAAAAATAGTTTTAATTAGATAATTAGTTATAAAATAATTTTCTTTTCTAATAATTTTCTTTTATCATTAGGATTGTAAAACATCATTTTCATATTTTTAGGGTTAATATTGAGTAAGTTTCACATTTTATTCAGACGTCACGTAGTTTTAATTTCGCTTTGTAAAACATAAAAACAAAACATCATTTTAATTATAGTGATAGCGTTTATTTAATAGATTTTATCTTTTAATTTCCTCTAATTTGCATTTAAGCCATTGTAATTTGTTGGCTTTTCCTTAGTTATAATCATATTCACAAATCCTTTTTTCGCTCAAATTCCTCGATCACTATTCGTTGATTGATCCATTGCATAGCTCATTTGGGACATAACGACCGGGAGACTCTATACTCCTCGATCTTCATTGCATTGGTGTTCTGGCTGTTTTAAGTTTCTACAGTTGGCCATTCACGAGTGGTCACCATGAGAAAACTTGACGGTTTGCACGGATCAACCAGGACCAATCATGTGAATCAAAATATCCTCCAAGGACCATCTTTGTCAATCTTCAATAGACCAGTGGACTGAATTTGCAATTTTGAAACTTGAGGGTGCTTTTCGTCATTGTCGAAAGTTCGTGGACCATTTCGACATTTCTTCAAACTTTGATCAAATCTTCACAAATCATCCCTGAGAATAAAATCTTCATAAATGCTCAATAATGATCTTCCTACCGGCTTAAGCTCTTAATCTCTCGTGCTCGGATTTATGTCCGATTTGGTTCCTTTTTGCGCTTTTACATATCCATACCGTGACAAGCACAAACTCAAGAAACCACAAATATTAGCAATAAACCTTTTTCTTGGTTATTTTGGGTCTATTTTGATATAGAAAAGGTATGTGTTTTAGCACATACCAGGGCTCTGGCAAGGTTCAAGTGGAAGTGGATACGAATAGGAACAAGGTTAATGATCCGTTTGTGGATGTGGAAATTGAAAGTGAAAGATGAAGTATACGAGAACTACGATGATATCGCTAATTATGCAACAAGCTCTAAATTCAATGGTGGTTCTTCTAAGGACTTCAAGGTGCAGGGACGCAAAAAGAAATAGTTGATGTTTTATATGTTTATGGCATGTCATAAACATTTCTTTTGTGTTTCGTGTTAGTTAGTTTTATTTATGCTTGTTAGTTTGGTCGCTTGCACATGTGGTGCATGTTTGTAGCCCTGATCGCCCGAGTTGAGGGATTCACCTCATCCGTTTGTATTTCAACGCTTATTGGTGTAATATATTTTTCCGGTGGAAGGCCTTTACCCAACAAAATGATACATGATCTTTATTTTATTACCTTTATGCCACAACTATTTATTTCATTGATCAATAAATGAACGGTTAAGATCGGTTCTCGCAGCTTCTCGCAATTTTATTGGTTCAAAATAACCTTACACTATATATATATATATATATATATATATATATATATATATATATATATATATATATATATATATATATAAAGGAATCTCATGTTATATTGTGACCATCGGGTCTCAGAAATAGTGACAAATATAAGTTTATATGTTGTGCTATGCACACACTACCAACACAATCGAGTTAGGGTTTATTTACACCGCCATAGTCTGATGGTGTCAGGTTGTGTGGTGTGACGACGTCACTAAGAGGGTTTGACAGCGTCATAATGCCCATCTCCATACACCAACCCGCACAAAATACTTCAAAATCTCACTATCTAGGCACTTCGATGACGATGTCAAGGATGTCGGTCACAAACCGAAAGTTGTCTTTTTCTTCCTTCTTCATCTAAATGAGCCCTTGTTTCGTAAGTTTCAAAGAAAAGCATTCCTAAACACCTAAAACTTATAGAAAAAGCATTAAGAGCCATAACTCGATACAATGGGCATTATTTAAGGCAAATCATATGTTTTGCACCTCAACATTTTCATTAACGAGGTAAATGTTCGAGACTTTATGCAACTTTTTGTTACACAAACATTCCAAAAATCAACCCAGAGACCGTTTTTGTATTTCCAATGTTGGCGTTTTTCTACTTTTTCTAGGATAGTTTATGTAACTCTGGTGTACTACGTGAGCTATTTTTGCACAAATTTTTTTGGAAAGGCAAATTTTACACAAAATTAGAACATATAGATTCTCACACAGTTATAAATAAACCACTATCTTATAATCATCTTTGGCAAAACTTGAACCCACAACCTATTAGTTATGAATATAATCATCTCATGGATATCATAGGACCAAAGGTCCATCTTGTTGCGAATATAACCATCTCATGGAGACCACTAGACTAAAGGCTCATTACGTTTTGCACATTTTCTATAAAGAATTACAAGTGAATGAAATTTCACTAAAACTATCTATAATGTTAGCATTTATATTTAATATGAAGTGATGGTCGCTTATATGACATGAACCTTGTTTTCTTGTAATAGATAGTTGTAGATAAAAAGTAGGCTTAGGAACTAGTTTAATCTAATAAGTTGCGATTGGGCTTATTATTAATATTATGTTACTTAGTATTGTAAAGGCCCAAACTCTAGCAAAGCCACCAAGGCCCAATAGGGCGTTTCCCATTGTATAAGAACGAATACACTCATTTGTGAGGGTGTGTAAGTGTGTTTACTATGTGAAAGATTACATTCATTACCATTTCTCTCTCTACTTTCTCTCTAAACTTCTATACTATTGATTGTGTAAATGATTACCATCTAATAAGGAAAACCTACATAACTTGAAAAATAAGATTGATAAAAGATAATGTTTTAAAACCCTGCTCGACCCTCGGCCGAACCGGTCCGACCAGTGATCGATGATGTTACCGGACCATTGTTAGGCCGTTTTTTGAAGATCGAGGACCCGGATTGAACTGTCGGGTTTAAGCCGACTCGGGTAGAACCGGTTCATAAGAACCGGCCGGTTTTTACAGTTTTATTGTTAGTGACTTGTTGACCCCGGTATAGGAGATAATGGCGAGGATGAAGACTAGGAGAAAGATCACAAAAGTGACAAATGTGAGTGGGAGCATGGACGGAACTATGTAGGGCAGGGGAGAGCCTTGACCCATCCAAAATTTGCGACACCTAGTGTAATTATTATAGGTCTCTAACTCCTAAAATAAATTCGGCCCCTAAAAAATATGTTTCCGTTTATGATTTTCAAACCCCTTCTTTTCAAACAAACCTTGTCAAACACAAATCCAATCCAATCCAAAGTGGGGAAACGTTAACTTAGACAGCGTGAATATTTCAACTAACGCAAATCCAATCCACAGTTGAGGGGTTTTTGACAGTGTGAAAGATGCCTTGCCTGAATATTTCAACTAACGTTAACTTAGACAGCGTTGACACGTCATCCATCCTCTCTGAAGCCACTTCAGCCGTCGCTAAACTCATCGGAAAACCAGAAGCGGTATAATACTCTCTATCTCTATATGTTACAACTACTAAGTGCCAAAAAATTCTTTTTTAATATTTGTATCGAAATGAAACTCTCAAATTTCTTCTTGATATGATAACTTTTTGATGTGGCTGGGGTATTTTGGTAATTGTTAAACTGCTTAAGCATTACCAAAAGGGAGATTTGTACACTCAAAGAAATGATTGGTATGTGAGGGTATAAATGTCCAAATATAATAATTTGAAGTGTACCAATCATTTCTTTGAGTGTACAAATCACCTCCCTTAACAAAATGTATTATATCATGAAGAAAATTGAAAATTTTAATTCTCTATTTTGTTTTTTTCTAAAACAAGGGTTTTTATCTCTAGAGAAGTGTTCAAATATTAGAAAACTTGTTAAGATGATAAATTTTTGAAAAGTGAAACTGCAATGGATATGCAAAATGTGCAGAGATAATTGTGAATTGCTCTTTCAAAATTCCACTTATTGAATATATGAAATTTCTATGAAAAGTTGTGACTAAACAAGTTTTCTATTTTTCAATTTTCTTTTGAAAAATTTCTTAGAAAAGTGAGATTTTTTCACCAACTAAACGCACCCTAAAATTTTCATTTTGATAACAACTTCAAACTGATTTAGACATTCTTCAGTTTTATGTTGCACCTAAGGATTTTTTTGTTACATGTTTAATGAATAAACCTCTTTTCCAAGTTGAATTCGAGTTTATGAGCGATTAGAAAACATTTTTGTCTAAAGTTGTGTCTTGTTCTGTACTTTTCGTATGCCAGCTTAATAAATTTGGATGAAAACTAGTTACTAAAGATGTGAAGGTTTTGTAGTTCATGTGGAATTTGGAGTGGCTGTTTTCTTTCTTTCCAAACACTAGTTGTGCTACAATAAATACCATGGTTATTCGGAATGAAAATAAACAACAATAACTCTTAATAGCTGCTTAAAGTTACAATTTTAATAAATTTTGCAGAACCCCAATGCTGAAGTCTTTACCGCACCACACCCTTGGCCTCCATATTAGCCTTCTGTTCTATTTCCTTGGTACCATTTTTGGCTGTTATGTTGTCATGAGGAAATATAGATAGATATTATACTTTTTCTAATAAATACTTGAGCAACAAGACTATAGTTTATGTACTTATTCTCGTTATTTTTACGTCCAATTTTCCTCAAATTAGATGACATAAATCATCATTAACGGTTTAACATGTCAATATTTTATACCAACAAAATTTTCTTTACCTCGTTGTATGTCCCATTTAACCGTCTGAGATACTTTACTTTATGCAGTGATAGAGAAAATGATCTCCTTGGTATGATTTTGAATGATAAATATATCTTTTGGAGTATGTTATTGCCTTATTGGAAACGTGTCAAATCTTAGTCATACATTTATCTATTCTGCCATGGCTTAAACATCATCACCTACTGAGATTAATGGAATGAAAATAGAAAATATCCAAGTCTTAAATGTGAACAGCCCTAGCATTTGTGTCATTTAAGCTGTAATTTTCTTAAGAATGCTTATGGAACATGAGATGCACTGTTTAATACGTGTTGCAGCTATCTTATGTTCTCATGAATTTGTAACTTATTTTTCATATCTAAGTTGTAAGAATTCCAAAAAACAGTTATTGCTTGTGCCTCAGACAGTTGCTTTGTACTTGAAAATCCTTATTTATTTGAATTGTGAAAACTTGATCTTGATTGTCTCTAATATCATCACGACCTTTAAAATTATGGCTTTTCCTATTCGACAGTATGTGATGATCGTGTTGAAGTGTTCCATACCAATTGCTTTTGAGGTACCAAGAGCCAGCAGCCTACGGTGAGTTACTGTCAATTGAGGGCTTAATGCTAATGTAAACAAAAGTTGAGTGCTGCAGTTATGGAAATTCTTGAGACCAAGCTTTCGGTTCCAAAATCGCGATTCTTCCTGAAGTTCTACGACACCAAGGCAAGTTACTCTCAGCATCTTGATATTCTAGAAAGAATGTGTCATTGTCTTTTCTCATTTCAGTTTTCCTGTGTATTTAGGCCCATCAAAGTCAAGAACACGCACAATGTCTGCATGCTTTACACCAGTCCTAGTCTTACTAGATCATGTAAAGCACCCTCCACTATTTTAGAATCAAGAAAAGCATTTACAAGCCTTTCAAATGCTCCCTGCATCATTCAAATGAATGCAACTTTTGACTGAACACATAGTTAAGGACTTAATGTTATTTATCACCAAAAGTGTAACTTAAGAGCGTTTAATTATAATCGCGTAAACAGTGCTCTTACAATACTAATCTAAACCGTGAATAAAGCAATTTAGGAGGTTTGTATGCGGTAAAATAGACCTTTGGCTACTTTCAACCCATGTGACCCGCTTCATTTTTCATGATCTCTTTGTTGTCCTATTCGAGATATGACACAACCCAAATCGATTTACCAAATATGGGTCGATATTAGTATTTACCACTTCACCACTTCCAACTTAAATCAGTGTCAACCATATTTTCTACAAATGAAATCAGTAAATGTCCATTTTGAATTGAAACCTGTGGAAGAAGGAATGTGTCACTTGTATAACCAAGGTTATTTAAATGGGTGGGTGATCAGGTTTCATTTCCTCTGTTGATGTAAAAGAATATGGTATACCTTTATATGAGGGTGTAGAGAGTTTTCTTTGAAAAGTTCTTTGAAAGTTTCATCCTTCTATTTTCAAAGTCCTCTGATATATGTTCGACTTGTGACTATTTTGATATTGTCTTCCTTTTCTTTTGATATTGTCTTCCTTGTCTTGATGCCTTGTTTTCTGTTTTGCAGGGTTCCTTCTTTGGATGGAATGGCTCCACCTTCTAAGCTTCATTATTGTGTTACAGCTGAAGTTGCATAGGCAAGAACTTCATCCGTGATTGGTAATTTTAAACTTCAAGTTCTCTTGTTATAAACGGTGGATGTCATGAATCTCATGTTTGAAAACATTGTGCTGTATTGGTACATTTAATAATATTAAATCTCATTAGTTACTGGTAAGCTATTTTGCTCTTTTAATTATGGTGGTTAGCTTTTTGTGACTCACTTGAGTCAATTCGTTTCTGACGGCCAATGAGATGCCCTCAAAAAAAATTTCAGAATTGCGTGCCATAAAACCTGGTGTCAAATTATCAGAGGAAACATATCTTCAATTTCTTGGTGTTGATTATATTAGTGGAATTATATAATCTTCTATTATGATGATATGCAATTCTAGCTCTTAACTTATGTTTTGATGTAGAAAATCATATTACTCTAAGCGTTGATAACTATAGAAAGACGTGTTTGTCAATGGACTTGATTATTGTCGATGACTTGGACCTTCAACCAACACGAGACCTTTGACCATTCTTAACTTGAGACTGTCCCAGATTATATTGTGATTGGCTGATTGTAATGGAAATAGGAAAATATCTTCTTACTATTAATCATCATGACCTTCTTATGTTGTCTATAATATTAGAGGAGATCAAATCTTAAAAAAATGTACGTCTTCTTAAAAAAACTCCAAATGAAACTTATGTAGATTTTGTTCCTGGTGTCCTTTGACAGAATCGTGCACGGTTGGTATAATTTGCCAAATTCATTTCAACTTTAATTGATTTTGTATATACTTATGTAGGTTACGCCACTCAAAACAAACATTCCTGAATTTAACTACAAAATACAAATTCAAAATCTCTAGAAAATACAAATTTTAAAATCACAATATGATAATGGCGTCTTCAGTGATATTGGAATTTTTCTAGCCTTAAAGCGTTAGGGTGGACCACATTATGGTGCATTTCATCAATTAAAAGGAAACATGGACCGTTTTTTATTGTGGTAGATAAAATATTAATAGTGGGGGCAATTTCATATTTCCTCACCTTTTGGTTGGAAATTTCATATATACCCAAACATGCATTAAAAACATCAGACATTACGATTCAACAATCAGACTTTGATATATGAAATTAATCATGAAATTAATCCTTAATAGTGGGTGAACGAACATGTATGCTGATATTGTGTCACTCATGCTTCATCACATCATCTCCATTTGATATTCTTTTGAGGCAGCACTGAAATATATTTTGAATATTCTCGTCAACAAATTGCAAAAGGCTAATATACGCAGCAGACCCCACATTTCTAAGAAGACTCTCTCAGGTGGGTCCCCCTTGCTTTTGCTTTTTTTTTTTTTTTTTTTTTTTTTTTTTTAATTGTGTGTAGTGTGTTTAACAGATTTAATTGTGAATATCAGATAACAGATTTAATTCAGAATGTTTTTATATGATAAACAGATTTAATTCACAGTATGTTTTTATACGATAAACAGATTTAATCAGCAGAAATGCTTTTATATAATATTTATTTTACGTTACGCTTTTAATTGTGTGTTTGTTTCCATTTAATTAAACAATAACAATAAAACATTAAACAAGAAACAACAATGTTTTCAATATTACAACGCTCACTCCACACGAAGATTATTAACGCCATCTATGTCTCACAGTAGATTCCACTCTACCGACACGCGCGATCAACCTGACACTTGCTGCCCCAATGACGCCCAACGCCTTTATTTTGCTCGCAACAAAGTCTTTTCACCAATAAGACGTTGATCGTCAGATCTTTAGTCATAGCTTGAGATCAAGGTGAAGAAGAGGCTTCACCAAAGTACTTTTGTTGAAATATTTCCTTCCACACGAAGTATCGACACCCATAGCCTTTAGCCCCGGTCGTTAATGACTAAACAATTATAAGAAATGTATTCTAAACAAACAAGTTATTGATATATTTACGCAAATAAGCAAACGCTTAATTATTTACCTCGGAAAGGACACGATAATACTGCACCACAAGTATGGTACCATGGGATGTTCTTTCAATTATTAATCCACGCCGACAACGACACAAGTAAGGATTGTTGTCAGATCCCGCCAAAAGAATTTCAGATAATTATTCACAACATAAATTATTAATATGATGGTTCACAAAATTAGAAGCTTCAATACATAAATAACCAATCTTGTTATAGATTAATAGTTGATACATGGTTCACAAAATTACAATATAACTAGAAACTAAGATCAATCACGCCTGGCGCGTAGTCGCCCAATGATGCCGCCATCCGTCCCACACGAGACTCTAACTCAAATGCGCCTCTCAATCCGTCTAATCTCTCGCCAGACTGCCAACGCGAGACGGTCAGATCAAAAGATGAGGAAGAACCGAGGACGGTGTATAAAAGTGTCCTCATCGCACTGGAGATATAGCCGAGAGGAGGCACATAAGATTGTGAAGAAAGCACATAACTGACTCTCAACACGAGCGGGGTGTGGTTGACACAATGAATGTCCCTCCATCGAATGTCATCCGATTCTCAGAATAAAACACGAGGAAGAACCGAGCAGAGCGTAAATCAGAATAAAAGATGACGAGTCGCTTGCTATAAATCAAGAATCGCCTATACATGTTGTGTCATTTACAATATAAATCAAGAATCGCCTATACATGTTTTGTCATTTACAATATAAATCAAGAATCGCCTATACATGTTTTGTCATTTACAATATAAATCAATAACTGCTTTCTACGTATGTCTAAACATCCTCCGTCGCTGAGCAAACACATGTTCCCATGGCGCTGCCTCGGCATTTCTATAATGTTCCATTGCGGGTGATTATACGGAGTGGTGAGTCTTCATCAAGAACCGCAAGAACGGTGAGCACAATCGTTGTTCCCACACGAAGAATCACAACCGGAGACAATATTTCTCCGAATCGGAGAACCTCTCAATGAAGACACAAAATAGATTGTGAATTGGTTATACATACAATAGGACGGTTAAGAGTCAGAGCAATAACCACTCCCATTTCTCGCATACTCATCCAATAACGCCGGTGCCGCACTCTAAACCAATTCATCAAGTTACGTAGATGTAAATAAATTACCCCACATTCCTCGTAATCTTCCTCGTGATTGTCTACCTCTTCCCCGGCAAGAGCTCAATTCGGGCCACATTTCTTCATGAAGGCCAAGACCTATGGCAACAACCGATAGCCACAATTTCCATCACCTCCACGTTAAAGATCCCCATGATCCAACGCCGGAAAAGAGTCGGAATTTCACCATACAACCTTCGCTAAAGTAACTGAACGCATAAGTGGTGTCTTAAGTCGCCTCGCTAGGTCCTTCGTTAGGTCTTTCGCTTAAGTCTTGGACGTTAAGGCTCTCTCACATAAGAACCGTGTCTCAGATTCTTTATTTACTCGGGACTTTTTAGGTTTTGTAGCTTCATGCCTTGCTGGGGTTCTTCGCTCAAACCGGAGATTTGGTTTAGACTTTGATTTGTTATCCTTGCGCCGGACGTCCACGATTACTTTCTTTAATGTAAGGTTGTTGGGTGACATGATTCAGAGCGATATACCGAGCATGTTTAATATATTTTTTTGACAAACGACGATGCTCGTATAAACACTTTGAATTTTCAGACGCCATCTTGACAAGAAAATATTCAGCTCTTCGTGCCCTCGAGGCTCTCGAGGATATTCAGCTCATCAGCTCTTGAGTATTTCGGACAACAGCCGTGGAACGCTTAGTGTTCTCCAAAATTATCAACAAAATCAAGCGGAATTGGCAATCCCAGATTCGAAAAAGGAACTAGTTAAAATTATCGGTATTGACGGAAGAATAACTTGATAGGCATAAATTTTAAAGTACATACCGCTTGCTTGAAGCCAATACAGTTGGTGATAGCATGGTAAACCATACACTAATCAAGATCTCGATGACCACATGCATGCGGGTCAACATCCCGCTTACTTTCTCGCGAGTATGAGCCTTAAAGCATCCATTGAAACATTATACCGCAATTGTTAAACAGTGCTCTTACAAGCATGCGCTTGATTTTGCTTATATTCAAAGAGGCTCAGATCGCAGCTTCTTGCGCAACTATAATCTTGTCGACCGAACACAACAACGTGTCTAAGCCGGACTGTGTGGAGCCCAAGTATAACTTCAACAATGCAGGTTGACCCTCAACTCTACATGTTGTTGTCTCGCCGGTCGCGATATTGATCGGTAATGTACGACACAAACATGCGATCGTAATCTCGCACCGCCCACGAAAATACCGGAAAACATCCGAGAAAACAAAGAATTACTAAAGTGAGAAAACAATCCGAGTAGTTATTTATTAAATAATAATAAAAATGTATTATTAAATAACAATTCGAGTACCATTTTTTGGACCAATAAACCACGAGGTGCCGATAATAATGCCTCGAACACTTCTTCGGCCTGAGTCAGTAATCATCGAATCCCATGTCAATCTAACGGACTCAAACTCCTTTAACGTATCGAACTGTGGTTCGCAATGCTTTACCACATTTTGATTGATATGCCATCGGCAGAGTAACTGTTAGCTTGGGAATTCTTTCACATGCCCCAACCAACGCTAAATCTCGTCGGTGACGATAACCCGCGGGTAGTATTGTTCTTGTATCACCAACTTAATACATTCCAACACCCATTTGAAATTTGGCTTTTTTCCTTGTCCAAAAGCTAAACGCCATCGAGAATGTTGTGTTATGGGAGTAACCCCAACAACTATAAAGAATGGCGCTTAAACATGTTGGTGTTGTATGTGGAGTCCATCAAGATGATTTCTGACATGTTGTCCATGTGGCATATGACGTCGGGTGAACAAAAAATATTTCATCCATTTCATTTGTGTGGTCATTTATCCTAGGGTAATACGATAACCTTTACATCGCAAATGTACTAAAAGCAGTTGTATCGAGTCAAATCACCACGATCGTCGCGACGTATCTTTTCTTGTGCATTATACACCGCTTTAATCAGACACGTTATTAGGATCCATCTCTTTATTAAAGAAAGTATAATTCGTGGTGCTACACTGCTTTGTCATCCGCCTCACAAAACTAACTCACTTTCTTTTAATCGCATGGCCCGTGAAAACCATGCAACGAGTCTCGAAAATTATGATTATGCCCCGACACTTAACCTCAATATCCAACCATTAAAACGCTTTTATATATTTCGCTAGTAATCAATGGGCAATTACATTTGTCGGTACTAGTCTCGCCATCAAGTTCATCTTCTAACCCTTCACGTGAAGACGTCCCATGTCTAGAACACAAAAATTGACAGAGTACTTATATCCCCTATCTGCTTTACTTTTTCCAATAACAATAACAAAACCAATCGCTTCAAAGCAGAGATCGCACCCAATTAATTAAATCAACTTCAAAGATCCGAAACCTATACAATATAAAAACACAACAAATTTTTATTAATACATTTTCTTAAAAAAACTTTATAAAATACGTTTTCTTATAAAAACTTTTTTATAAAGACTTTTTATAAATTCTTTTTGTGAAAATATTTAAAAAATACTTTTAATAATTTTTTTTTGTAAATACAAACTTTTACTTGTAAAAACTTTTACTTTTAAAAAAAAGTTTATTAAAAAACGCTTTGTTAATAATTTACGCTTTAAAACGTTATTAAAAACGTTATTTAAAAAGTTTATTAAAAACGCGTTATTAAACGCTGGATATGTTGCGCTGGTTAACGTGTGGTTCTCGAACGATTACGTGTTCTTTCTCTACCCTTTCATCCCACATGCTTTGCAAGAGTTATCATGTCTCTCTCTCACTTCTCTCAAACGAAACTCTCTCTCTCACTTCTTCTCAAAAGTTTTAGATCTAAAGTTTTAGATCTAAAATTTTCTACCGGAAAATTGTGAGACCGTGGTGGTTACGTTTGTATCGTTGTTAAGTTTTTAGATCTAAACTTTTTAGATCTAAAACGTATACGTGGTGGTACTTGTGAGACTGTGGTGGTTACGCTTGTACGTTGTTAAGTGGTGAGGCTGTGGTGGTTTACGTGGTGGTACTTGTGAGACTGTGGTGGTTACGCTTGTATCGTTGTTAAGTTTTAGATCTAAAACTTTTTAGATCTAAAACGATAATGCTCTTGAAAAGATAATGAGGTTTGTTAAGAAAACGTAAAATTTTTGGTACTTTGAGGTCGTGGTGGTTTACGCTTGTAAAAAAGGTTTTTTTTTAGATCTAAACCTTTGTAAAAAAGGTTTTCTTTGTTTTTTAGATCTAAATTTTTTGGTACTTTTAAGTGTTTAGATCTAAAACTTTTTTTAGATCTAAATTTTTTTTTAGATCTAAACCTTTGTAAAAAAAAAGGTTTTCTTTGTTTTCTTAAAAATAATTAGATGTTGGTGATGATGTGGTGGTTACGTGGTGGTACTTGTGAGACTGTGGTGGTTACGTTTGTACGTTGTTAAGTGTTTAGATCTAAAACTTTTTTTAGATCTAAAACCTTTTTTAGATCTAAAATTTTTTTTAGATCTAAACCTTTGTAAAAAAAAGGTTTTCTTTGTTTTCTTAAAAATAATTAGATGTTGGTGATGATGTGGTGGTTACGTGGCGGTGCTTGTGAGACTGTGGTGGTTACGTTTGTACGTTGTTAAGTTTTTAGATCTAAAACTTTTGATGTTGTGATGTACTGGTGATGCAGTTTTGGTTACGTATGTTTCTTTGTTAAAAAAAAGCTATTTTTAAGTTTTTTTTTAAAAAATCATCATTGCTTATTGTTTGTTGGTTTTTTTTTGTGTTTGCCTCGCATAGGACGACTTTCATGGGCAAAGCCCATGTTATACTTGGCGTGCACCCCACGCTTTCCTTGGCATTATCGGATGGTAAAGTGATTCACTTTGCAATCAGAATGAAAAAACTTTGTTTTATATAAAAAATTTCATTATCGATGGTAAAGTGACCATTCAAGGTCATTTTGCAACTTTAATGAAATAAAAGGTAATGATGATTTTTTTAAAAAAATTAAAAGAGTTTTGGCGAGGCAAACCGAATTTGCGTACCAACATGAGCTATAAAGATAATAATCGAGCCTTTGATAAGTTGTTTACCTCTTGTGTGTTAAATGGTGAATTAGACATGGTGGTTGATTGTTGTCGCTGATCCGACCACTAGTTGTTGATCCGACCACTGATTGTTGTTGTTGCTTTCACCGGGATTATATGGGGTGCCCGCTTAGGATTATGTTGTTGTTTGTGTTGTTTCGGACCACCGTATTGTTGTTTGTGTTTGCTATCACCCGATTGTTGTTGGTGGTGTTGGTGTTGTTGCTTTCATATGGGATTGTTGTTGGTGTTGTTGTTCATATGGGGTGGTAACTTGTGAGAATCTTAGTACTTGTGAACTTTTGAGAATCTTAGTACCGAATGTGAACTTTTGCAAGTGGTAACTTGTGAGAATCTTGTTCAAAACGTGTTACTTGTGTATCTTGTGAAACCCGTGAATCTGCGAGTCTTGTGCTTGTGCAGATTTGTGAGGCTTGTGCGCTTTGTGAGGCTTGTGCATTTGTGAGGCTTGTGCGCTTTGTGAGTGCAGCTTTGTGCCTATGTGAACTGTGGATCTGTGCGCTTTGTGACTAAAACTTTTCCGAGGCGATGATGAATTTTGAGCCTAAAACTTTAAAACTTTTGAGGCGATGATGATAAAACCGAATGGACGGTAAAGTGAGATCTAATCTCACTTTGCAACCTTCGGGTTTGAGCCTAAAAACTTCAAAACTTTCCGAGGCGATGATGATAATGGACCGAATGGACGGTAAAGTGAGATCAAATCTCACTTTGCAACCTTCGGTTTGAGCCTAAAACTTTCCGAGGCGATGATGAAAACCGAATGGACCGAATGGACGGCAAAGTCAATAAAACTTCTCGAGCCTCAAATATTTTTCAACTACGATTTTTGAAAACTTTAAAACTCGAATAAAACTTAGTAAAACCGAGAATCAGAAACTAAAACAAAAATAAGTTGTAAAACCAACTTGTTGAAATGTAAAACCAAAACAACACTTGTAAAAACACATGTACAAAAAGCACTCAAAAAAACTTGTAAAAGTAAGTGTTATAAGTGGTAAATAATAAGTTGTAAAAGACTTGGCACGGAAATCGAGAAATTAATCATTACCAATGATGATGAGTGTCTAAATACTCATCATTTTTATCTGTGTTAGAACCAAAACATCCGAAAACACTTAGAAACACATCAAAATAATAAAATATCACAAACAAGTGTTTTATGTGTTTTAAATGCAAAACATCAAAACTGTGAAAAACGTATCAAGTTTGCATAATTGGCGCTTTAGTCCCCAAGTTTGAAAATTTGTCAAAATCAGTCCTGGTCATTCCAAAACTTGTAAAATATCATTTTAGGTCCATGAGATTCAAAAGTTGTTCAAAATAATCCTTTGAAGTTTAAAATCACAAAATTACAACTTTGGTCCTCAACTTTGAAAAGTGTCAAAATTAGTACCTAAGGTTTTAAAAATAAGAAAATAATCAAAATAAACCTTATACTATTTATAAATGGCAATATTGGTCCTTCATGATAACTTTGGAGAAAAATTACAAGTTTGGTCGCTAGAGTTACAAAATTGGCAATTTTAGTCCTGGACTTGTAAAATGGAAATTTATGCAATGTTGGTCCTTATACTATTCAATTGTGGCATAATTAGTCCTTGTAATAACTTTAGAAATGTTACATGTTCAGTCCTCTAAGTTTGCAAATTACACATTTGGTCCTTGGGTTGTATTAATAACAAACCAAACGGATCCTCACTATTATCCAAAATCCAATCCATTATCCATCTAACCCACCCAAGCCCAACAAGCCCAATCCAATACCGTTATTAACCAAAACCACTCGGTCAAACGGTCAAACCTCCCAAAACCACTACTACAGACATCTTCCTCACATCCCCGCCAAACCGTAAACCGGTGATGGTTTTTCCTCCTTTTCAACACTCCACCTCACCTTTACACCATTACTAACTCCACCTCCACATCAATCCAAATTTCTTTAATTGAAGAAACCCGCTCTTGACTATTTTGCGCCAAAATCCAAATGGACGGATATGATGGTTTTGAAGAATTCAATGGTTGGATTGTGGTGGGAAAGACTCGTAGATGTCGATGAGTAGTAAAAGAGCTTTATATACAAGCTTGGTGCGGTTTAGAAGACAAGTAGTGTAGCTTAGTTTAGTATAGGTCGTTTAGTGTAATTTTAAATTCCAGTAATTTAAAGTTTCCAAGTACCTTTTAAGCAATCTTAATGCATTGTGCATCTTTTGAAGCAATCAATTTCAATTTTCGATTCGGTTTTCATGTTATGCAAATTTCACTTTTGTTTAAAATCTTAAAGTATTCTAATGATGTTGCTAGTTGTTAGTAAGAATCGAATAAGCCCACATAAGCTTCCGTAAAGCTTATTGAGCTTTTATTAACCTTAAAACTCGCTTAGTTACAAAAGAGAAAAATTCCAAAAATACAAATAAATTAGCAAAATTCAAAAATCACAAGAGATGAAGAAGAAAGTCAAGCAGTTTGAATCTTTGGATGGAATGTGTTAGTGAACCCTGTGGAGGTTCTCAGGATCTGTTCTTTGTGCCTTGTTCTCACTTTTCGCTTGGAATCGCTTGTAAGCTCTTTTAAGCTATTTTAGCATTTCACTATTTGGTTTGCTCATTAGTTTAATTCTCTGCTTGTTCATGTTCATTAATCATAGTTAAGTAGAATTAAGTGTTAAAACCAAGCATTTGCTCTTTTTAATGTGTAGTTTATAAAATTTTATTGTAACAGCTTAAAATAGAATAGTTGCCATATTTGAGTTTCATGTTATTAGCATTGTTGTTTCTTGGTTATTTAGTCTTATATTATGATGATATAAAGTCCAGAATCCCTAGCATGGTCCAAATCAAGATTTTGCTTTGAAAAGTATCAAAACAAATTTCTAAAGGACTGTTTGATTTGTTCGATTAATCGAGTTAAAGGTCATTGTGTTGTTGTCTATACTTGATACATGTCACACTATAGTCTAAGAACTCGATAACCAAAGAAAACCAAAGGGTCATTTGCATAAAAGTCAAATCACTCTTTAATCTCACACCATTTGATCATGTTAGGAATGAGAGTATCAAACTCACCACAAGAGTTCATAACTTGTTAACTTAGCATAATTTAATCTCACTTTAGCTTAATATTACCTAATCGGTTAGTAGATTTAAGTTAAAATTCAGCTTTAGTCAACTTAGATCATTTCTTAAAAGTCAACATGGTGCCCCGTGTACGCCAGATCCATCTTGATAAGCTCACAGATAGCTTGTTAGTTGGCCTTACCTTGTGACTTTTAGCTTTTGTGTAGTGACCTAGCCCTTTTAAAGTCCCAAGCTTTAGTTTTCACTTTGCGACTTGTTAGATAAGCCCGCATCAAGCTTAAACTTTGTCCCATTTTGGTGTTAATCGCATAAGCGCTAATCGGTCTCTTTTCATAAGCCCTCATAAGCTCCTCGGTGCACCCCATAGTGTGAGCTTTGGCTTTTGAGTAGGCCACCACCCCACTTGTTGCCTTAAGGTTTGCTTTGAGCTTTTGAGCTTATGCTCTCACTTATTTTAGCCTTGAACATCTCGCAAGTCCGCTTGTTTCATAGATTAAGTTATTGTGCTTATTAGCTTATTAGAGCTTTTCAAGATGTTTCTTTGTTCCTTTTAGCTTAAATTAAGTAGCTTTAGCTTATTGCTTCTTATTTCGCCTTTGTTTTCAATCGTTGAGCTTATTTGAGCTTAAAATCCCAAATAAGCTCATTTTCTTTCTTTTTAAATGTTGAGATTAATAAGTCGTTACAGAGCTTATTAGTGGTTGTCACAAAAGTCACAGTTGAATAAATTGCTTATTTAAAGGTGCTTAACAAGTTTGTAAAAGAAATTCGAAAAAAAATGTTTTGCAAAAGGGGAGGTGGGTCGAACCCGAGACCTCTCCCTTATATGGGTGATAGTGGGGTACTGTAACCATTGCGCCTTGGGACTTTCTCGTTATTTTCTTACAAAACTAATCCTTTATATACGCTTTATCATTTAAGCTTATTCGAGCTTTTTAGCTTATTTCTAGCTTATCCAAAGTAGCTTTTTCCGTTTCTTATTTTTATTAAGTCTCAGATTAATATTAAGTATTTTCGTAAAAGTTGAGATTTTTATAATAAGTTTTAGTATTTTAAACATTTAATTAGTGTTTTATAGTATTTAAATCATAATAAATAAAATAATAATCTAAAAATATAAATCTTTTTCTAAAATTTTCTTTTATCAAATAGTAAGTAAGAAAATTAGTTTTACACTTATAGGCCTTTTATTTCATAAAATTTACGTTTTATTTTGCGCCCAAGCGCCATTTTCGTACATAACGCTGCTTTCATTTTAAATAACGCTTTTAAGTAATTTAAGTTTACGCTTTGATTAAAATAGTTTATTTAAGTTATTTTGTTTTATAAAATAAACGCTCATCGATCTATAAAAATAGTGATAGCGTTTATTTAATAGATTTTAACTTTTAATCTTTTAATTTGCATTTAAGTCACTTTAATTTGTAAATCTTTTCTTTAGGTAATTATCCATCCAAATCCTCATCGATCACTATCATTAGTGATCATTCTATCATCTGAGTTGTTTAAACACCAATTCATCCTCCGTGGGACTTAACGACCCGTGAATTCACTATATTCCTCGATCTTAAATTGAATTTGTGTTTAAGCGGCTTTTAAGTCTTTACGGTTAGCCATTCACAAGTGGTTAGCTTGTGTGATTAGACTTGACTGTTTAGCACATATCAAATTTTGGCGCGGCGGGAGGTCAGAAGCGTGTTTTAAGCATTTCCGCATCTGTTCTTGCACATATACCACCTTTGTAAAAAGTTTTTGTAAAGTTTTCAAAATCACAAAGTTCATTAACACTTTTTCTAAAGTGTTAACAAAACCAAAAATATTTTCATTCTTTGTTTTTATGGCATGTTTTTCAAAAACCCAAAAATATTCATCTTTACCCTCTTACCCTTTTTGATTCTTTATTCCTTTACCCTCCATCCATTTGATTCTAACTTCTTCTATTCTCATGGAATCTCTCGACTACGACGAACTGGAACAAGTTGAAAACTTCCTATTTTATCACAAATGTCAAGAATTCGTGTTGTTCGTGAAGATCCATTGATTCTGCGTAGGAAATAGAACGAGAAACCAAGGTGACAAAGGACCGGTACTTTCATCCGATAATGGAGGTGCTAACACGTCCAACCTACGGTTATCCAAAGATCTAATCCTCGATTGCTCCTAAGTCGCCTAAAATTGATCCTACACTTTCACGATTTACGGTTAAAAGCAAACATGCGTAATTTAGACCGTGACTAGTAAGAATGACTTGCCTAAACTTCACATTTCTCAAGAACCGTAACCGGAGACCATAACGAAGTAGTGGAAATTGCTAGCTCTCGAGCACACCACTTGTCCCACCTCCGGATTTTTCAAAATGTTCTTTGAATCTTAATAGTCATTCGATCACCATGTTGGTTTTGATGATTCTTTGAATGAACCGATTCCTTCTCATAACTCTCAAATAGAATCGTTTATTCCTTGTGTCGGTTGTGGTGAGCCTCTTTATGGTTCACCATGTCATTGTGTACGTGTGTACAAGTGTGGTAATGATATTCGAACGGAGTTGTTTGTTTTGTGGTTCGAGGAATTCATTTGATTATGATCCTAATCCGAACTCATTTAACGACCCTCAAATTTTTCTAATTACCCACCACACCGACATATCTTCATATAATCAACAATAATCTTGTGAATTTTGTGGAGGTCCTCACCAAGGATTTGAGTGTCAATCCGAAACACGCTTGTCTATGAACAGTTTTCGGTGATGCTCGTAACTTTGGATATGACCAATATCCATATGATTCACCAATCCAGCTCACAGCTTCATCATGAGAATTGTGGAGGTCCCCATTTTAGCTCGATTGTCAAACAGGAATCCATTTCCTTGTAACAATTACGACTATCCATATCACGACCAACCTCCACAAGGTTAAATGACTCAAACTCCTCAAAGAAACTCAACAAGACACTTATCTAGAGCTTATGGAGTCGGTGAAAAGAACCGAGGAGTTGAGTAAGACAAAGATTTCATAATGTCCCCGCTTTTCTTGTGTATATTGTGGGGTCCTCATGATGATTATCAATGTCAACCTTCCGGTTTTGACAAATCCACTCCCACAATGTCCCGTCATTCAAAATTCACATGAGAAATCCATGGAAGAATTGCTAGTCAAGAGCAGTTGCTAAAATAAATTCCCAAATTGCTTTTGAAAAGTCTATTAGGAATTGATTGCAAAAGAAAAGCAACCGATCTAGCTCTCAATTTCGTTTTATTCTCGATGATAGTGATGATGATGATACACTTGAAGATTCATCGATTCATCGATGGATATTCCAGCAGATTGAGATTCATTCTCATACAACCGCTATCACACCCGAGGTTCACACTCACTCTCTCGAACACGGGGACGAGCATCTTGACACTGCTTCACGAAAAGGAATCGGACGAATTCATAAAGTCTAGTGTTGAGGACCTTGTCCCAATCCCGAGAGAGTCACATGGAACTTTGACCATATGTGTGATATCCTTCCCTCTTGAGTGTTCAAAAGATCATTTGAGACTTTCTCCGATTTTAGCGATGATTGTAAATCTTATGGAGACATTGAGAATGTTGAGGCATCACTTTCACATTGTGATGTTGATCCTCTTTTTGAGGAGTTCACTGATGAACTCACTCACATCATTCCACTTTCATCGGAAAGTGATGATGATCTCTTTGATTTCAAAGCCAACCGAGGAGAAATTGAAAATCTCCTTTATAATGATCGTTCACTCACTTCTCACCCTAACAATCCAATAGAGAATGTTAATCACCTTGTTCCCGAAACATTCAAAACTACTTTCACCAATCCTCTATTTGAATTGAATCAATTCACTTGGATTTCTAACAATCCAATCTTTGACGAGGATAGTGATGAGGCCATAATCAAACAAGGGTTCACAAATTCACTTCATGTGAATGATTCTCTTCTGAGGAGTTCTCCTTTGAACTCAATCATATCATATCTCTACCGGAGTATGATAACTTCCATTTTGATCTAGACATAAATGATCTTTGTGTTCTGGAGGGAAATGTTCTCAACCATGAGAACTTGCTTGATATCAAAATCCCATCCCTCCCGCCCAGAATATGTCTTGATCAAATGAGCTTAAATGATGAAATTCATGATCCAGAAATCATGAATTCTCCAATGGATGAAAATGAGATAGTCATGATTTTCATCATGATTTTCTTTCTTTTCTTCACCTATCCCGTGGCTTCTCCTGTTCTTCACTCCTTCGGGAATGAAGACATTATCTTTGACCCCGGCATTTTCATTTATCATTTTTGAGCCGGTTCTATGTATATCTCATCGGTGTGGAACTTTCACGTACTTCAATGTTTATATAAACATCTTGAATGAAAGTCCGATGGAGATTGTCTCTTCCACTTACTTCCCCATGAACAAATTAATTCGGGGTCGAGTCAAGCTAGCGACTCGGTAATTAAAAACAGTAGCTAAACATGGGTTTTCACCCGTGTGTACCACCTAGTGTGGGGAGATGCCCCACATGTTGTATATAGATTTTGAAAATGAATGAAAATTGTAAATATTAAAAAGAGAATAATTGTTGTCTTTCTACACTTAGTTAATAATGTTATCTTTTACGTTCTAAGTTTCGCAATACAGTGGTACTTTGAATATTGAGGACAATATTCATTTCTAAGTGTGGGGGAAATTCGCTAATTTGATCATAAATGTACCCTTTAGTCCCTTTTTCCCCAAAATGGCCAAATTTTAAAATTTTTATTTAGTGGAAGTACTATGTACTAAACACAACAAATGGTAATCATCCACCATGTCTAACCCACATAAGGATTGGCTAATCCAGAGCAAACGGCTCTTGGTAAAGATATCTCAAACCGCTTATGGCTTGCAATTTGCCCAAAATTGTATGGTGTTCAACTCACCATATCTTTAAACTAGTGAAGAGTTGGCTAGCCCGCAAGTTTATGGCTTGTGGTAAAGGCGGTGGAAAAGCCATAATTGGTAATCACCACCAAATATAATATTGATAATTTATCTAAGAGTTGGCTAGTCCGTATGGTACGGCTCGTAAAGACAAATCAAACCGTTCAAACTTATGATTTGCTCAAAATCATTTGGTTATCATTGTACCAAGGTTCTTACTTGAATCAAACAATTGGCTACTCCAAAAGTAATGGCTTTTGGTAAAGAGATAAAATCCATTAACTTTTCATAAATCATTGCTAGGGACTAGCAATATCTTAGTATGGGGATTGATGAGTGTCTAAATACTCATCATTTTTATACTATCGTTAATGCCAAAACATCCGAAAACACTTAGAAACACATCAAAATAATAAAATATCACAAACAAGTGTTTTATGTGTTTTAAATGCAAAACATCAAAATCGGTGAAAACGTATCAAGTTTGCATAATTGGCGCTTTAGTCCCCAAGTTTGAAAATTTGTCAAAATTAGTCCCCGGTCATTCCAAAACTTGTAAAATATCATTTTAGGTCCTTGGGATTCACAAGTTGTTCAAAATAATCCTTTGAAGTTTAAAATCACAAAATTACAACTTTGGTCCTCAACTTTGAAAAGTGTCAAAATTAGTACCTAAGGTTTTAAAAATAAGAAAATAATCAAAATAAACCTTATACTATTTATAAATGGCAATATTGGTCCTTCATGATAACTTTGGAGAAAATTACAAGTTTGGTCGCTAGAGTTACAAAATTGGCAATTTTAGTCCTTGGACTTGTAAAATGGAAATTTATGCAATGTTGGTCCTTATACTATTCAATTGTGGCATAATTAGTCCTTGTAATAACTTTAGAAATGTTACATGTTCAGTCCTCTAAGTTTGCAAATTACACATTTGGTCCTTGGGTTATATTAATAACAAACCAAACGGATCCTCACTATTATCCAAAATCCAATCCATTATCCATCTAACCCACCCAAGCCCAACAAGCCCAATCCAATACCGTTATTAACCAAAACCACTCGGTCAAACGGTCAAACCCGCCCAAAACCACTACATCAGACATCTTCCTCACATCACCTCCAAACCGTAAAACCGGTGATGGTTTCCACTTTTCAACACTCCACCTCACCCTTACACCAACTAACTCCACCTCCACATCAATCCAAATTTCTTTAATTGAAGAAACCGCTCTTGACTATTTTGGCGCCAAAATCCAAATGGACGGATATGATGGTTTTGAAGAATTCAATGGTGGATTGTGGTGGGAAAGACTCGAGATGTCGACAGAGTAGTAAAAGAGCTTTATATACAAGAAAGTGCGGTTTAGAAGACAAGTAGTGTAGCTTAGTTTAGTATAGGTCGTTTTAGTGTAATTTTAAATTCGAGTAATTTAAAGTTTCCAAGTACCTTTTAAGCAATCTTAATGCATTGTGCATCTTTTGAAGCAATCAATTTCAATTTTCGCGGTTTTCATGTTATGCAAATTTCACTTTTGTTTAAAATCTTAAAGTATTCTAATGATGTTGCTAGTTGTTAGTAAGAATCGAATAAGCCCACATAAGCTTCCGTAAAGCTTATTCGTGCTTTTATTAACCTTAAAACTCGTTTAGTTACAAAAGAGAAAATTCCAAAAATACAAATAAATTAGCAAAATTCAAAATCACAAGAGATGAAGAAGAAAGTCAAGCAGTTTGAATCTTTGGATGGAATGTGTTAGTGAACCCTGTGGAGGTTCAGAGGATCTGTTCTTTGTGCCTTGTTCTCACTTTTCGCTTGGAATCGGTTGTAAGCTCTTTTAAGCTATTTTAGCATTTCACTATTTGGTTTGCTCATTAGTTTAATTCTCTGTTTGTTCATGTTCATTAATCATAGTTAAGTAGAATTAAGTGTTAAAACCAAGCATTTGCTCTTTTAATGTGTAGTTTATAAAATTTTTATTGTAATGCTTAAAATAGAATAGTTGCCATATTTGAGTTTCATGTTATTAGCATGTTGTTTCTTGGTTATTTAGTCTTATATTATGATGATATAAAGTCCGTAATCCCTAGCATGGTCCAAATCAAGATTTTGCTTTGAAAAGTATCAAAACAGTCTTCTAAAGGACTGCTTGGATTTGTTCGCTTAATCGAGTTAAAGGTCGGTTGTGTTGTTGTCTATACTTGATACATGTCACACTATAGTCTAAGAACTCGATAACCAAAGAAAACCGGTGGTCATTTGCATAAAAGTCAAATCACTCTTTAATCTCACACCATTTGATCACTGTTAGGAATGAGAGTATCAAACTCACCACAGTAGTTCATAACTTGTTAACTTAGCATAATTTAATCTCACTTTAGCTTAATATTACCTAATCAGTTAGTAGATTTAAGTTAAAATTCAGTTTAGTCAACTTAGATCATTTCTTAAAAAGTCAACATGGTGCCCTGTGCACAGTTGTGCAGTCCATCTTGATAAGCTCACAGATAGCTTGTTAGTTGGCCTTACCTTGTGACTTTTAGCTTTTGTGTAGTCGACCTAGCCCTTTTAAAGTCCCAAGCTTTAGTTTTCACTTTGCGACTTGTTAGATAAGCCTGCATCAAGCTTAAACTTTGTCCCATTTTGGTGTTAACTGCATAAGCAGTTAACTGGTCTCTTTTTCATAAGCCCCTCATAAGCTCCTCAGTGCACCCCATAGTGTGAGCTTTGGCTTTTTGAGTAGGCCACCAGCCCAGCTTGTTGCCTTAAGGTTTGCTTTGAGCTTTTGAGCTTATGCTCTCAGCTTATTTTAGCCTTGAACATCTCTGCAAGTCTGCTTGTTTCATAGATTAAGTTATTGTGCTTATTAGCTTATTAGAGCTTTTCAGTATGTTTCTTTGTTCCTTTTAGCTTAAATTAAGTAGCTTTAGCTTATTGCTTCTTATTTCGCCTTTGTTTTCAAGCTGTTGAGCTTATTTGAGCTTAAAATCCCAAATAAGCTCATTTTCTTTCTTTATAAACTGTTGAGATTAATAAGTCGTTTATGAGCTTATTAGTGGTTGTCACAAAAGTCACAGTTGAATAAATTGCTTATTTAAAGGTGCTAATGTGTTTGTAAAAGAAATTCAAAAAAAAATGTTTTGCAAAAGGGAGAGGCAGGGTCGAACCCGAGACCTCTCCCTTATATGGGTGATAGTGGGGTACTGAACCATTGCGCCTTGGGACTTTCTCGTTATTTTCTTACAAAACTAATCCTTTATATACGTTTTATCATTTAAGCTTATTCGAGCTTTTTAGCTTATTTCTAGCTTATCCAAAGTAGCTTTTTCCGCTTTCTTATTTTTATTAAGTCTATTAATATTAAGTATTTTCTCGTAAAAGTTGAGATTTTTATAATAAGTTTTAGTATTTTAAACATTTAATTAGTGTTTTATAGTATTTAAATCATAATAAATAAAATAATAATCTAAAAATATAAATCTTTTTCTAAAATTTTCTTTTATCAAATAGTAAGTAAGAAAATTAGTTTTACACTTATAGGCCTTTTATTTCATAAAATTTACGTTTTATTTTGCGCCCAAAGCGCCATTTTCGTACATAACGCTCGCTTTCATTTTAAATAACGTTTTAAGTAATTTAAGTTTACGCTTTGATTAAAATAGTTTATTTAAGTTATTTTGTTTTATAAAATAAACGCTCATCGATCTATAAAAATAGTGATAGCGTTTATTTAATAGATTTTAACTTTTAATCTTTTAATTTGCATTTAAGTCACTTTAATTTGTAAATCTTTTCTTTAGGTAATTATCCATCGAATCCTTACTTCGATCACTATCATTAGTGATCATTCTATCATCTGAGTTGTTTAAACACCAATTCATCCTCCTAAGTGGGACTTAACGACCGTGAATTCGACTATATTCCTCGATCTTAAATTGAATTTGTGTTTTAAGCGATTTTTAAGTCTGCAATGTTACGGTTAGCCATTCACAAGTGGTTAGCTTGTGTGACTTCTCGCATTTTAAGGGATTGTTTATATAAGCGAAAGTCAAACGCAGGACCATTTGTGCCATTTTATATTGAAGATTTACAAAAAAATTCTAAATTTAAGCCAGGGACTGTGTCTGTAAGGCCATTAATTGTGTCACAAATAGTCCCTAGATTTAACATAGTGAATGTTTTTGTAGTTGTAAATAACGGCAGGGGCGATTTTCGCAAATTTAGTTATTCTATTTGCAACGTAATTAAACTAGGGGGACATTAATGTAATTTTTATCTATCAAAGAGGCTATGAATTTTACTTAAGGATGGTTTCTAATAAAATACCTTTCGTGCAATTTTTAATAGATTATTTCTTTAAATGAAAGTTCAACGATAGACTATTGATGCCATTTTTCTTGAAGATTTACTCAATTCCATACCTGGTTTCAAATTAGAGGAATGTTATGGTAAAACTTCAATTAAAACGATGTGATAGAAAGCAACGTACGACTTATCATTGAACAATTATTTTCTCCTAAAATCGTATATATTAAATATTAAAATAAAAATAAAATTAGCAATTCATTGAACACCCTTTTGGAGTTTTACTAATTTAGACTTTTCATAAGCATTTCATCGCTCAACGCGCACACGTTATGCTTAATAAAACATTTCACTTGTTAGTTATATATATATATATATATATATATATATATATATATATATATATATATATATATATATATATATATATATATATATATATATATATACTAGATTTAAGCCGCCTAATGGGCGGGCATGTCTTATAGTTATCATTGACATAATTTGCTATAGCGAAAGAAGGTGGGTATCACAATTCTCAATTTCCGGTCATTTCTCATATTCCACATTTAGCATTTCATAACGGTTTGTGCATGGTTTTGCATTTTACAATCACACGTTATTTTCTTATTAAATAAACGTTATCGCGTGAGTTATTATTTTGAACATTTAATCTATTGCTTTTAAAAATGATCCCGATATATTTTTATACTTACATTTAGTTTATAAAACTATATTTTAAGTTTACCTAGTGTTTTAAATTTATTTTGTATATAAATCGTTAAATTTATATTATTACGGCTTTTTCTTAAAAACGCACGATAATTATTTTATCACTCAAATTTTACAAGGAATGTATTTTTACAATTTTTATTATCTCATTACATTCTACTTTGATATATTAAAAATCTCTTTTACCTAAAAGTTACCATTTACCTTACAAGTATTATTAACTACATACAATTACTTACATTTTTCTCACAATAATTACACAAGTATTTATACAAGTATATAAAAAAAAAAATAATAATAATAATTGGGAAAACATCCCCCCTAAAAACCGGCCATAGGGGGGGAGTAAGTCAAGGTTGGTAACAATTTTCTTTCATAACTAGACTTATACTCAAACTCTTTCAAGTTCACTCATTCATCTCAATAATTCACTAGTTATTAAAAATCTTCTCTCCTTGTTCCTCATCACCTAGAACCGGCCACCTAAAGGTGTTATCAAGGGATCATCAAAATTTTTCCAAGCTCAAGTATATACAATCTAGTATACACTCTTGTCTAGGTTTTGAAATAAAAACCTAGGGTGTTTAAGTTAATCCTTGTTCTAATCACCTCATCATATCACTAGTAAGCATCTCATGTTTATTTTCATCTTACATATTCATTTCATACTCATCTCATCATTTTTGAGCAAAAACATGCAAGACTTATTGTTGTTTATACCATTTTTACCATTGTTTTTAGAGTTCGATATATAAAAGTCATCCTATAATTAATCCCTTGGTATATATTGGTCTTGATGATGTTTAGGAACCCATGACACCCTAAGAAGGTGTATGGTAGGATTAGATTAGCTTTGGAGTTGATTTGAAGGGATTAGAATAGGTTTAGTACGAGAAAAACTATTTTCGATAAGTATAAAAGTGTTCTGTCCTTGTTTTGATTTTCTCGAAAATCCGACAAGAGGCAACGAATTTTTGGCCTTGATGTTTAGAAAATATACTTTAAAACGAATCCGTGGCCGCTTGAACGGATTAAAACGGAGTTATAACGAAGAAGTTATGAATTTTTCAAGATTGACGACGAAATATATAATTTCTGAAAATTCAGCAAGGTGTTTATGTTTTGTACGAGTCAAAAACGAGTCCTAAGCTTTACAAATTATTTCGACTTATCAAAAATATATTAGTATACCTTGATAGGAAGCTAAGGACGTATAATACGTAGAAAACGGATTTGTAACGACTAAAATATCCACGTTTTCATAAATTGCCGTAACTTTATTATTTTGGAGAACTAAAATATTGGAGAACTATTTTTGGAGAACTATTTTTGGAGAACAAAAGTGTTGGAGAACTAGTTTTGGGAGAACAAAAATATTGGAGAACTATTTTTGGAGAACAAAAGTGTTGGAGAACTAGTTTTGGAGAACAAAAATATTGGAGAACAAATGGAGTACTTTTTCTTATAAAAGTTAAAATTTCACAATAAATCATTACGAAACTATTGTAGGATGACATTTTGACGTAAACACTTGTAAAGTAATTTAAGATTGGTCAAGACGACAAAAGAGTATTTTTCGACGATAAGTATTATTTTCAAAACTCGCAAATGGTATAAATAACATACGAAATGCATGCATAACATTACATCATAACTCATTACATATCATAACATTCAATCTAGGTCGCGGATAGTCTCCGACTCTCACTTTCGTGCACTTCATTTTGTTAGCATATCAATCACACCAGGTGAGTTCATACCCCGCTTTTACTCGTTTAAATTCTTACAAACTATTTGGGGAAGATACATGCTTAAATACTTGTTTCACTCTTGCGAATACTCAAACCATTTATACAATTGTGTTACAATATACTTCTTATACACTTTGGACATTATGTGTGGTTTATTGCGATATGTGCCTTAATGTGCTAAACTAGTTTTCAATTATGCATCAACATACAAACTTTAGCAATCTGGTTAACTCCTCATGGAGCCGGCGGAGAGGTATTGATAGTACTATCGGTCGACGCCCACCCTTGGGTCCTTGATGACGCGACCGGGGTGAATATAATCTGTTATTCAATGAAACATAACAAACAATTTAGACTTGTCAAGAGGTTCATTATCGTGATTCTTTGCATTAAGTACATGTATATATCGTATGCACCTATGTCCTACTTACAAACAAGATTGACAATTCTATATTTTGGCAATGGGTTGTAAACACAAAGTTGCAAGTTTTGTATGGGCGGAACTTGAACCGAGTGGATTTACAATGCCTTTGTTTGCATAAACAATTTTGAAAGGCTTTACATTTCATCACAAACTTATGAACTCACCAACCATTGTGTTGACACTTTTAGCATGTTTATCTCGTGTCTTAAGGTGATAGCACTTCATGGAGCTTTTGGGTGCATGGCATACATTGAGTCTTGTGCTTTTAACAATTACCATTCGACATGTTTTGTAAACTTTTATGTATTATCAAACCTTGTGATTTCTTGTGGTGTAAACATTAACTTATTTATCGAATGGTAAACTTTTCAAAACGCCTCATTATAGAGGTCGTCAGATCCATACTTTGTGCTATGACGTTATACCCCAATGACACCGCCGTCTACGCGATATTTTGGGGTGTGATGATTGGTATCGAGACTTGGTTATAGAGA
Source organism: Chrysanthemum lavandulifolium (assembly GCA_022545495.1). Taxonomy (NCBI): domain Eukaryota; kingdom Viridiplantae; phylum Streptophyta; class Magnoliopsida; order Asterales; family Asteraceae; genus Chrysanthemum; species Chrysanthemum lavandulifolium. The sequence continues at coordinate 373,530 of JAHFWF010000109.1, forward strand.
ACTAGGTTGCATTTTAGTTCCTAGACTATAACCGCTTTCACGTCGATCCTTCGCTTCCTATTGCCTTACTCACTTTTCGTGCGCATATGTTTTCTTAAGTATTCCTTCTAGAACCACCTCATTAGATAACGTAGTTTCCTTGTACCAATGGGGAGTCCCAAAATCTAGTTGGGTCATCAAAGATATGGAGCTCAGAATGAGCACTTATCTAACTTGATCTCGTGACGCTCTTGTTTGATGAGATGCGAGATCGAGCTAAATAAGTGTTACTATAAAGTCGGATAGATTTGATGATTTTGCCCGAGGATGGGAGTTCTCTTGAGGATACTTTGGGAACTCACCGCGACTAAACCTCATAGAGACTTTAGCACCTAACGGAATTTCCTATACACCAGTGCGACTCTTCCTAGATACCTACCCTAAATTCCTCCTCCATCGCTTAGAATCGGATGATAGGCGGCTACCTATTTAAGTAACACCAATCACGAGACATGTATGCTTGGTGGTATGTACATGTGTGAAGTGAGGCAATTATAATTATGGTGGCCAACATAATTATAAATGCGCCACCACCACGTGGACATATGCGACCACCACGATACGTAGATCGATGTGGACACCTTAGGAACCAATTTGTGGCGTGATATTATATTTGAGGACGTTAAGTATAGACATTGGAAATTCAACGGTTCTTTCCTTGCGAGATCATGGCACCAAAGAGGGTAACACGCAGATCTTGGCCGAGGTGGTGCGGTACCAAGGGTGGAATGACGGTGGGCGTGGAGGTAGAGAAGGCGGTAACGACATGGGTAACAATGACAACAACATCAAGGAAACCCCGATTTTGCCGCCATCATCGCTCAACAACTTCAAATCTTGCTTCCCACTATAGTCACAAGTTGGAAATCATATGAATAACTCGAGAAACCACGGAACGGAACAGATCGGCGACACCAACAATGTAGCCGGTAGTAACAACAACAACAACACCAACAACAACAATGTAATGGATGCACATATAAGGAATTTTCGCATGGAAACCGTGGAGTTTGATGGTATAGGAGGTGCTTTGGCGTATACTCGGTGGGTAGAGAAGACAGAGGCGTTGATCGACATCGCAATTGTGCCACATCGAGGGTGAAGTATCTTGCTTGCTTGTTATCGAAAGGCATTGACATGGTGGAACACATGCCACTGAGCTAGAGGCAGAGGCAGCTATAGGTATGACATAGGACGAATTTAAGGCGTTATTGAAAGAGGAGTACCGCCCGGACAATGAAATGCGAAATTGGAAGATGAATTTTATCACCACTCTATGATAGGGGCTGGTCACGCAGCCTTACATCGACCGATTTCATGAGTTAGCTGGACTAGTTCCACATCTAGTTACCCCGAGTCCAAGAGAATCTCGAGGTACATATATGGTCTTGTCCCCAAACTGTGGGCGTGAAAACAACCGAGCCGCCTACAATACAAAGTGCGACATCGAGGCGGGAACCCCGATGACGAGATGGTTAGAAATGGTACCTTGAAGAGCGTTGATAAGAGGAAGGAAGCAAGTGGGTTGAATAAGCGATAGACGTGGTAGCGCATAAACAAAAGGGCAAGAGTTTTGTGGCAACTGTATCAACAAAGAGAGTATGCGGTACACATCCCAAATGTGCTAAATGTGCTTATCATCACCAAGACCAAGCCCGCCGCCAGTGTACAAGTTGCAATCGACACGGCTATTTTAAGGAGCGGTGTAAAACATGATTGGCAACATGAGGAATAATCAAAAGACTTGCTTTGAATGTAATAACCGAATCACTCCGGAATAATTGTCCTCGCTGAATAAGCCACCGATGCAAGCTCCTCTAGGCGTGGCAATTGAAGGAAATAACCCAAACCTCAGACTCAATATCACCCACCTCGAGGTCGAGCATTCTATATAGGGACCGAGGAAGCCCGCAATGCGAATCGGTACGCTTTTCCTAGACCATTAAGTGATCCATCGTATTATTCGATTCAAGGAGTCTCATTAGATAAGAAACCTAGACGCGTAAGTTTTGACATAAACACTTTGACCATACACTTGATTTCACGAAACCTAAGGGTAGAACTTTAAGTATCAACATTGAATCGCGAGGACGCGATTCTTCTATCGGGAAGAATGTCACAATTCTCAATTTCGGTCATTTCTCATATTCCACATTTAGCATTTCATAACGGTTTGTGCATGGTTTTGCATTTTACAATCACACGTTATTTTCTTATTAAATAAACGTTATCGCGTGAGTTATTATTTTGAACATTTAATCTATTGCTTTTTAAAATGATCCCGATATATTTTTATACTTACATTTAGTTTATAAAACTATATTTTAAGTTTACCTAGTGTTTTAAATTTATTTTGTATATAAATCGTTAAATTTATATTATTACGACGTTTTTCTTAAAAACTGCACGATAATTATTTTATCACTCAAATTTTACAAGGAATGTATTTTTACAATTTTTATTATCTCATTACATTCTACTTTGATATATTAAAAATCTCTTTTACCTAAAAGTTACCATTTACCTTACAAGTATTATTAACTACATACAATTACTTACATTTTTCTCACAATAATTACACAAGTATTTATACAAGTATATATAAAAAAAAAAAAAAATAATAATTGGAAAACATCCCCTAAAACCGCCATAGGGGAGTAAGTCAAGGTTGGTAACAATTTTCTTTCATAACTAGACTTATACTCAAACTCTTTCAAGTTCACTCATTCATCTCAATAATTCACTAGTTATTAAAAATCTTCTCCTTGTTCCTCATCACCTAGAACCGCCACCTAAAGGTGTTATCAAGGGATCATCAAAATTTTCCAAGCTCAAGTATATACAATCTAGTATACACTCTTGTCTAGGTTTTGAAATAAAACCTAGGGTGTTTAAGTTAATCCTTGTTCTAATCACCTCATCATATCACTAGTAAGCATCTCATGTTTATTTTCATCTTACATATTCATTTCATACTCATCTCATCATTTTGAGCAAAACATGCAAGACTTATTGTTGTTTATACCATTTTTACCATTGTTTTTAGAGTTCGATATATAAAAGTCATCCTATAATTAATCCCTTGGTATATATTGGTCTTGATGATGTTTAGAACCCATGACACCCTAAGAAGGTGTATGGTAGGATTAGATTAGCTTTGGAGTTGATTTGAAGGGATTAGAATAGGTTTAGTACGAGAAAACTATTTTCGATAAGTATAAAAGTGTTCTGTCCTTGTTTTGATTTTCTGGAAAATCCGGCAAGAGGCACGCAATTTTGGCCTTGATGTTTAGAAAATATACTTTAAAACGAATCCGTGGCGCTTGAACGGATTAAAACGGAGTTATAACGAAGAAGTTATGAATTTTTCAAGATTGACGACAAAATATATAATTTCGAAAATTCAGCAAGGTGTTTATGTTTTGTACGAGTCAAAACCAGTCCTAAGCTTTACAAATTATTTCGACTTATCAAAAATATATTAGTATACCTTGATACGAAGCTAAGGACGATAACACGAGAAAACGGATTTGTAACGACTAAAATATCCACGTTTTCATAAATTGCCGTAACTTTATTATTTTGGAGAACTAAAATATTGGAGAACTATTTTTGGAGAACAAAAGTGTTGGAGAACTAGTTTTGGGAGAACAAAAATATTGGAGAACTATTTTTGGAGAACTATTTTTGGAGAACAAAAGTGTTGGAGAACTAGTTTTGGAGAACAAAAATATTGGAGAACAAATGGAGTACTTTTTCTTATAAAAGTTAAAATTTCACAATAAATCATTACGAAACTATTGTAGGATGACATTTTGACGTAAACACTTGTAAAGTAATTTAAGATTGGTCAAGACGACAAAAGAGTATTTTTGACGATAAGTATTATTTTCAAAACTCGAAATGGTATAAATAACATCTGAAATGCATGCATAACATTACATCATAACTCATTACATATCATAACATTCAATCTAGGTCGCGGATAGTCTCCGACTCTCACTTTCGTGCACTTCATTTTGTTAGCATATCAATCACACCAGTGAGTTCATACCCGCTTACTCGCTTAAATTTTACAAACTATTTGGGAAGATACATGCTTAAATACTTGTTTCACTCTTGCGAATACTCAAACCATTTATACAATTGTGTTACAATATACTTCTTATACACTTTGGACATTATGTGTGGTTTATTGCGATATGTGCCTTAATGTGCTAAACTAGTTTTCAATTATGCATCAACATACAAACTTTAGCAATCGGTTAACTCTGCGGGAGCCACGGAGAGGTATTGATAGTACTATCGGTCGACGCCCACCTTGGGTCCTTGATGACGTGACAGGGTGAATATAATCTGTTATTCAATGAAACATAACAAACAATTTAGACTTGTCAAGAGGTTCAGATTGGCTGTGATTCTTTGCATTAAGTACATGTATATATCGTATGCACCTATGTCCTACTTACAAACAAGATTGACAATTTATATTTTGGCAATGGGTTGTAAACACACGTGTTGCAAGTTTTGTATGGGCGGAACTTTGAATCGAGTGAATTTACAATGCCTTTCTGCATAAACAATTTTGAAAGGCTTTACATTTCATCACAAACTTATGAACTCACCAACCATTGTGTTGACACTTTTTAGCATGTTTATCTCGTGTCTTAAGGTGATAGCACTTCATGGAGCTTTTGGGTCGCATGGCATACATTGGAGTCTTGTGCTTTAACAATTACCATTCGACATGTTTTGTAAACTTTTATGTATTATCTAACCTTGTGATTTCTTGTGGTGTAAACATTAACTTATTTATCGAATGGTAAACTTTTCAAACGTCTCATTATAGAGGTCGTCAGTATCCATACTTTGTGCTATGACGTTATACCCCAATGACACCGCCGTTCCCGCGATATTTTGGGGTGTGAGGGTAATCGTCGTAAAGAAGGAGTGCAAATGCTACCTGCAATTAATATATACACGTACCAAAATTTTTTATTGAATGCATTAAGAACGAAAAGAAATAAACGGTTATCGAATATGAGATAAAAAAAGTTTCAGAATGGTACGCAAGAACAAAGTATCAAAGCATAGTTCGTTCGTTGGGCGAGCAAGCCTTATAAATATCGTTAAAAAACTTAAGTTAACGAAAAATAAGCTATTCCCTTTGAACTTTTGGTTCAAGCTTTATTGTGATGTTTCTACTATGTGCCACAGTCGTTAATTTCATGTGAAACACAGTTGTTAATTTCACGTGAAGCACAATTGTTAATTTCACGTGAACCACTCTTTCCCTCTCTTGTTAAATTTTCTCAAGCAGTGGCATTTTCCTCTTGTTCCTCATAGCTATTGCCTCTGCATCCCACTCATCTTTAATCTCAACCTTTCTTCATACCACTGTCCGACAAACTTGTTGATGACTTCCCATATGTATGTAGTCCGATGTTGGACCCGAAATTTTCCAACAAATAAAAGACGAATAGCTAAAAGATCTTGAAAGATTAGGGATAATGAATACATATAATTGTTCTGAAAATCTACATTAGACAAAAGATAATGACCTTGAATTGCTGCACTTTACGTCGCCATTGATATGTAAATCAATGTAACCTCGTGAGAAATCTACCGCCATTTCGTAATGATAATAATTGCTACTATATTAGAGCACGATCCATATAATGGTTAAAGAAGGTAGATGTTTACACAGAGTGGGATTCGTGTGCCCACTATATGCACACAAACCGTCACGCACATGACGCGTTGGTTCATTTATACCTAACGAAATTGGTGACTATCAGAGATCAATATTTAAAGGCAATTATGTTTATCCTTCGAATGATTAAAAAATTAAAATTACATGTTCATAATGCATGTCACGGGTTAGGGTGTTTATTGGGTTGGGTGATTCGGGTTGTCGGGTTATAAGATAAACTCTATGTAAATAAACCGATATATAGATAACTTATATAGTTTTCGAACAAAATATCAATGTATGCTTAAGGCACATAGCAATTACGTAGTATATAATTATATCATCGTTGCTACTAACTTTTCTTTGTCGTTGCTAATCCACCATACTCACAAAATTCTTTACTACATTCCATTTCGCTATTTACTACTCAAGACTAATACCCATATTAAAAGCGATGTTCGAGCAAAAATCATATGATCTTTCATGAGTTTGCCTTAATGACATATTGACATAATTGCATACTTAAACCAAAAGTTTGTGGCTAAAAAAGCTTCTACATGATGATTTATAGGAAAAACTAAAATTTTGTCTACTTTTTGCGTTGTCTTCATATGACTTATCTAATATATTGTGTGATTCGTGTGCAGCCCCAATAGGTGTGATTAAGTAACTGTGTTTTGCGTACCCAATAAGTGTGATTCGTATGTTTCAATAGTCGATATATCGATATATTGTGTCATCTCCTAACCAATTCGGATATATGTTGATTAAAGTCGATGCTAAACTGCAAGCATAAGAGAAGGTATGGGACGAGCTAATACCACTTTTATCCGACCTCTGCTCCTAACTTGACAAGGTATAATGCAACAAATCGACCTATGATCGAGCATAGAAGCCGATTCTGACGATAAGGAAGAAACACATAAAACTTAGAATAAGAACCCATATATAAAGCTAGTGCACATCATCACTCTAGAGTTGCTATTGAGTCAGGAAATCATGTTAGTGCTGCATCAACAAAAAAAAATCTTCACACTGGCCCAAGTAGCAACTCAAATGAGAAAAATATTGGTTCTTCAGACTGCCTGTGAGAATAAATGAAAAAGCATAGCAGTTGTACTTGCCATGCATATCAAGAGTTCACATGTTTTAAAGTTAAGCTTCATATCTCGTAAGGGTATTTTACAGCATAACTTTAACACAAGTTCAAGTTTTTTTTTTTTTTTTTTTTTTTTTTTTTTTTTTAAACTAATAACTAATAAGTAGTGATGCACTAGTTTGTAGAAGTTTTGTCCATAAATGTTATTAGTTGTTGCTATCGACATCTTCCTATTAAACCCGGTTTTATTATATCGCCTATTATGACAGTTCATACTGCCTTAAGGACAAGTCGAAAACTTGTCAAGAATTTCCAAACATACATAAAAGTCGATGTGTTTTCCTTAAAAGAAATAACCGAATGCAATTGGAGTTCTTATCACAAGTAAAGAGTTGGCTATCACTTTATATTATATAGAGATTTTAAATTTTCTTATCATCTTGTGTTCATAAGGCTATTCGAAGATGTATTTTTCATCCAGATTACATATTCGAGAAAGAGAAAGTCTGCCAACAGGTCCAAATTACTGAACGGTAACCATAAAACTAACCTTAAGCCTTAGAACGGGCACGTGGCATAGCATATCCGATAGTAGTTGGATACTCAAAAGTACATATAAAACAGCCACCTCTTATGTGCAAGGGACAACAATGGTGACTATGTGGTTCCATTAACAGCACCCTATTCCCAAAAGCAACAACTGTGGAGCTAACCAAAACGCGCTCATCGAAAGAACCTTGCTTTTCTCTTTCTCTGCAGTTGATAACCTCTTTTTCTCAACCAATGCTGCCCATATCATACATAGAATAGATAGAAACATCCCAATCCTGACTCTTTTGAGGATTGAAATACCTCTTTCATTTCCCCTCTTTCTCCTTAGTATCCGGGTTATGATTTTGTCATAGATTGCGACGGAAAAAAGCATCCCTAAGGCAAAAAAATCTTGAATACTTGTCGGTGGGATCACGAAACTTGCACCAATCTTTCTATCCATTGTGCTGCTTTGCTTTACAAAGAAAGTTGAACATTGCTCCATTAATACCCCATATAGTAACAAAGCTAACCATATAGGAACAATGTTTACTATTAGTTTTGTTGGTATAGGATTAACCTGTATGTATCTTCCAAAACTGAGTGTCATTTCATTATCAATTGTTCGTTGTCATCTATTCGCTTTTCGACACCCTAATCAATGAATCTCATATGCGAGTCTAGCTAAAGTTTCTTTGTCAAAATCATTCTTCTCCATTGAGTGATGTTTGCCTCAATTGCATAACCCTATGATACATAAATACCAATTATTGTTAATGTATAAATATATGTTATTATTGTACCATTCATGGTGGTTAGTGCATCGTGTTTTGTACATACCTTTTATCTAATAGTTAAAGCACAACGTGCAGGGAATTAAGTCCGAAGACTTTTATCGGTCCATTTGCGGTATACCTTGACTTCAATAAGTTTGTTCATGTTTGTAGGCTTCAAATATGCGAGGAAACAATTTCGGTTCTATGGCTATTGGATTTTCTCACTTTGGATAACGGTTCTAGGCCAATATTGGTAGCCATTAGTCTACAAAATCAACAAAGATGATAAATGGTAACTACTGAGATATATGTATTTGAAAGACGCCTCATGGGTAAGCCTAATTTGTGAAGCATCAGATTTTTATCATGTAAGAACAAATAGTTATAGCTTCTTGATATGTAAACGGTATCAAATAAGTAACCTATATACCGTAGGAAACGCATAGTCAGGGACAAAGTCTCCGCTTCCTAGTGCTTCCAACCCCGAGTCTCGCAAGGCCAAAAGTCGTAGCCAAATCCTAATTATCAAACTTATAAAACATCCAATTTAACCAAAACACAAAGATGGTCGCTTTCTCTCTCGTTGAAATAAATTCTATAATTGATACTATTTAAATTCTTGACCATGGTAAAAACTTGAAATTTGATACTCTGTGATATAACTCATTATGATATAAAGATAAGACACGTGTCGATGCTAGTTAAGATATTGTACCTTTAGTCTACCAAGAATCATAGTAATGATACCGAACACAACATGAAAGATGGCAAGAAATAATATGAGGATGTGTAACTCGATGTAGCCCATCAACGCTTATAATTGATGCTTTCCCTATAAATAAAATCTCAAAATTAAAAGTAGTGAACGCTCCTCTTGCACGTTGTTTTATTAAGATGATATTTCGACTTAGTGATGCTTAAGATACCTTCTTGCAACCTGGATGCAGGAGTCACCAGAGATCTACCGTGCTCGTGTCAATTCTTTCGGGCTTTCCATCCGCCAAAACTGAACTACAACTCTTCTAGGCTTTACTTCTTTCAACATAATAAGACACCATAGCTTTTGATGAGCACGTTGATCGGTGCTATTTGAAATATGTTCACTTCCATCAAATTGAATAAGAGACCCATTACGTCATCCACATGTTTAGAAACCGGTTACGCAAAAGCACTAACACCGCAAAATATCAAGACCCGTATATCAACATGTGCGTAACTCTAAAAGGATTAGTCTACAACATGTCAAGTGCATGGTGCCATACATATTGATAGAGCATGTTGATCCTCGCTATTTTGATAAGTTCATGATGGGTATTTTCACTTCCCTCACAGAGATTAGGCCACCCATTGTGTCATCCATGTGTTCAACAAATTCTTCCACAACAAAGATTAATGCACGCAAAATACCCAAAGATAAAAATGTGAATAAACCATAAAAATAATCTACATGTCAAGTACATGACGCCATACGTTTGAATGAGCATACCGGTCATCGCTATTTAGTTCATGTTCGGCCTCGATAAGGTATAGGTAGCACGCATTGTGTCATCCATGAATTGAACAAATGGTTCAACAACAAAGATCAACACCATAAAATAATCCACCACTTGTCAAGTACATGACACCATACAATTTGATGAGCACACCAACCATCGCAATTAGATTTGTTCACCATGAATATATTCACTTCTCTAATAGGTCGACCCATCTTGCATCATCCATGGGTTCAACAAATGGTTCCACACCCTAAATTTCAAGACCTAAATATTGAAATGTGCGAAAAAACATAAAAATAATCTACAAGATGTCAAGAATATGAAATGCGCTTTGACAAAGCATTCTTGACTTATTTGTAATATGCTCACCATGAATATGTCAATGGTTCAAAATTGCCTTCCGACCCTACACTAACCAAATAATGTCACAATGATAACCTTAAGGATAAGTATCTCATGGGTTAGATACTTGAATAAAACATTGACCCCGCCGAGTACAATGAGCTCATCGAAACAAACCCATCAACCACCTTCCTTCCCGCACAAATATCCTAGATTTTTCACATAGGTCTTCAAGTTGTGCAACTCGATGCTACTTAGAATTCCCAAGGTGTGGCTCGGTTTGTGGTTAGAAACCGCAGACCAACATGATAGATGATGTGTTCCCACTCTCGACACGAAGCGGTTATTACATCAAATGCCACATCAAGATGTCGACCAAAGATTTGGTTCAAATTCATCACCATCTTCATTTGCATATCCCAAAAGATGTCATCTTTAACCTTTAGTGCCGATAGTCAAGTAATAATCTGTCTATTTTGAAAGCCAAGTCGTAAGCGTGTCCATGAACATATATCAAGAATTGTGTGTTCGAATCGAACTTGTTCATGCTCGGCCTTATCCCAAATCAACCTCATGTATCGGGACCTTGGCGATGGCGTATGTAGACTAAAAACTCGACCCATTCTAGCGAGCATTTTGCAATGTTTCTATTATCGAACTTCCAGATTTGTTTACATGTGACCTTCCCATCTTGAAAGAAAACCATGCGACCGATCCTCCAATTGATTAGTGAAAAGGCTAAAAAATACTTGCGACCGGATAGATAAAACCCTTGGCTTAATATATTCTTGACCCGTCTAAACATGGTTGTTTTCGTGCTATGTGACTTGAAGTTATATCCTTCACGATCAAGCGTGGTAAAGTTAAGGACATTGTTATTTAGCTTTTTCATACCCTCATCCATGAATGTAACCCGTAAAACCGATCGGATACTTCCGATAGTGACGTAGGACTCGGTTTGATAACTCGACTTGGTGGCGCATGAGGCTTTTGATGGAGTGATAACCAACCTCCTAACTTCAATGGAATCGTTTTGCTCTAAAGGTTTCTCGATTAGCTTAGGATTGTTTAATGTACCCACTTTTGAACTATTTCTAAACGTGAATCCATCATATAACGGATGGCGATATGAACATATATGCGTTAAAGCGCCACGTTGACTTCCTCGGGTTGACTTCTCGGTAAATCAAAGACAATGAGAGATTTAGTCTAGATTGGCATGTCAACACAACAAAATTACATCTTGAATAATTTTGATTTTGTCATATAATTGGTGAGTAAAACATGATCACAAAATTCATATTGAATCATCAATAGTACAAACTGATGAATAATATAATTGTAGAAACTTTATGCAATTTTTGTTTTCCCAAATCAACCCATTCACAAGTTCTTGGGTCAAAATTGCAACCTCCACCAAAAATCTAAACCAAGATGCCTACACACGACATGACCATGCATGAACACATTACTTACTTGAAGTGACCATAGGCGTGGAAATAGCAAAGATGTAAGTTATCCTCTCATCTCCATGCTTTTGCAATGAGCCACTTGTTGACGCTTCAAGCCTTAGAAGAAGATGGTGAACTATACGGATTTACTCCTTCCCTTTCAACAACATCGCAGAAGATGACTCGGTCCTTGAATTCAACAATGTCACAACCGCTTGATTTCAGACTCATTACGATAAATAGCATCGAATGGCGCTTCATTCACTATTTACCTCAAAAGCAAGTTTTAGTTATACAAGGTTGCATGTTATTGATAAATGAGTGGACTACTCGAGGCTCAAACAATTGATATAGAGTAAAGATATGGTCACCACTCGTAGCATAAGCAATAACATAGAAATGCAAGAAATGATAGACATACCTAGTAAAGGTTTTTGTTGCAACATTTTTTCGAGATCCGATATCCTAATAGCGCAGAACATCGCATAATTCGTGTTGCCTTCCTCATGAGGAAGATTTTGGGTTCTTCATTAATCTACTCCATAAAAGCATCGTAAGGGTATGTAGAGCATAATGAACATTAAAGTAAAGTAACTACAAAATGGCTAACTAATACGAATTTGTATACATTCCACACATATAACAGTTACAACAAACTTAGCCCATAGTAGCTTACCAGTTACCACTAATACAAAACATTAAAATGTTTTTATGCTCGTATACTTGATACAAGATTCATAACAAAGTATCTTCATGAGTAATAGCTTACCTGCATCAAATCCCGCAGAAATTAGAATTATGTCAGCGTTGAATTATTTTGCAACTGGGATCAATATGTGGTCCCAAACTGCAATATAATCTGCCTCGTCACAGTGAGCATTCACCCATGGAACATTTATATTATACCCTAAGCTTGTCCCCTCACCCACCATCGTGCGTGATCCATCATCACCACAAGATAAAAACTCCCATTCTCATGTCTGCATATTTACAATGTATACTAAGAATAAGAGGTAACCGTGTGATTTTACAGAAGTAAATCACTTGTTTTACCTGTAAACAGAGAAGGACAGCACTCGGGAGTCCTTCCGGAACATCTTTTGAGTAGCATTACCGTGATGGACATCCCAGTCAACAATTAGTATCTTTTTTATACCTAATTTCTAAATAACAAAAGGTTAATTTAGTTAATGATACATAATAGCTAAATGTTGAGTTCACAAACCAATATACAATGGAGCACGCATTAAAGATATATAAAACTACATATATCGCTCTTACTTTGTGTTCAAGTAGAAAGCTTGCTGTAATAGCAACATTGTTGAATAGGCAGAATCCCATGGGTTCACTTTTTTCTGCATGGTGTCCAAGTGGACTTACAATTGCAAAGGCGTAATTAAGCTCCTCTTTGCAACTTTCTCAAGATGATGATGAACACATGATAAATGTAGATGAATGATACGTTTGTGAAATATGAATGAATGATATTAGGTTTTGAGAAAAAGGATATATGATAATGAAATAAATTACTGACTGGAATTTTAGGTTTTGGTTAAACCCTAATCTCTATTTGACAACTAATATCAATTATAACTTGCAATTTTATAACAAACCATTGACATGCTCCAATGGTTGAGGTGTTGTTTATTTGTGCCTCCCATCCCAAGTTCGAATCTTGGCAACATCATTTTACACAAATTAAATAAAAATACGAAATTTACAAAATAACTATTAAAAATCCGAAATTTACAATTAGTGCTTAGGTGAATAAAAAATTGCTAGTGAAATTACAATTTTAAACATTTAATGTAATAAAACATAAATAATTTGGAAAAAATAAAAATAGCCTAAAATTCAAAATTAATTAAATGTCTTCAAATAAAATAAAATTTTAAAATGCTTACATGGCGACAATGTGATGACATGGCTAACAATGAATTACTGGGCAATGAGGTGGCGTTTACGTGGCATTATCTACGTGTAACGCCTCCTGTTATATATAATATAGAGATTGGGTAAAAGAGCTTCACCTTGGTAAAATATATTAACCAAAAAACGTTTAAGTACAACGGATGAGAGTGAATATCTCATCTCGGCCGTTACATGGGCAAAAGACACGTACCTAAAGTGCAACAACCAAACATACTACATAAGAAAGACATGCCAATCTTATGGACTACCAAACAATAAAATTACTTTCTACCACGACCTAGGAGATTAATATCATACATGTCACTAAATTCATCCAGTATCCCGGTAAGTCGTAAACTTGAGCCGCATAATCATCAGATAGAAGTCGTCTAGCTCGTAACCACCACGACCTGATGCAATATACTTAGCCATAGGGTTATCCGGCTCCAAAACCTCATCCTCATCACTATCAGAACAAACCACATCACCTACTTTAGAAAACTGGTTACTTGTCTTAGTTGCAGAAATAAACGGAGTAGCATAACTGGGCTTAGAAGCCTCACCTTCCCCTGTTTCTTTCAAAGCACTCACAACTTGTTCTTGTGATTTCATACCAGTCATTTGAGATCCTACCATATCCGCTTCCTTGTTACACCCACTAGAACTCTCCAATTCAGCCTCCCTATTAGGAAAACCACTAGATGTACATGGAATACCATTCTCATCAGTATCGGGCGTATCAAGAGCCCCAAAAGTGTTAGAAGTAGTCACAGTCACACCGCTGATACTAGCCACTTTAGAAGTAGTAATCTTCGTCTTAGCAACATATACTTGCTTTTTAGGAGCAAAATTAATCCCCTTGCCCATATTAATACCACTTGATATCTTCTTAGCTTTAGCTTTAGCTTTCCGATTCTAAACTATCTTAAACCTATCATCCTTCACTTCCAAATTAGTGGTGGGAGCTACAACAACTTCATCAGTAACAATATGATTAGGCTCCTTAGCACTCTTTGGACAACATGTATGGTCATGTCCAAACACTTTACACATCGCACAATGAGGAGGCTTCCATTCATATTCAACCTTGATGCATGCAGTAGTAAAACCAATGTCGTCCTTTTTAGGGATCGCCATAGTAACCTCATGTTTAATTCTGAGTCTGATGATAATTCCACTAAAGAACGAGCAAAGCTAATGCGACTCCATGAATCAACACACATTGAGCTTGTAAAAGCATCTAACATAATCGGCTTACCCACATGTGTAGCAATCAAGCTCAAACCGTCTTTAGAATATGCACGCAATGGCACATTGTGCAATTTAATCCACACAGGTACTTTGGTTACCTCACTTGTAACACCCCCAAAATTTCACAGCGGAAGCGTTCGGGTCATGGGGTGCTACTAAATCAATAGTCATAACACAAGGTAATAAAGAATGGATAATTTATTCCATTTTCAAAATATATATTTAATTTAAGAAATAGTTTTTACACCATTGTTTCAAAGTGCGGAAGTAAAGCCCATAAAAATATATGTTTTCCCATTAAAAGTTGTATTAAATATGCTTGGAAACACTTCGGATGCCAGTCTTTAATGAATGCCTTTGCCAGTGCCCACGCCAACAAGTAAACCTGAGAAAAACATGCTAAAATGTCAACACAAAGGTTGGTGAGTTCATAAGTTTAGTTTAAAGAAATCAAGTTGGACCACAGTTGCACATATAGCATCTCCGTGAATGACACTATATGCAAAAAGGCTATTACGCTAATACCAAGTTCATGCGACCGAAACTACGACAGTGTGCATGCATCTAGAAGCATGATAAATAAAAGCCCATCAAGTGTATTTCCAGTACACTCAATCAATACGATATGATATACGCCCGACGCTTGCCTATCCGGTCAAACTCGAACGGGGTGTCATCCCAATAGATCTATTCATAACAATCGCGCCCCCAAAGGGAACTAACGGTAGCATAGTGGATTCAAGGTTGTTTCATGTAATAGTGTTTTCGTTCAGTCCGAAAAGAGTTTTGCATGTTTCTCACCCCATAGTTTTATAAAGCAAGTAAATAAAAGTAAAAGTGGGGCTATAAACTCACCTTAGCAGTTCAGTGAATAAAGCACAAAGAGATCAAGTATCAAGTGGCTCCAACAAGCAACCTAAATATATTATGGCAAGTCTCAGTTTGCAGTTTTGTGTACTCACGACTCGAAGTGTGTAAATAAAATTAAGTGTTTACAAGTGATTGTGTTTAATGTTGCTTGTGTGGCAGAGTTTACGTTTAAATCGTTTCAAAGCGTTTGTAAGTATTGGCTCTTGGAATAGATGTGGGAGAATGTATACAAAGTTTTCGTATAGGAGTTGGTTCGAATAGTGGTTCAAGTATTATCGAAGTGGAAATAAATGCAAGTCGAATTAGATTTGTTAGATTTTTGAGGTGTGAAAATATATATACTATATATATTCATCGAACTTGCAGGAAAATAATATTTTCGGACAAATATATCATTTATAATTTACATAATGTGGTTGTTATAAAAATGTGTGTTAAATGTATTCATCTAGACGAAAAGTGGTAAAATATATAAATTTATTAAACTTATAATTGCTTTGGAAGAAAAGTTTCAAAATGTTCAACTTTAAAGGATTGAAGTTGTAAAGATTATTATAAAAGTTTTATAAAGCTTATGAAAGATTTTGATAAAGATATCAAAATATTCAAAGTTGAGGGCTAAAGTTGTAAGTTACAAAGGTTGTTAATGTGTTAAGAGAAAGTGACATATGTTCGGAAGTTGAGGGCTAAAATGCCGGGTTGCCAAAGTTGTAAAAAGAAAATAACAAAGTTTGCAAATATTCATCGAACTTGCGGAAAATAATATTTTCGGACAAATATATCATTTATAATTTACATAATGTGGTTGTTATAAAATGTGTGTTAAATGTATTCATCTAGACGAAAAGTGGTAGAATATATAAATTTATTAAACTTATAATTGCTTTGGAAGAAAAGTTTCAAAATGTTCAACTTTAAAGGATTGTAGTTGTAAAGATTATTATAAAAGTTTTATAAAGCTTATGAAAGATTTTGATAAAGATATCAAAATATTCAAAGTTGAGGGCTAAAGTTGTAAGTTACAAAGGTTGTTAATGTGTTAAGAGAAAGTGACATATGTTCGGAAGTTGAGGGGCTAAAATGCCAGGTTGCCAAAGTTGTAAAAAGAAAATAACAAAAGTTTGCAAATATTCATCGAACTTGCAGGAAAATAATATTTTCGGACAAATATATCATTTATAATTTACATAATGTGGTTGTTATAAAAATGTGTGTTAAATGTATTCATCTAGACGAAAAGTGGTAGAATATATAAATTTATTAAACTTATAATTGCTTTGGAAGAAAAGTTTCAAAATGTTCAACTTTAAAGGATTGTAGTTGTAAAGATTATTATAAAAGTTTTATAAAGCTTATGAAAGATTTTGATAAAGATATCAAAATATTCAAAGTTGAGGGCTAAAGTTGTAAGTTACAAAGGTTGTTAATGTGTTAAGAGAAAGTGACATATGTTCGGAAGTTGAGGGGCTAAAATGCCAGGTTGCCAAAGTTGTAAAAAGAAAATAACAAAAGTTTGCAAAACTGTCACTGCTGGGTGTCGAACACGTGACGACTCGCACACAAACAAAAGCCTCTACCATTTGAGCTAGGGGTATTTCGTGATAACCATTTCATCTTAAACGTATTTAAAGACACATTTAACTGTTTTTCTTTTGATTAATTTCCTTCTCAGTGAACGTATACATGCATGATGATGAATTCTTATTAGTTAGGCTCGTTTTTGGGTTAAACACTTCAACGAGAGGTGTGCATGGGATCACACAACACGCCTATATACCCTACGAGTTTCCAGTTTCATTTTGTATATTAGTGAGCTTATAAGCTCGGCTTATTACGAATAAGCTCGACAGAGCTTTTGGGCTCGATAGCTCTCGGAGTTGGTTTTATTTCGACACAAGGCTTAAAATAATCATGTATGTAAATGTGGGTCGAAGTAGGAACCAAGAGAATACAAGAGTATTACGCGAGTTTTAAATGTGTCACACAAGATTTCAAGCAACAAAAACCAACTTGTAAACATGGAGGTATCTTTATGTGTACGTGAGATATAAAAGTTAAAATGAGGAAGTAAATCGAAAGTGAGTAATAAGGAACTTACGGCACCCAAAGGGTGGTGATGACAACGATTTGTAGGACTCGAACGGGGCCAAGTGAGCTCGCACCTCCAAGATGGTAAACCCGTATCGTATTAAACCCGTAAGACTCTAGAAACTTGAAAAGCAACCCAAAGACTTGCTTTCTCTCGTCTTGCTCGATTTACTACAGTGGACGATTATGTTTGAGAGGGAGAGAAGTGTTTTGAATTGATAAGTTGTGTGAGTTTAAACTTAGATGTTCAAGTTGGGTTTTATAGCGAGATAACCATGGTCTAACCATACTTCTTAGTTCCAAGAAAAGAGAAATGGAGTTTGTTGGATGTTTGGAGCGTGCATGAGATGGCAGTAAGAACGGGAGCACGCTTCTGAGTGTTGTCCTTGTCGAGATAGGTATGGTAGATGCTAGGTCACCTTAGGTCAAAGTAAGCTTATAGGTAGTTAGGGTGGCTAGTTTTGGTGTTTGTCTCCTTGACTTCATACATACACACGCACGTTTTTATTAAGGCCAAAGGTGCTTTTGTCTTTTGCTTTTGTTTTGCTTGGTTCACAGAAAACATAGGAACATAGTATCAATTTATTAGTGCAACAAATTTGTAATCATTTTAAATAACATGGTGCATTTAGTTAGGCTTCGAAAGGTGATTTGGTTTTTGGTTTTTGGGTGTGCCTCGTTCACAAAACACAGAAGACATAGTATCCAAATTTTGAGTTACTAAATTTATTAAAGGTGTGTTGGGCTTAAGGTGTAAACGGGTGGGTTAGGCCCAAGGAAATAAATAGATTTGGTTGGGTGGGGTTGATGGTCTACGAGCCCAAGGATGAAAATAGGAGTTGGGTCCGGTTAGGCTTAGAGGCCCGGTAGAATAAAAATATAAAGGTTTATTAAATAATTATTTGTACAATTTTTATTATCGAGGTCGATGTGAAAAAAAGAATATCCCGTGACTTGTGGTGTTTAAAGTTCGAAGAAGAAAAAAAAAAATATAGTCGCTGAAAATCGGGAGGGAATTTACGAGTGGTTACATCACTCTTGGTCAATAACACATAAGGAGTCCATTTGGTGAGGATGAGAGGTGAATTACGAATAATCCAAGGGCCCCGTTGAATAACATTCTCAATACCTTCTTTAGAATCGAACTTAAAGAGAAAAACACCCTCACCATTGTTCATAAGTTTCTTCAAACCAAACTTACCCCACGTATTACTAGCGCTGTCCCTAAATAAGTGTCCAGTTTGACTTTTCAGAATCAAACTGGATCAACTTTGACCTTATCTATTTTTGCGAGTGTTGTATAATACTTGATGAAACATATATGAATGGATTGGGTTTTAAGTGTATTTTTCATTGGTATAGTTTTTCATCATGTATTATATAACACAAAAAAAATATTTACGGTCAAAGTTGAACCAATTTGACTCTGAAAAGTCAAACTGGACATTTATTTAGGGACGGAGGGAGTAGTAACGTAGTTTTGAACCAACGGGAAGGCAATATTCTTGCCAACAAAGAAGCCAACAACGGTATTATCATATCGGTTCAAAACACCCTCCATAGCATCCTTTGGTAGAACCGTGTCATGATTAGCAATATGATTCTCATTCACCAAAGGTCGAAAGTTAATCTTCCTAGTGACACGCCCGGGTTAACATATTAGCAAAAGACCTTGAGTCATTGGGGTCAGGTCCATTATCACTAGCATACGCATTATAACCAGACTTGGACGCATTCACTACATTCTTATAAGCAACTCCTTGCATTGCATCTGCCAACGACTTACAAGCATCCAATACCACCGGATCAGTACAATTCTTAATACCCACTTCACCAAGTCCTGGATTCGTATCACCATTACCCTCATTAAGAATTAGAGAAGTACTTTGAGAAACACTTGAGTTACCTATTAGATTACCATCAAATGGGTGTTTGGACATCCAAGCTTTTCGTGGAAGAAGTGCCATCACCCTTAGGTTCATTCATAGTCGTAGCAACCGTAGGATACACCTCATTAGTAGCCACATAAGGTTTAAAAGCATCAAGACCAGCAACTACCACTGAGGTTAGCTCCATAGGGTCGCGACCAGCAGCAACATCATTATCACAAGCAGACGAGTCCTTAGACTTATCCGAATCAAACTTTGGATCCCTAACAAGTTTAACAAGGCCAGCATTATGAGTAGCATTAGATCCTCCCAATCTACGTAGCATAGTAGCTACACTTTGAGCAAGAGCATCTCCACTCAATTTGGATCGTGAGCGAGAAGTATTAACTCAAACGCTGCACCACTCTTTACCACACACGAACCCACAAAACTTTGGAAGCATATATATATATATATATATATATATATATATATATATATATATATATATATATATATATATATATATATATATATATATATATATATATATATATATATATATATATATATATATATATATATACACACACATGTTTAAAACACGGTCCTTTTAGGACGCTTTCTGATATATCTAAAGTGCTTTCTTTCTCAAAAATTTTGGCTCTTTGGGCCCGTTTCATTATTCCGCCACGTTAACCCAATCCAAAAAAAATGTTATACATACGCACCATCATAAAACCGCCTCTCTCTCAATCATACCATCACGCATACACACACATACAGTGAAAATCAGATTATCAACATGAGTGTTAGCCTTTGATTCCCTGGGTGTTATTTTTTTATTTCAAGATTCAACAGATGATTTGAAGTTCATATGGATTGTAGGTGTTGATTGTAGTTGACGGGTTATCGATTTTGATACTTTTGATCCACTCATTTGATGAAAGTTGTTGCTGCTACTGCCTTTGGTGCTGGTAATTTTCTTCTTCTATCTTTTGGTTATTAATTTGTGCTTTGATTTGATGTTTTGTATAATGGGTATGTGTTGGTTTTAGTGCTTGATGGGCTGTGTCAGTAACTGGAGTTTAAGATTGCGTTTTGAATTAGAGGTAGAGGTTTGAATCTGGCTTCAAGGTAATTTTCAAAACATGTTTGATTTGATACTATTGGATTTCATCAATTTGCTTTTGTTGTGTTACCGGTTTTGATTTCAACCCATTTTTGTTGATACGTGTTCCGGAAAAGTTTTTTTTTCTGATGGTGAGGGTTTTTTTTGTTGGCTCATGTTCGATTAGAGTTATTGGGGATTATGTTTCTAGGGATCAACGAACGCTCTGACCCGCATAAAAGCCAATGTATCGAAAGACAACATGTCCGCATGGATGGTTGTCTTCTTGGTGTTGCTTCAAACAGTACACATGACAACATGTATACGTGTATGTTTAACGACTATTAATAACTATAAAGAATTTGGAAAATTTGATTATGCAAACCTTATTTCTGATTATACTGAACTCTTGCAATCCTTCGGTTTTACAAGTATGCAAAAAGAAACAACTGCCACTTCAAATGCCGTAGACGCTAGCAGTTAATTGTATTATCTTAGCCGTCAAGGTTCGTAGACGCCAGCATGCCAAGAAAACAGTATGCGGCAAAACAATATTTATAAGCTTATACATGTACATAAAATTATAGACATATGCAGTTTATACTAACTACTGTTTTATTAGTTTTTATATGTTAGTGCTTCCGGTTGCAACAGTGACAAGCTGCACTACTATTGGTCCTAACAACGGTATAGTAGACTCACAAATATTTTTGGTTTTAGTTACAGCGACATATTTGTACACTCTGGTAAAAAAGAAACAGAAAATCCAAATGGAAAAATGTTTTATCCGTAGAAAGTAAAAAGAGGTGATTTGCCTGTTGTGCAGGTAGCGGAATTTTTGTAGCCTAACAAGTTGATTTTTTTTCTTACTTACACAAACAACACATGCTTTTGCAGCGATTCCACTGATTTACCTGTTATGCAGAATAATTATTTGACTGGGATGCTCTTTTTAGTAAGGACCAGGTACTTTTCTATATCTGTCATTCTTCCTGTTTATTACTGTCTTTTGTGTTAGTGCTTACTAGATTGGCGTTTGGGTAGCTAGTAATAATAGTTTTGGCTTGAAATGGGTCAATTTTAAGTACGGGTCATAATGGGTTGGGTTGACCCACCAACACTATCTATTAACTTTTTAACCTCTTTGACCTGCTAAAAAAACACTAATCAAAGGCTTGGATGTCGAGAGGGGTACTGGACTAAAGTATAGATTTGTTAGTGTTTGTGTAGTTTTACCATTTATTCTACTCTTACTAATATTGTAATACGTTTCTTTTGGGGAGATTTCTAATGTTGTATTCTCCCTTTTTGTTGGTAGTTTACTGCTGCAATTTCAATGTTCATATGCTTACATTGTGTTTGTCCCATTTTTGGTTTCAGATAGGTTGCCTATGAATGGAATGCCTTTTACTTATGCAATGAGTACCCTTACTCAGCTTCTTTTGAATAGTCAAGATGGAAGTCAGCCTATACCTAATGTTATTGTAACACCCCCAAATTTCAAAACGCGGCAAAAGATAACCGGTATTATTTAGGAATTGGAAATCTAGTTATTAAAGTGTCGGTCACCTCAAGTATATGTAATCGTTAGAAAGCTCGTAGTCGTAGTAAATTTAATGTTAGGTAGTATTTAGTTAAGTAACACCGTGGAGGACGGACGGGTCTTTACCCACTGTATGCCTGATCCACAACCCGTAGGTGGCGTTTATGTAAGATACTATAAATACCCTCTACCTCCCAAGGTAGAGGGTTGGAGCTCATAATAATACTTTTACTTTCTCTCACTAAGTTCCCAAACCTCTAAACTTTCTCTCTCTAAAACATCAAGTTATACGCCCCACTTGATCATGGTTTGATGTGTTTGTGAAATCGAATATGTTACAAATGGTATCAAGAGCCATGGTTTGATCATCTCTCTTACATGTCCTTGGATTTCTAGTGGTTTTATATGGTTTTTGGGTTTGAAAAAGTTTAGTGGTTTTTGCATCATTTGGATCATTTGTTGTGTTAAAGTTTGAATTTTGATTGTACTTTTGTGTTTAGAATCATTGTAAGTGCTTGGGTTTTGATTTGGAAAGCTTGAATCACTGTGGTTGGGTTAGTTTTGGATTGAAAAGTGTTGTGTTTGAACTTTTCTTGTTAGCGACTTGAGTCTCGGATGTGTTTTCTTGGTAGCGACTTGTTTCGATATTTTTCAGCGACTTGTAGTTGAAGTGGTAGCGACTTGAGCACTAGCGACTTGTCTATTGAGACAAAGCGACAAATAGTACAAAGTAGTGGTTGTACCATTACGGCTAGCGACTTGTCAACTTAGCGACTTGTCTTTACAATTTTCAGCGACTTGACTTTGTTGTGGGTAGCGAGTTGTTCTTTAGCGACTTGCCCTCTTAGCGAGTTGTTCCTTAGCGACTTGCCCACTTAGCGAGTTGTTCTTTAGCGACTTGTCTACTTAGCGAGTTGGTACTATTAACGAGTTGTTCTTTAGCGACTTGTCTACTTAGCGAGTTAGTACTATTAGCGAGTTGTGTCTAGCGACTTGTATACTTAGCGACTTGGTTACTTAGCGACTTGTCTTCAAGGGTTATAGCGACTTGGTTGATTATTGTTTCTAATACGGTTTTCTCTTGATTTAGTAAAATCCCGTGAAAGAATCTATTTCTCGGTTTAATCATAGAGTTATAAAATCCCGTGAATTCTGTAAACATGTCTACCAACGTACCTACAATCATCTCTTACGTGGTGAGGACGTTCAATCTTTGGATCGGATACTCGTCCACCCATGCTTGTGAACCGACTATGACTCATGGGCTCAACGAATTAGGTTGTATTGTGCAGGAAAGGAAAATGGGGTCAACATTCTCAAATCTATTGATGAAGGACCTTATCAAATTGAGACCACGGAGATGTTCTTGAAGCTGCTGCGGATGGTACGGTGATCTTAGGTTTGGACGGACCAAAGGCGTATGATGAGCTCAATGATAAGGAGAAAAGAGATCGATCTTGATATCGGGGCTTCAAACATTATACTTGAGGTCTTCCAAAAGATATCTACAAGCTTATCAATCACAACAATGAAGCCAAGGCGGTTTGGGATAATGTCAAGATGCTTCTCTCGGGTTACGAATTGACTAAGGAAGACAGAGAATCACAAGCGTATGATGAATTTGAGCACTTTAAGATGAAACCAGAGAAAGTGTCAATGAATATTATGTGAGGTTCCACAAGCTTGTGAATGACATGAGGAATATCAAAATGACTATGCCAAATATTCACTAAACTCAAAGTTTGTGAACAACATGAATCCCGAATGGCACAAATTTGTCACTTGATCAAGTTAACTAAGGGTTTGAGGAACACTAACTATGAGCAATTGTATGCATTCCTCGCTTCAGAATGAGAGACATGCTATGTTTGAGCGAATGGTTCTTGAATAGTTCAAATCTAAACAAGGAGAAACAAGTTAGTCAAATGATTCAATGACCTTTTACACCAATGTTGGAATTACCACCAAAGCTTCTCAAGTCATACCCATGGGTAATGGTAATTACAAACTCATTCCCGATCCCGCATACAAGCCTCCGGACTCAAACACGATTCATGGAAAACTTCATCAATCAACTATCTCTCATGGTTAAACAAAATCGAATTCCATCCCACACACCAACAATAACCTCGATCGACATCATCCAATCCACACAATCATGCACCATCAGAGATGGAAGGGTAGTGGTGCAGAATGTGCAAGGAAGGCGATATGAACAAGGGATGATTGGAGCAAAAGTTATGGAAATCTTGAGGTGGTGGAGGGTATGTGGCTAATCGAATCGTGGAAGGAATGCAAATCAAGGACAAGGAAAGCCAATCAAGTGCTACAAGCTGTGGTGGTGATGGACACATTGCAAGGCGCACATCTCCAAAACGCCCTCAAAATGTAGAGTATTTCGGGGACAAGATGCTCTTGGTGCAAGCTCGGGACGGTGGTGCGGTTTTGGATGAAGAAGAGTTGTTGTTTCTTCTTGAGGAAATGCCAAAACCTATGATCTTTGATGTGGATGAGCAACCAATTCAGGAAATAGGTCACAATCATCAAAATGCCTTTCAAGTAGCCGATCGTGATGCATTTGACTCGATGTCGATGATGAACCTCGCCTGGACAATCTTCATGGCTAGCATTTCACCAATGGTCTCTCCAAAGGTCTCATCACCACAACAGGCTGGTCCATCCAAAGATTCAATCATTTAGAGGTATTAAAACTATACGATGAAGTTGATGAGCAAAGATACATTCTGAAGTACAATCTCTTGAAACTTATGAATCGAGATATTGATAATGAGGGTAATAGTAATATTGTCCCATATGATCAATATGTGACACAAAGTGAAAGTGAGATTGTACCAAGTGATGCATCTTCTGCGATCAATGATGACTATGTTTTGATGAATATCTTGCATGTGCCACGATGATTCTGTTATCTACGGGCGAATGCCTATAAAGAACAAGTTGCTATTTATGAACAACGTGCTAAGTTTGAGTTAACTACCCGTGAGCAGGAAATGGATGACCAAATGCGTACAATTATTAGAAAAAGTAATTTTAGAGAAGAAGTGTTAAAACAAGAGTTAAACTCCTTACAAGAAAAGCTTTCTAAAGCTGTTAAGCAAAAGCAAGAGCTTCAAGATAATGTTAAAGTGCTTAAACAAGAATTTAATGCTAAGGAATCAAAACTTTTGAATGACTTTTCTAATCTAAAACTTTGAAAAACAAGCTTGAAAATAAGTTATGCGTACAAGGAATACCATTCGATTGCTCACATGATCACTAAGCATAGAGTCTTAGCGATAAGCATAGCATTCCCTAGTAAAGGAACCCAATCACGAATATGGTAAAGTGGCTAGAAAAGCTCGGAAGGTAATATATGATGGTAATGAAATCCTTAAGCCTAGGCAGAAACCTAGTCATGTATTGAGTGCACCGAGGAAGATATGCAATTAGAAGAAGTCAATAGGGAGAAAATGGATAAGAAGCTAAAAGATCACGAGTGTCAAAAGAAAAACATAACGGTCAAACCCCATGATTACACTAAGAAAATTGGATCTCCACGAACATGTTTAAGCCTCAAACTCAATTAACCCTAGAACAAATTTTTGGAAGAAAGATATGGATAAGCAAAAAGCAAATGTACTTGTTGAAACAAACCCTCCCTTAGGAAAGTGCTGCGACTCGTGTATCCTCCAAATACACCAATGCATTTAGTTCCTAGAACTATTTCCACTAATAGCAAGACCTTAATCATCCTGTATGTTGTTTATCAACTATTCGTTGATTTTGAGAAGACATGTAAGAAGAGAATCACACCTCTGGGGATAATTGAAGGGAAAGGGTTTTGAGCAAACTAAAGAATGCTATTTAAGCGAGGTCATGCCTTTCTTTAAACAATTAAAAGGTCAATTTGAAAGTCTTCAAAGGGATAAACTCGGATATTAAAGAAATGGAAAAGGAATTTGATGCAATGATTGTTGAAGTCAATGATTATGAGCAGGAACTCAAATATAATGAAATTGAAAGGAAGAATTTGCATATCCTAAATGAGAACTTAGTATTAAGTTGTGTGGCTCAAGATGTGTTTTATCTTGTTACTAAGCATTCTATTATCGCTTCTCAATTTCATGAATTAAGTGTTGCTTTGAAAGTTTCCCATGATCGTGTCATTGAGCTTGAAAACAAAAACTCAAAACTAAATGAGAAAATTGATCGGGATGATCACGATAATTTGGTAAAACACTTTTCTAAGCTAGAAGTTGAACATTTTGATTTGCAACTAAAATATCAACATCTCAAAGAAAATGTCAAAACCTCAAACATCAAGACATCCTCAAATGTTCCGAGTTTGATGCACTTTTGAAATAAACAAGCGTGATGAATGATTCAAGCTCACGTAACACGATCGAAAGTTGAAAGCCCAAATTTCACAATTAAAGGGTGAAAAGAACAATGTGGTGGCTCCCAAATGCCTCCTCCTTTAGATTCTCGGTGTTCTCAAACTTTTCATCTTCAAAACTTGGTTAATGTTTTACAAAAGGAAAATGAGAGTTTTCTAGAAGAAAATGAAAAGGTTAAACGACACTTTAAAGAGTTATATGATTCAATGAAAGTCACTCGTGACAAGAACAACGAAAAAATAACGTCTTTACAAAAGGAAATTGAGAATCGAGGAGTCGGGTAAAAGGAAAATGCCACTTGTCTTTAATGAGAATGTTGCATCAAAGTCATCTGCAGACTCTAAATATCTTGTATTTATTAAATACATTCCTCCTCATCTTAGAAATAACGAACTTGTGTTTCATAACTATTTTGCTCACCTTAAGGATAGTCTAGAATGTCTCCGTGAGATTGTAGAAGAGGATTTCATAAATAAGCCACTTGATAGTGAAATTAGGTTTGCTTGCATTCGGGCCAAACGATCTCGGGGCTGTTAGAATGTTTAAGAGCAACATGTCCTAAATCCTTATGTGAGAAAGATAAAGTGTGATGCCTTGTTCTATGCCTAGTGCTAAGTATGCATCCCATTCTATGCCCAGTACTAAGAAAGTGAACTCTAAAGTGCCTGCAAGTAGTTCGGATCCCGCACTTCTAGTTCGAGAATGCAAAAGGTAGCCCAACCAACTAATGTTCCCATAATTCCCTCTACAGGAGTAATCGGTGACATAAAAGCAAGCGGGTCAAAGCCTCCGAGCAATACAAAGCAAGATAGGACCTCGCAAGCTAAGAATGTGCAATGGAAGAGAGTAGAAGACCACCCTAGGAACATTAAGTTTGAGTTGAATAAAGCGAATTGTGTTGATTCTAGTATTAGCTATAAGCGTCATCGTAATTAATTGAATTACGCTACTTTTGGCAAAACATGTAATGATGATTGCTTGGTTTCATTACTAATCATGAATGTGGTGTGAATGATTTGATTAATCTTGTTAAATGCCCTGTTAAGATTGTTAATGCCAAAAACAAGTTAAGAAGGCTAGAAAGCAAAGGCGGAAGAAGGATAGAAAACATTGGAAACCCAGGGAAGAAAATTTAGTAATATAGGTTATCAATGGATACCTCTGGCCGCAAATTTAATCTTAATGAGTTGTGCCCTAAATTTTCTAAGTCAATGCCCATTAGAAAATGGATGCCTCTTGGTAGAACTATTCCTTTAAGAAGTGAACATACTTTGAATAGGTCAAATACGGACACTAGCTTGCATCTATCACGATGATTCCATTATTTCTACTTCCGATGTGGGTGTTCCAATCATCTATTACTAACCAAGTGGAACCCATTCTTGCATGGGGATCCCAATTATCGATTATCCATTCTTGTCGTGTTCAACTGCAGGTCGTTCAAATCATTACGTGGTACTTGGACTCAGTTGTTCCAAGCATATATTTGGAGATCGGTCGTGGCTCATGAACTTCGTGAGTAAATTCATCGGAACTGTTAGATTCGGAAATGACCATTTTGGTGCTATTATGGGTTATGGAGATTATGTTGTAGGTGATAGTGTAATCTCCCGGGTATATTATGTTGAAGGTCTTGGTCATAATTTATTCTCTGTCGGGCAATTCTGTGACTCCGATTTAGAAGTGGCCTTCAGAAAACATACTTGCTTTGTTAGAGAACTTGATGGTGTGGAACTTCTCAGAGGAACACGCGGTTCAAACCTATACACCATCTCTATCGAAGATATGATGAAAACTTCTCCTATCTGCTTGTTGTCAAAGGCCTCGAAAACAAAGTCATGGCTATGGCACCGTCGTCTAAATCACTTGAACTTCGGTACCATAAATGATCTTTCCAGAAAGGACTTAGTAAGAGGCCTACCTAGACTAAAGTATGAAAAAGATCATCTTTGTTCAGCATGCCAATTGGGAAAAAGCAAGAAGTATGCCCACAAACCCAAACCTACAAATTCAGTTATGGAAGTTCTACATACCATTCACATGGATTTATGTGGACCCATGAGAGTGCAAACTATTAATGGGAAGAAATATGTGTTAGTTGTGGTTGATGATTACTCTCGATTCACTTGGGTTAAGTTCTTGAGGACAAAGGATGAAACTCTAGATGTCATCATTAAACTTATTAAACAGCTGCAAGTTCGACTTAACAAGACTGTCAGAATCGTCCGAACTGACAATGGAACTAAGTTTGTTAATAGAGAACTCAGTGAGTTTTATGAAAGTGTTGGAATCAGTCCTCAAAGAAGTGTTCCACGAACTCCTCAACAGAACGGTGTAGTTGAAAGATGAAATCGAACTCTTGTACAAGCCGCAAGAACAATGCTGATTTACTCAAAGGTTCTAATGTTTCTCTGGGCTGAAGCCATTGCCATTGCATGCTACACTCAAAATCGATCCCTAATTCATATAACTCATGGAAAAACTCCATATGAACTTGTCCATAATCGAAAACCTGATCTATCATTCCTTCGTGTGTTTGGTGCATTTTGTTATCCAACTAATGAGGGTCAAGATTTAGGCAAACTAAAAGCTAAAGCGGACATTGGAGTATTTGTAGGATATGCACCAAACAGAAAAGGATACCGAATCTACAACAAAAGAACCCGAAATATCATGGAAACAATTCACGTTACGTTCGATGAGCTGACCGGTCAAATGGCTCCGGGACAATCCGATTCGGACCCGCATCACAATCTTCATCAAGTAGTCCTATCGGTTCTACTCTTATACAAAATCCTCACGGGAACTCCTTATGTACCTCCTTGAAGATGATTTGAAGAAATTGTTTGATCCAATGTTTGATGAACACTATGAGCCAATTGTTAATGATTTGTCAAATCCATCAACAAAGGTGCTCCTATCCCCATCAACAAAGATAACCCTTCGGTTTCTATGTCATTAAGTCAAGAAGCGCTGCTGATGATCACTCTGTCTCATCATCGGATCCTCAATCATCAGTGTACATCATGGAATTGTTTCGCACCTATGATGGAGATAATCCCTTTGCTACTCGAAGATGCTCCTTTGAGAACATATTTGCTCTGAATCATCATCGAACCATCTTCATCGGAGAAAACGACTCTGCTACTTGGTTCCTCTACAACAACCACATGAACACCTTAGAAAATGGACACATGACCATCCATTGGACAACATCATTGGAAACTCCTCTCGTCCGGTATCCACTCGTAAACAACTTGCAAGCGATGCCTTATGGTGCTTCTTCAACTCCGTCTTGTCTAAAATCGAACCAAAAGACGTTAAAGCGCCATGAATGAAGGCAATTTGGTTCAATGCCATGCAAGAAGAAATTCATGAGTTTGATCGACTCGATGTATGGGAATTAGTACCGCTCCCGATCGTGCTATGATCATTGCTCTAAAGTGGATCTTCAAAGTAAAACTTGATGAGCATGGTGATGTATTAAAGAACAAGGCTCGATTGGTTGCAAAAGGATACCGTCAAGAGGAGGGTATTGACTTTGAAGAATCATTTGCTCGATTGCGCGTATCGAGGCAATCATAATCTTCACGGCTAATCTTGCAAGTAAGAATATGGTAGTCTATCGGATGGATGTAAAGACGGCTTTTCTTAACGGAGATCTTAAAGAAGTCGTATCGTCACCAACTGAAGGTTTTGTGAATCGAGCATCCTACTCATGTCTATCTCTTGAAGAAGGCTCTTTACGGTTTGAAGCAAGCTCCAAGGGCATGGTATGATACACTATCAAAGTTTCTTCTATCTACTGGATTCAACAAAGGAGCGATTGATCCGACATTGTTCACCGAAAGTCGAGCAAACATTTAATTCACGTTCAAATCTATGTTGATGATATTTTTTTGCCTCGACTGACCCCAATGAATGTGACCATTTTCTAAGGAGATGGGCTCCAAATTTCAAATGTCAATGATGGGACAAATGTCATTTTCTTGGGATTACAAATTTCACAAAGTCCGGAGGCATTTTATCAATCAATCTAAATATGCAAATGAGATTTTAAAGAAATTTGGATTTGATTCTTGTGACTCTATTGACACTCCCATGATAGGCGTACTAAAGCGGATGAGGACCACTCGGGGATCATGGTAGATCAAACGAAATATCGTAGTATGATTGGATCACGATGTACCTCACGGACCGATGGACACGATATTCATTCGTTGTATGCATGTGTGCTAGATACCGGGCTAAGCCTACCAAAAGCACCTTGAAGCGGTTAAGCGGGTCTTCGGTATCTCCAAGGAACCATCAATATGGGACTTTGGTACCGAAGGACACCGGTATGTCACTAACGACCTATGCGAGATCTTGATCATGCGGGATGTCAAGATACACGTCGAAGCACGTCGGGAGGTGCTCGGTTTTGGGTGATAAGCTTGTGAGTGGTCTTCAAAGAAACAAATGAGTACTTCTATATCCTCTACAGAGGCTGAATACATAGCCATGTCATCTTGTTGTGCTCAAATCCTATGGATGAGATCCCAATTATCTGACTATGGCTTTGAATTCAATAAAATCCCTCTGTATTGTGATAACAAAAGTGCCATTGCTCTCTCATGCAACAACGTTCAACATTCAAGAGCAAAGCATATCGACATTCGACATCATTTCATCAGGGAGCAAGTGGAGAACGGTGTGGTGGAACTTTATTTTGTGAGGACCGAATACCGGTTAGCGAGACATCTTCACCAAAGCTCTTCCTAGAGAACGTTTTGAGTTTATCCTCCCACGACTTGGTCTAAAGAGTCTACAACCGGAAACACTCAAACGTCTTCAAGAGGAAGACGAGGAGTAAAAGTTTTTCTTCATCCATCTCTTGTTAATATTTATTCAAAAAGCAAAATACAAAATTACAAAACCAACAAAAAGCAAATAGAAAAATATAAAACTTTCAAAAATCCATAAAAATTTGAAAAACTCGAAAAATTTCAAAAATATTGTCATTTTGTCATGTTTTTCTTGATTCGATAATATCTACGGTCTTTGTGTTGTCATTCAAAGAGTGACACGGGTCTTTAGATGTTGTTCGAATGTACATATTAAAAAAAATTTTGAGAAAAGAAAACACATGGCTTATAGTCATTTCAGTCTATAACCCGTTTTTAAAGAAAGAACAGAGCCATGCCTAATCTTATGTTTCAAATCCCATGATCTGATTCTAAAAACAAATGTTTGTCACCAAAAGGACAAATGTTTCCTTCACAAATATTTTTCCTTCTATAAATTCTTCCGAAAAATATTTGTTATCTAAATGAAAACTAATAAAAATAAGTCGGACTCAATTTTTGAAAATCATCCGGACTTGACATTTGTCAAAATCTCTATCTCTCAATCAACAACTTATGTCATTGATTGAGGGGAGAATGATTTCATTAAAAATCAAAAGGTTATTTGTCATACAATTGGTTCGGACCAAGGTTTATGTCATGTTTTCAAAAGATATTCAAGCATGTTTAATCTTTGGAGTTTAAAGTCTCTAATTTGATCCTTATCGGTTAAATGTTTTCATAAGCAAGTCACAATTCTCCTCAAAAGCTTTCAAAATCAATTTAAATCTCTGAGATCACAAATCTCAAATGATTTGAAAATTGTGATCGGGGAGAATTTGTGATTTAAATTGGATTTAAAGCGATAATTTGATAAATGGTTTTATAGTGATTTACAAGCTCTCCTCCCTACATGTGCCAAACGATTTCAAATTTTCCATGCACATGTTGAGGGGAGCATCTATATCAAACCAAAAGGATTGAAGCGTGATTGATTTGTTTCAATGTGCGGTTTTCCTTATATGTGCAAAACACTTTCGAATCTTGATGCACATATTGAGGGGAGCAACTTTTGAAAACCACATCCTTTCCAAAATATCCATAACAAAGTATGAAAATACTAATTTTGATCGGAAAGTGATGTTGATATCTTTTAGAAAATGGTAATCAAAGAAATGAATCCTTCCTCTTGCCTCCGTGTGCCAAAACGATTTCAAATATTACGATGCACATGTTGAGGGGAGCTCTTTTCTAAAATATCAAAAACAATTCGGTACAAAATGCTTTGATAATATATCACAAGTATCCGGATTGATTTTCAAATGGTTTTCAATTGGTTCTAATGGCGGATGAACAATACCAAAAGACCGACCAAATTTACTTTATGTATGGTGATATAAGGATGGTTAGGTTAGGTATTCGTTCCCAAGATCCTTGAGCGGAGGGATCTACCGAGGACAATCCACTAGATAGTGTAGAAGTCCTTAGGTATGATGAAAAAAGGAGAAAAGTGAGATATGGGAAGAGTGCGGATGAGATAGAGCTAGAACTGGAATAAACCCAACAAGGTTCTAGTTATGAAGTCTCGGTAAGCTTGAAGGGTTGAAGAATGAAAAGAAAT
The DNA here is from genome assembly GCA_022545495.1 of Chrysanthemum lavandulifolium. NCBI lineage: Eukaryota > Viridiplantae > Streptophyta > Magnoliopsida > Asterales > Asteraceae > Chrysanthemum > Chrysanthemum lavandulifolium. The sequence goes on from JAHFWF010000109.1 coordinate 406,442, forward strand.
GAATGTGAAAGGGTGAAAATAAATAGCCCTCCAATAATTCAACCTTAGGGCGTAAACCGGGTTCAATACATATGCTCTTGGTGGTTACTAAGGTAACACCGGTATTGAAGACAAGGCGTCATGGACCCGGTGACGCCTTGCACTACAACTTCCCAAGCCACTCAAGTTCCTCTTAAAAGGACTTGTTTCATTCTCACGGGAACCTACATTATCTATCGACTCTCTTAGAGATTGTTGATATTGAAGAAGGAGACCCTCTCCCTAGTCTCGGCATAGGAACCAAATGTGCACTATTGAGTCTAGAGCCACGAGATCATCAAATAAATCTCATTAGGACATTGTCAATGAAGACTCTGTTTCACACAATGTGGAAAGAGAGAATATATTTAAGAGTCCTCGCATTATCCTTGTGGTATTGCGAACATCGAGTGATATGCAAACATATTCACAATGAAGATGGAAAGCCTTCTAGAGCCAACATCAAACAAGCTCTTGGTAGGTGGCATGTGAGATCTATCCAATAGATCAACCATGTGACAACCGAGCAGAAACAATGGGGCGATTCAAAATTATGAATCAATCACGGTTCGAGTTATGGATTGACGGATGCCTTTGAAAAACCGGTCGTTGTGCTTAAAATTCTTTTCTCTAGCACATCGATCGTGTATTAATGTTTCAAAATAAAAGGTGTTTATGATTGATAATTGATTTTCCTTAAAACCTTCGTTGTATTGCAAAAACACTTTTTATTGAGCAATACACGATTGTTTTCAAATCATTTTCATCAATCGGTGAATCTCAATTCGTTGGTTCACTCACTCCGTGTTGTCTTCTTTGAGACGTTCGGTTTGAGAACAACTAGAGCATTGCGAAACCTGTCAAGGAGATTCTTAGGAATTATACGATCACGAGGCGGTACTTGTAATGATCAACGGGAACCGTGGGCGTGTACCTCAATTCAACGAAAGTGATCAAAGACACTTTCGTGTGTTTTATTGCTAGCTGTTGTATGCGGTACACCCAACGTTTGCGGTGATCGAATGGAGAGGTCAATCCATAGCCGCATGCTCACACAACACATTCATTTCTAAAGAAATCATGATAAGTGCATCAACGACTCGATATTTTCACTCCATGCTACGCTTCTGCTCTGCGCAAATATCATGAATCAACTAAAGCTTCCGCTACTCGATGAGAAGAAATCATGATCCGAATGTGAGCATGTCGGTCCAAAAGTCACAACATCACATAATGTCAACACTACAAAGGAAGAGTCGAGATTTATGGTAGCTCATGATCTCAAAGTCGGCTCAAAACTCATTATCACGTGGATCGCTTAAAGACCTCCACTTGGATTAACCAAACATGCAAAACATGAAGAATCAAAGACTACGAGCTACTGAGCAAAGAACTTTAACAAGAATCCAAGAACAATCTTAATGTTATATCTGTTTGTATTCAATGTAATTTGAGGTGACCTCCTTTGGGGAGATTGTTAGGATTTGGAAATTCTAGTTATTAAAGTGTCGGTCACCTCAAGTATATGTAATCGTAGAAAGCTCGTAGTCGTAGTAAATTTAATGTTAGGTAGTATTTAGTTAAGTAACACCGTGGAGGACGGACGGGTCTTTACCAGCTGTATGCGATCCACGGCCGTAGGTGGCGTTTATGTAAGATACTATAAATACCTCTACCTCCCAAGGTAGAGGGTTGGAGCTCATAATAATACTTTTACTTTCTCTCACTAAGTTCCCAAACCTCTAAACCTTCTTCTAAAAACATCTCTGATCATGGTTTGAAAAATCAATATGTTACAACTTCATAGCACAAAGTACAAGTCATAGAAAACGATCAAAATGGTTTAAAAGTAGTTCACATTTGATAAATCAAAATATCGAGTTTGCAAAAGGTCCCAAAAGTTTTCATAAAACACAATGTTTTCAAAAGATCATAAATGTTTTAAACATAACATAATTTTTTAAAAGATAGTCTCTTCAAATTTGACAATATGCCAAGACTTCAAAAGATATCCGTGTGACTCCCTCCAAGACTTTCATGCCTAAAACCTGAGATAAAACATGCTAAAAAGTCAACACAAAGGTTGAGTGAATCTGTAACACCCCCAAATTTGGCACAGCGGAAGCATTCGGGTCGTGGGGTGCTACTAATTCGTATCACAACACAAAGTACAAAACAACGGTTTTCTGAAGAAAATTCAAAACAAATGTATAAAGTTTACATTATTAAAAAATAGTGCGGAAACACAGCCCATAATAATAATAATAAAGTGGTCCCAAATATAACAGTATCCTATGACCATGCCATGCCATGCCAAAAGCCTCCAAAGTAAGATGTCATAATAAACCCGAAAATACATGCTAAAAATGTCAACACAAGGTTGGTGAGTTCATAGGTTTGAAATAAAATAGTAAATCAGTTTTGCTGTGTTTTGATATATGAGTAGGACAAGTGTGCAACAATAATAAAGCGTAGGGAAACATATATATCACCATAAAACACATGGCTAGTCAGGTAACCACCCGTAATCATATATGTACTATATGTATGCCTACCAGCTGGAGCTAAAACATGAGTACTCTCACGTCAAGTGGATTAATCCATGACCCGAGAACCACACAAAATATCACACAGAATTATCACACAGAAATATCACACAGAATAACCAGAAACCACCAGTGCTACTAACGCAATTATATCCGCACACAAACTTGTCCAAAATAATTAAACAAACATTTAACCACAACATTTAAAACTTGAAATAACCGAACAAGTTATTTAGCGAAGCACATAAAGTTTTTAAGATATCAAATCATTTGTAAATATTGAAATTTAATAACACAAGCATGTATTCTCCCCCAAAAGTGTTTCAAAACAAGTAAAGTAGGGGCTATAAACTCACCTAAGTCCGAAGCAATGCAAGAATCACAACTAACACGACTGGCATCAAGAAGCATAGCACAACAGTATCGAAAGTACATGAACAAAGGTACGGGATTGACACAACCTAATAAGAGTATAGTTAACTCAGAATAAATCTAGCAAAGCAAATGAATTTCCAAAAGGCAACGTGTCTTAGTTTTCGTGGAATATTCGTATCGTTAATTTCGAAAGTCCATTACCAATATCTCAAAAGTTATCTTTAATGTTTCGTGTGGTGGTAAGAAAACATAGACTCGACATAAAACTCACGCCAGACATAACTCACACCAAAGTATAACATACGTCCCAACATATTATAAGGAATAGTCAATAAGAATTGATCAAGACTCGAGAACACACGCCAAAACAATAAGACACATAAAAGAAATTAAGCAACTAAGGATCAATTATAAAATAGTGAAAAGATAAAATAAATGGCTGAGTTTTGATCAATTGCCCAATAAACCCAATGATTTAATTAAGACATTTATATTTTATATGTAAACGTAGGTTTTTTAATTATAATTCAAATAATTAAAGGTTTTACAATTAAATAAAACTATACCTTTCGTCTTTCGCTGTGTTTTTATAATAATGAGTTTTGATATATACTTATAAGTTTATTTTACAAAATTTCGCCATGACGCTTTATACAACGTTTCCAAGGTCGTACACTTTATAAAAAATCAATTTTTCCAACAACACTTTCTGCCAATTTCCAATATACGTCATTTTAATATTCGTTTAACTAAACACGCTCCATCAATATTAACAAAACAATAGTAATCTGATTTAATAGTTTATTTATCAATCTAGTTATTAAGAATCTAAATTTGTGTCTAATAGTCATTGGGCTTTACGGTCCGGTAATAGTCCGTTTAAGAATTAGACGGATACATTAGGTCCATTAGGTGTCCGTTAAGTCCAATAATTTAAGTCCATTTATAGTCCGTTATGTCGTCCAAAATAATTTAATCCAACAACCGTTTTACATATTTAGCTCATTTCGTATATTTACAACCCGATTCCAAATCAATACCCGAAATCAAGACGGATCCAAATCCAACAAAGTTCACAACAAAATACATAGAAATATAAACACGACTTATTAATCCAAGGTAAAACAAACGTCCCCTAAACAGTTTTATTATAACCCAACCTGAATCAAACACTAACCCTTCAGGTTTTGTATTAACCGAATAGTTACATCTCATGAATAAACAACTAATAAGTAAAATTCAAGAAAGAAACAGTGACCAGAACAACCAAATATGCACATTCCAAAATCCAAATCGTGACTCTAAACAAACGCAAAACTACAATCACTGGTCGGGTTTAGCGCAACCAGGATTCAATACCACGACCCTCATGTGGTTGCCTCGATACTCTAAACACAACAAGCAACACCCTAATCGATTCTAACACCACCAAACACGAACACCAAGATGCTCATACGGGTACAACATGACACGAGTGTAAAACCATAACAACCACCACACGACATCTATTAAAAAAAATGGTTTTAATCATATTTAACCAAGAATCTGCCAACAAATTCTTTTAACTCGTTTTTAATTCCACGGAAAACATATACAAGTCAATTTAACAACCGGTTATATTCGGTTAAAATCAAAAGGTAAGAGTAGTTAAATGGTTTTCGGCATACCCACAAGAAATGAGAGGGGAAGGGAGATGAAACGACGATGGTGGCTGGAGCAGGTGGCCGTGATAGCGGTGGTGACTCTTACGATCCAAAAACAAGAGCAAAGCCACGAACAAAACTCCAAGTCTTCTTAATACACCTCGGATCTCCTAGGATATGTGATGAGGAATGCGTTTTACGGCGGGGCGCGGCTTAGGGTGGTGGCCGGAAAAAGTGACGGCTGCCCTATTCTTGGAGAGAAGAGGGATGGGTGGTCTCAGAATGTGTTAATAGGGTTTTTTTGTTGAAAAATGATGCAACCCTTATTCCTATTATAACAAAGTATTGAATTCAAATTATAGAGAGTTTGAAACTTCAGGGGGTTGTGATGTAACTTTAATCTCAGGGATCACTTCTGTAATTTTTGAAAGCTTTTGCGATGTCGAGGTTCGGGACTCATTAATGTTCGATAACGGTCGATATAAGGCACGAGAATCATGCCATTGTTTTTAAAATATATTTTACAATTAAAACAAATATTCACATGACTCATTTCTCGCAATTATTATAATAATAAAATTTAATTAGTTTAATGACTTTACGGTTGTCTAATTACGCATTGTGAGTTTGTTTCCACGTTTAACAAGATAATCTCTCGTATTCGATTTCGAATTAGCTCAGAAAAAGTCTTAAATGAAAACAAGTAATTAATAAATATAATTTAGTATAATGATATGTTTTAAAAAAATTCCCGGATGCTACAGTCTACCCGTCTTAAAAGGAATCGCGTCCTCGCGATTCAATTCAAATTTCATTCGATAGTGTAGCGACCAAGCAGAGGTGATGATACCTGCAACCAATAAGTTTCAAGCAAAGGTGTAGGATTCGCGCATAAAATTTGGTTTAGTTACAAAACAAAATATTAGTCGTTTAGTTTATGAGATGGCAGCATAAAATGCTTTCTAAAGGAGTAAATGGTTTATAAAAGGGTTTGTAAAACAGTTTAGAGTGGTGAGAACAGAAATTTATTGTTTATAAAATAGCAATACAATCAAACTTTTGATTTCATGACGAATTAGTAAAACATTTTGTAGGGTGATCGCGAAATATTCGGTCGGAAAATTGAAAACAGTTTGTATGCTAATAGCGACATAATTTATTATGATATGAGAGGGTAGCAAAGATAACTGGCGTTCCCGAAGGATTAGGCGTCCGCTCCCACGATCGCGGTTCAGGTTACTCCCTTAAAATCTCAAGGTTTTAGTCAGGCATAGAATCTCTACCGGATGCAGAGTTTAACAAATCCAAAGTACGTTGTTGAAGGAGAGGTTGATTGTCACAAGCACATCAGTTAGTTATCTCAGCAGTGTACTTAGTACTCAACGCGGAAAGTACAACGTTTGAGTACAAGGTCATAATTCCAAAAGGAACTCGATTACCAAACGATATCAATTCAAGGTCTAAATAAAAGTGAATGTCGACGGTTCCAAACGGTTACGCTAAAAGAATATAAGTCGATAGAGCGTAAGGTTCGAGGTAAAGGTGACAGTAACATGACCAGACGGGTCCAACGGTTCTAAAAGAAATCCAAAGTCATAGCATAACCAGACGACAATGAAAGTCATTCCATACAAAAGGAAGAGAGTCGCGATAAACAAGTGTTGTGATGCCAATGTGTTGTGTGTAGGGGAAAGTTTTATACAATTCAATGCTCGTATACACACACCAAAAACTTTACCCTTTTCTGAAATTCAACCAAAAACAAATCCAGACATAATACTGTTATAACTACTCCAAGTATAGCAAAATTTACCTCTGAGTCGGACATAGGTGATCAGGCTATGTCCCACTATCCCTGGCTGAATATAGGTGATCAGTCTATATTCACTCGAGGTTCAATGAATTTTGATATACTTGACTTAGCTACTCTAGCATCATGTCTTTCACTTCCCAAAATTCATTCCAAAAGGCCAAAACAAATGTCCAAACTCAAAGTTGAAAGGTGAGATTGCGCATAGAAAGGGGCGCGATGCTACAACAAGTGTGATACGTAAGCATAAGTATGTCGAAGATACTTATAGCACAAAGCAAAAAATAAATGGATATACACATTCAATAGTAAAGCACACATCTCATCAAATATATTAGTAACCAAAGTCACAATTGAGGCATCAGCTTGGCAGGCAGGCACGTCTCGGTCATAGGGTTAAGTTTTCGTAAAAGTGGTTATAGTCTAGGTTTGAAAATTACCCAGTTCCCTATAACCTTGGCTCTGATACCAACTGTAACACCCCCAAATTTGGCACATCGGAAGCATTCGGGTCGTGGGGTGCTACTAATTGGTATCACAACACAAAGTACAGAACAACGGTTTTACAGTAAGAAAATTCATAAACAAATGTATAAAGTTTACATTATTAAAAAAATAGTGCCGAAATACAGGCCCATAATAATAATAATAAAGTGGTCCCAAATATAACATAGTATCCTATGACCATGCCATGCCATGCCAAAAGCCTCCAAAGTAAGATGTCGCAATAAACCTGAAAATACATGCTAAAAATGTCAACACGAGGTTGGTGAGTTCATAGGTTTGAAATAAAATAGTAAATCAGTTTTGCTGTGTTTTGATATATGAGTAGGACAAATGTGCAACAATAATAAGGCGTAGGGCAACATATATATCACCATCAAACACATGGCTAGTCAGGTAACCACCCGTAATCATATATGTACTATATGTATGCCTACCAGCTGGAGCTAAAACATGAGTACTCTCACGTCAAGTGGATTAATCCATGACCCGAGAACAACACATAAATATCACACAAAAATATCACACCGAATAACCAGAAACCACCAGTGCTCCTAACGCAATTATATCCGCACACAAACTTGTCCAAAATAATTAAACAAACATTTAACCACAACATTTAAAACTTGAAATAACCGATCAAGTTATTTAGCGAAGCACATAAAGTTTTTAAGATATCAAATCATTTGTAAATATTGAAATTTAATAACACAAGCATGTATTCTCCCTCAAAAGTGTTTCAAAACAAGTAAAGTAGGGGCTATGAACTCACCTAAGTCCGAAGCAATGCAAGAATCACAACTAACACGACTGGCATCAAGAAGCATAGCACATCAGTATCGAAAGTACATGTACAATGGTACGAGATTGACACAACCTAATAAGAGTATAGTTAACTCAGAATAAATCTAGAAAAGCAAATGAATTTCCAAAAGGCAACGTGTCTTAGTTTTCATGGAATATTCGTATCGTTAATTTTGAAAGTCCATTACCAATATCTCAAAAGTTATCTTTAATGTTTCGTGTGGTGGTAAAAAAACATAGACTCGACATACAACTCATGCCAGGCATAACTCACACCAAAGTATAACATATGTCCCAACATATTATAAGGAATGGTCAATAAAAATTGATCAAGACTCGAGAACACACGCCAAAACAATAAGACACATAAAAGAAATTAAGCAACTAAGGATCAATTATCAAATAGTGAAAAGATAAAATAAATGGCTGAGTTTTGATCATTTGCCTAATAAACCCAATGATTTAATTAAGACATTTATATTTTATAAGTAAACGTAGGTTTTTTAATTATAATTCAAATAATTAAAGGTTTTACAATTAAATAAAACTATACCATTCGTCTTTCGCCAGGTTTTTATAATAACAGAGTTTTTGATATATAATTATAAGTTTATTTTACAAAATTTCGCCATGACGCTTTATACAACGTTTCCAAGGTTGTAGACTTTATAAAAAATCAATTTTTCCAACAACACTTTCCGCCAATTTCCAATATACGTCATTTTAATATTCGTTTAACTAAACACGCTCCATCAATATTAACAAAACAATAGTAATCCGATTTAATAGTTTCTTTATCAATCTAGTTTTTTAGAATCTAAATTTGTGTCTAATACTCATTGGGCTTTACGGTCCGGTAATAGTCCGTTTAAGAATTAGACGGATACATTAGGTCCATTAGGTGTCCGTTAAGTCCAATAATTTAAGTCCATTTATAGTCCGTTATGTCGTCCAAAATAATTTAATCCAACAACCGTTTTACATATTTAGCTCATTTCGTATATTTACAACCCGATTCCAAATCAATACCCGAAATCAAGACGGATCCAAATCCAACAAAGTTCACAACAAAATACATAGAAACATAAACACGACTTATTAATCCAAGGTAAAACAAACGTCCCCTAAACAGTTTTATTATAACCCAACCTGAATCAAACACTAACCCCTTCGGGTTTTGTATTAACCGAATAGTTACATCTCATGAATAAACAACTAATAAGTAAACTTCAAGAATGAAACTGTGACCAGAACAACCAAATATGCACATTCCAAAATCCAAATCGTGACTCTAAACAAACGCAAAACTACAATCACCGGTCGGGTTTAGCGCAACCAGGATTCAATACCACGACCCTCATGTGGTTGCCTCGATACTCTAAACACAACAAGCAACACCCTAATCGATTCTAACACCACCAAACACGAAAACCAAGATGCTCATACGGGTACAACATGACACGAGTGTAAAACCATAACAACCACCACACGACATCTATTAAAAAAAATGATTTTAATCATATTTAGCCAAGAATCTACCAACAAATTCTTTTAACTCATTTTTAATTCCACGAAAAACATATACAAGTCAATTTAACAACTGGTTATATTCGGTTAAAATCAAAAGGTAAGAGAAGTTAAATGGTTTTCGGCATACCAACAAGAAATGAGAGGGGAAGGGAGATGAAACGATGATGGTGGCTGGAGCAGGTGGCCGTGATAGCGGTGGTGACTCTTACGAACCAAAAACGAGAGCAAAGCCACGACCAAAACTCCAAGTCATCTTCATACACCTCGGATCTCCAAGGATATGTGATGAGGAATGCGTTTCACGACGGGGCGCGGCTGAGGGTGGTGGCGGAAAAAAGTGGTGGCTGCCCTATTCTTGGAGAGAAGAGGGATGAGTGGTCTCAGAATGTGTTAATAGGTTTTTTTTTTGTGAAAAATGATGCAACCCTTATTCCTATTATAACAAATTATTGAATTCAAATTATAGAGAGTTTGAAACTTCAGGGGGTTGTGATGTAACTTTAATCTCAGGGATCACTTCTGTAATTTTCGAAAGCTTTTGCGATGTCGAGGTTCGAGACTCATTAATGTTCAATAACGGTCGATATAAGGCGCGAGAATCATGCCATTGTTTTTAAAATATATTTTACCATTAAAACGAATATTCACATGACTCATTTCTCGTAATTATTATTATAATAAAATTTAATTAGTTTAATGACTTTACGGTTGTCTAATTACGCATTGTGAGTTAGTTTCCACGTTTAACGAGATAATCTCTCGTATTCGATTTCGAATTAGCTCAGAAAAAGTCTTAAATGAAAACAAGTAATTAATAAATATAATTTATTATTATGATATGTTTTAAAAAAATTCCCGGATGCTACATAATCCATAGAGTTTAATACGAAATAAGTAGAACACAAGCATTGTTCATCGATTGACATTGCCACGCATACAAGTCAAGAAATAAAATCCATAAGGTTTAATAACTAATAAGTAGAACACAAGCATTGTTCATCAATCGACATTGTCACGCATACAAGCCATGAAATAAAATTATAGCATTGAGCTCATGGAACCGAACGTTAACCGACAATATAATAGTTCCTATAGAAGGTATAATTGCTATTTACCTTAACTCTTAATATTATGTGTCTGTTTGACATGTATTCAAGTGAGCGCTACTCACCCGGACATGGTATGTTAAACCCAATAGATCTATTCGTAATACTAGCATTTCCAGGTGTGTATATAATGGTTCATGAAATTAGGGGACTTTTCAGGCAAGAGGTACTCAATGTCTATAAAGCATATATTCAGTTCAAGCATACCCAAAAATCATTGTGCTCAATTTGTAAAACTAGAATGTATCCCCCTCGTGGGGTTTTATAAAACAATTAAGCAAGTATAGGCGATGCTATGAACGCACCCAGACAAGTAGTAGTGATCGGAAAGTGAGGATGATGAAGAAACCGCAAAAAATCACAAGGAACTTATATAGAAAATGTAACACGTCTTAGGCTCGGGGAAATAATAAGTAATAACTTATAATTGAGTTTTATTTTGTTTTTTAGGTTTATTATATCATATTATAAGTTATTCATATGGTTTTTATAAAGTCAAAGATCAAATATGACATTATTATAAGGTTACACAAGTCTTAACGTAGTGCCGTTAGAAATTTACTATAAATCCCGACTTCATTGCACACCATTTCTAAACTGTAAGTGATAAAATTAAGTTCTTTATATCGTTGGAAAGTTCTCTGAGTGTAAACCACATTTTGGTGGTTCATATTGTTCTAAAAATTTGCATAACCTAACTAGAAAAATAGATTTATCTTAATGTATACAAGTCTGATTTTGACAGCAACTAACTATTCTCACTAAAACGTATTTATCTAGAGTTATACAGATACGATTAACGTGCGGCTTATGGAAAATTTAAGTTAAAGGGTTCTCTACATTTCATAAAAAGGGTCAAGTTTCATAAATGCTCGATCTATGAGCTTTTCTAAAAGAAACGGTGTGCGTTTTGACATGTTTTACCATTTATTTTCTTATAAATTCATCAAGATGTTTTAAGACGCGCACCTTTCGGTAAAATGACCCTGAGACATAGTGATACCTCCCTATATTTTCTTTTAGACCAAAAACCCACTGAGACAAAATGGTGTGGGCATTTTGCAACAGGTACAAACTTGGACAAATTCATCTTTCAAAACCTTGTTTCCTTATGATTCTTAAACTAGTTTTGCATATAAAATGTAAAGACCAACCATGGGAATCTTTTAGGCATCAACTCTTGCAATAAAAACCCAATCAAGCCTGAACTAACTAATCTAACACCTAATAATCCTACTAAATCTTGATCAAATCATTCAAAATAGTGCATGTAAGAGTTGATTAGCTTAATCCTAGTGAAACCTCTAATAAACCAAAATGAGATTAAAAAGACACAAGTTACTTACCAAGATCAAAGAATAGTAGAGATGCACAAAATCAATGGAGATGGTGATGGTGGTCTTGATGTTGTACAACACAAGAGGAGAATAAGAAGAGAGAGAAAACTTTGGGAGCAAAATGAAGAGGTTTTATCAATGAGTGAGATCTAAAAAGGGATATGCATGCTTAAGTAAATAAAATGCAATATTTTACAAGCAACAAAGACAAGTCCCTAAAGGGTATCTTGCCTTGGTCAGCCACCATGGGGGGGGAGGTAAGGAATGGTCATTTTTATTTTGTACAAGAATTTTAAGATACGGTGTGTACGTTAAAAGCCAATGGAGCTAAATCGTTAAGGTTTTAAGCGTAAGAGTCAAAATAAATATCATAAAATTAATAATTTCATAAAACTATAATAGTTATCTTAAAATGACTAAATTTGGCAATTTATGTATTTTTCGAGCCTTCCGGAGTGTGAAATATCGTTAAAACTTAAAACGCGAGCCGTAAACGCGTAAAACGTAAAAAGTGTAAATTTTCGTAGAATTGTAAAATTAGAATATTTCATATGAAAATAAGTACGTTGGGGAATTAAAATGCACAGAAAAGTAGACTAAGCATAGTCTAGAATTGATTACGAGTTAAGTGTACGTGTTACGACGTACGCGAGTAAGTTTTCCGATAAAAGTAAGTTTACTTAAAATAGAGTAATAAGTAAATAAAAATAGTAAAATAATGACTTGAAATTTCAAGGTGGTGACAGTTATACCAATTGATAAGTGGCAGAGAAAGGTTCACGATACTGAATAATGCCTTAGCGACCGCTTCAGGATTCATTTAGAAACCGATATTGTTGTATGTTTTAGTGACCTTCTTTTGGGTAACAACTCATCTTGATTCAACAAGGTTTGGTAACTCTTTAATTGATACGTGCTTCACATATTATCTGATCATCATTATTATTCAATGTCTTTCTATATTTTGTTTATATATGTATATCGAGTGCTATTTTGACAAACTCCACACCGAACAACTGACCCACTTTCTACTTAAAAATAATACTGTGCAATAATCAATGACATAAAACAATGCCCCGCCGCAATGCGGCGGATCTTCGCTCATCTCGTTATAATTAATTATGGAGAAAAATAGAAAGGGGTCGAATAGTTTTTACCGTTTTAAAATTATAGATTCGAAACTTATTGTGAAATCAGGCAATAATAAAATAAATAAAAGTAAATGTATCACAATAAGTAAATAATGAAAAAATCAAACCAATGCACAAGTATTTATAGTGGTTCGGTAGCGAAGCTCACTTCCTCGTCCTACTACACTCACTGAGTATCCGACTCGAGAGTTAACTTCACTATGTCAACAAGATCCCTTACTTGGCGTAAGCTAAATATCGAGTTCTTATCGAGGTAGAACCAACCGTTTTTCAATATGTATTTTAAGGACTAAAATACAAACCTAACTTTCTATTTTGGTGTATGATGTATGACTATAAACTTTGATGTATGATGGTGGAGTAATATAATACAACAATGTACAAATATACAAAGACTAATAACTATAACACATGAAGCTTGAAAGCTTCTTGTGTTCTTTACTTGTAAAGAAAGTGGTTAATGGTGGGTTACTTGAAATGGTTATAAGACAAGGTTAACAACTAAAGAATGATGTATATGACTTTATCATTATATGCTAGATAGAAGATGGAAAAGGGTGAGTAAAATTGATTGCAAATGGTTGGTTTAAATAGGCAATCAAAGGCTATCCGTTTTCACTAAGCCATGAATCTATGGATCCTTTCGAAAAGATCCGTATGCGAATCGAAAGGATTCGTGGGTCTACTAGTGAATTTTTTTTGTCTTTTTAAACCAAAATCTTTCCAAATCATATGTAAGATCCTTATGGTGCGTTTAGTTGGGAGAAAACACCCTTGTTTTCCACAAAATGTTTTATGGAAAACAAGGAAAATAGAGATCGCGTTCAAATTATCATTTTCTAACAAAATGTTTTGCAAAACACAAAATCCTCTATTCCTAATCTAACAAGGAAAATTAGAAAACAAATTTTAGTTTTTTTCCTTGTTTTCCTTTGTAACCCCCAACCCCCCTCTCCTTCTTCAAAATAGAAAATACAAATATCAACTAAACGCATTTTCTATGTTTTCAAGTGTTTTGTGAAGATAAATTTCCCATCCAAATTTTTACAAAACTAAAGATAGAAAATAAGGGAATTTTTTCTCCAACTAAACGCACCCTTAATGTTTTAACTTCTAGAAGGTAAATCAAGCTTAGCATAAAAATGGTAAGATTTGCAATATATGGTTTTGATTATGTAAGATATTTTCCTAAAGTGGAAGATTTCATAAAATTAAGAAAGTTGTAGGATCCCATAAATGATATCATAACACACATACAATGATCACAAGAGAGGGTTTAGAGAGATAGATGAGATTCCAGAGAGATATAGTTCTAGAGAAAAGGGGAGGAAACTATGTGAATATTAACCTTGAAAATACACTCTACCACCTAACTATGTGAAAGTGAGGCGTGTAATATAACATACATAACAAGCCTTAATGGGCTTGATGGGTCGGGCTCTTGGAATGGACCTATACATGGACTATCTTGTTATCTCTAAGCCTATTTATCTATATCTAAACTATTACATACAAGTTTCATATTACAAGGTTCGTTTATATATGAAAGGCCATCACTTCTAATACTAACAATCTCCGTCTAAGGGATGGTCATTTATCAAAAACTCTTTCTTTGTTTCTTGGCTCTTGAGTCTTTGGAATCTTCAGTTCCTGATACTTGAGCACGAACCTTGTGTTGTAATAGACTTGATTTCTTCTTTGTTCCTTTCATACTTTGTGATCTTTGGTGCAATCTCCTTCCTATATTGCCTTTGATCAACATCTTCAAGTGTTTTTTCTTTCGTCTTCTCCGCCATACTCATTCCAGATGGTCTTTAAACTTTGATATTTACTCATATATCTTTCATCATTTTTTCTTTGTACTTCATCTTGGCTTGATTCTTTGATATAATTGAATTTGATGTAATTCTGTCTTTCTTATCTTTGTCTTGAACTTGATGATGATGAGTCATATAAGTATAAGTATGTGGAGTTGAAGATGTCGATGTTTATGGGTGGTGGTGCATCAGAAGCGGCTTTCATCATAAGTACCTATCACAAGAAGGTAAATAATAATATGTTAGGCCAATCGATCCGCGTGGACATTTCTTAAAGAATTGTTCCACTACGATTGTTTTTTTTATGAATGTCTTTATTCCATTCATCTTAGGCGGGTATAATTAACCTCCTAATCCTATTACGGACTGATATTGATATGTTGGATAAATCCAAGTATAGACCTACATCATTAGGATTTGATTCATGAAAGGAATCTCCTTAGTAGGGTTTCCAACTCGGTGCCGATAATCCAAAAGGATTACGCACCTGCCATTTCCTAAAGTAGATGCCCTCAAGAAAGCTTACAACAATTCAGGTGAGCCGCTGGAGTATACATAAAGTATCACTCTACAACTGTAGACCGTTTGAGATAAAAATACCACCATAAAGAAGATCTTGGTTCACGTGGATTACTAGTTACACCATGCTTAATCCATAAAGGATTAACTAGGAGACTTACTTTCAGTGTTGTTTAATATTGACACTGGCGGGTTTTGCGTTCAATAATTATGGAATACTGCGTGATTACCACGATAAACGTTCTAGCAAGATAGGATTTTCAAAGGACTCTCAAGTACAACTTGTGTTCTTATTTGTGAACAGTAACTGTAAATTGACATGTATCCTATTGAGATTTTATATTTAAATCTCATTAACTCTAGACTCGATTTGTGCATTTTGGTTTAGTGAGCGGAGGCTAGAGCAGATTGTCACCTTTTCAATATCAACATTTCTCGGAGTGAGAAGTCGATAGATTACGTGTGTAACTTAGTGAAAAATGAAACAAGTATCTTTGAGAGAAACTTGAGTGGCCGGAAAGGTTGTGCATTGCATCATTGGGTCAATGATGTTTGTCTTCAATATTGTAATCATGTTTATGATTAATGATAGCATATGTATTGACATGGTTTCTACCCTAAGTGTATGGATGGTTTTCGTTTCTTTTAACCCTTTCATAACTTTTCTTTTACATTCTTCAACCCCTTCAATGCATATCACGCCGTCCTCAATGTCACCTTATTGTGATTGTTCCAGTGACAACTCATGACAATGACAACATTATTTCCTTTTCTCATTCATATGTTTGACCTATGGACATATACTCTATCTAGTGAAGTGTCCCTAGGTAGGTCCCTCCACTTCTAGCTGGACCATGGGATAATACATAATGTTAACCACCTTATATATCCTCGAACATCATTGTGTTTTTGGTTAGTTTGATATAGATCGAAGCTATAAAACCATTTAAAATCAATCAAAGTGTTTATATGAAATCATGTTTTGTAACACTGTTGGGTTTATTGATTTGATGTTACAAAACAATAAAGAATGAAACATCAAGGGATTAAAGTGACAAAGATGAAACCTACAAAAAGATGGAGGTACTTGCTTGCAAAAGAAGATTTATTATTTAGTCATTCGTAGAGATTTGTAAACCCTAATCCTCTAGTATATAAAGAGGACATGGGGTGTAGGTTTAATAAATCAAGTCTTCCATAATGTAGTCATTAAAGATGTGTGTGTGTGTCCTAGGCGTATAGTCTTGTAAACGCCTAGGAAAGTAGTTTAGTTAACCCCAAGATCTGAGGTGTCTTAGATCTCTGTTACATTTAGGTAGCACGTTATTATTCTAATCAAATAATAATTGGTGGTGATTGTAAAAGAAACCTTGTGTCAATAATAATGATGTTTTGATTTATTCCGTTGTGCATCTTATTGTTATCATTGTTATTGTTAAACCCTAAGGCTCAAAATGATCTCAAGGATTCTAACCAACTCCACAATTGGTATCAGAGCTCGAGGAGCTTGTTACCTAGGGATTCACAAGGTTTTCTTGGCGAAGAAGGAAGAAAAATTCGAGTTTCAACAATTTTCGTACTTTTCTGCAGCACTATTTTCTAACATCGATAACTTTTTCGTGAACCGTTGGATCGGGCTACAATTTTTACTGGAGCTTCTCTATAGACCCATCTAACGTTTCACTGGAGGGATTGTCGATCTGAGCTTTTATGTGAAAAATATTTGATGTCGAAGTCCGATGCATAAACAGGTTTATTATTTGAATTTTTAGGGTTTTGTGCGTACATGTATTTATTATGGATAATTACAAGCTCTAACATGAAACCCTAGAATATGATTAATTCTGTCTTTCATGTTTTGATATGGTTGTTGGGCAGTTTGACTAATTGAAGCTGAGTTTATTACCATCTTAGTGACAAAAGCGACTAAAACCTTCATTGTATCAAATTCCTATGGTTTGATTTTTGTTGGTGAGAATGCAACCTACCTTCTTTGACTATTCAAAGTATTTGATTGGTGGATTAATTTATAATAACTGAGCATATAACTTGGTATCTGTTATTCTAGTCGGTTTGTGATAATAAAGGTTGCAAATTCATTGGTTCTTTTAATGCCATGTTATAACATTCTGCTGCTACATAATTAAAGTCACGACTTGTACACACTGCACTTTCAATCATATCTGCTGACTGCTGCTACGTATTCCATATATATCATATCGGCTACTGGAACTAGTTCATTAGGAGTCGGTGGTACTCTTAATATGTGTTGTAACTACTGCTAAGTATACTCATAATCGCAAACTGCTACTGGTTCTCATGATATCTACTGCTGAAATTTTCAACTACTGCTCGAGGTGGTGTCTCCATTATTCAATCTCATCGCACTTCTATTATCGTTCTCAACACATAAGCCGGTGGTGTACAAGATGTTTACATACAAACTACTGCTACCATGGATTTGTCGAGAGTTGGTATTCACGCGGGTAGTTCTAAGGGATTGAT
The DNA here is from genome assembly GCA_022545495.1 of Chrysanthemum lavandulifolium. Taxonomy (NCBI): domain Eukaryota; kingdom Viridiplantae; phylum Streptophyta; class Magnoliopsida; order Asterales; family Asteraceae; genus Chrysanthemum; species Chrysanthemum lavandulifolium. The sequence continues at coordinate 424,107 of JAHFWF010000109.1, forward strand.
TGACAAGTTGGCTGGAGAATATTTCTCGGTTAATACTTTTGGTCGTTAATGCTACTGTTCCTTATTGAAGTACTGCTCTTCGTAACCACTGCTAGCATACTCGTTTCCACTGCCAGATTTTATCGTTTCCACTGCTAGCTCAACGATTACCACTGCTAGTTAACTTGTCGACCACTGCTAACATGATTTTGTTTCCACTGCTAGTTACATGGGTAACTACTGCTCGTATATATTCAGTGCTACTCGACATGTCTCTACTGCTACTTTGTTGCTCATTGATCATTACTACTACCATGGTAAACTGAAACGAGGGTTTATGGTAGTACGACAAAGATATCATGTGCGTTCTTGGATGCTGGCTGTAAAGAGTTTGTTGGTGTCGTTGGAGCATATGCGTTAGTATTTTAATTGGTGTACAAGAGTTGGTGACATGCAAAATATGAGGAGCTAGTATCTAAGGTTTATTACCTGTTATTACTTGTGCATGACAACCAACCTTAGGAATAAAGTATTAAATGGTGCACATGATTATATAACCTCATACTATTTAATCTCTTGGTCGGTTTGGCTTTGGAAAATATGGATTGGATTTATTTGTTAGACAAGTGATAAGCAAATTTAAAGGGACTGATTTTATTCATGCTTGTCTATTGTTTATTGATATTGCCAAATCGTTTTTATGAGAAGAATGGATAACAAGTCTATCTCGCATGATAGTTTGCTACAAGAAATGATTTGGTTTTGGATGGTTTGTGTAACCACCCACATTTTTAGGTTACTTTTCATTTTTAGAATTTACTATTCACTTTACTATTCACATTCACTATTCATCTCGTAAAATTTTTAATCCACATTCTCGTAAGATAAATTATTTTAGTAATAACCCGAGAGTTCGACCATCGTTACATCATTTTCGCAAAAGTTATTAAGTAAACACCGTTTTAAAGTTTCGTTTTAGACGGTCCACCGTTTAAACATCACGCACATAACGAAATCAACTCGACAATTTTCCTCGCATCAGATAAACTTTTAGATCACTCATGATTAATTTGAGAATTTTAAGATTTATTATTTTTATATTTATTATTTTGACACTTTTACATTTTTGGAAAAGTCAAACATATTTTCCCCCTCCTTTGACCATAAAGGAATTAACCTTGTATGTTCTACATTTTTGCTTAAATCACGTAACTTTTAAACTTCACGAATAACGAAGTTATCCCGCATATGACTAAAATCATATTTTAACATCTCATATCACTTTTAGACTAATTTTAGTCTACTCTAAATAAATTCATGGTCATTTCCGAAATTTCGTTCTTTTCGATAAAGCTGCGAATTACGTTTTTACCCGTATTTCGACTTTAAGCGGCGCTTTTGCACCCAATGAGACTTATCACCCATTTTATATTTTTAGATGGAGTATAATGATGAGTTTCATCATTCCTACAAGTTTCGTATTTTTACGATGCCGGTTTTACGCTTTATGGCTTAACGGCCACGATTAGCGATTAACGGAACCAAAACTCACTCCGTAACCAAGATAATACCAAAACTAACCACCTAAGTCATATTATCTTGTTTAGGCCGACCTAAGGGGAGTCATCATTTTGGTGGCATCATCCTAACCATGGTACATTTAGATCTTTATAAGTGTCCTAACTTAACCATGGTTAATATTTAACCCAATATATGGTTAACCAAACTTGCCCTCCTATAAATAGGAAGTAAAATACATCCTAAAGACCTCCACAATCTGTTCTTGGTCGTTCATATCATAAATCCTTCACATTTTCCATCATTTGATCTATAAACTCCAAGTTTATGCAAGGAAGTTCCAAAGATCAAGCTACTTCATCAAATCTCTAGCAAGTTTAAGTGATCTTCTTGAGTTTAAATCCACTCAAGTCACTTAGTACTTCATCACCAACTCTTCAAGTTTGCAAGGGTGCTAAGGTGTGGAAAGCTAGCTCAATCCAAAGTCTTAAGCGATCAATCAAAGTCCGATCCTTACTAGTTACTCCTTTCTTATTGAAAGCCAAAAGTTGTAAGCAACTTATCACCACCATCATCTCATCTTTATAATTCATAATCTTAACTACTTCATGCTATATATATAGTTACTATGTTGGATCATGATGTACAAAAATCTTTAAAACAAGTTATAAGAACCTATATGTTAAACTTGGGTTAGTAAGTGTATAAATGATAAACTTTTGTACAAAGTTTCCACAAAATCGACCACATATAGATCGATACTTTTCATATTCTTGTAGATAATATTAAAACAAAACATAGCAATTTGAATCACCCAAACGGACAAACGAGTCAAAAGTTATAGGCAAAGAAGTTAGCGAAACATAAACGCCAAAGCGCCATTTTGTAATTGTTTTGGTTCGCCATTTTAAAAGTAGTACTTCGGTCCGATTCATCAAAAGTTAAAACACGAAGTTGTCCGGAGCGCCGCTTTCCTTGATACTAAAGAAGCTCGGACCTTGAAACGCATAAACAAAGCATTAATTTTCATAAACGAACCGCCTATATTTAGTCTCATAACTATACTTTTGTCACAACTAAAACAAACCAAGAGGCCTAATGGCCATAAGCCAAGACCACGGCTACGGCTAATGTCAAAGCTAAGTCTCAAGACCATGGTAGTCAAGACCAAAGTCACGGCAAGGCCATGGCTAAAGCCTTAAGGCTTGTTTACCCAAGACCGTTAACTAAGGTTGTATCTACTAAGTGCTACAAAAGTAGGGAGCTTCATGTGAGGGGTTTCATTTGAGTAAAACGATCGACGAGTTCTTTGGATTTACGATTTAAAGTGTCCTAGCTCCTAACGCCATCGCATGACCTCAATTATGATGGCCCGACGGTAGTACGATATCTATAAACTAAACATGTTTTCACAACTAGACCATTTCTATAAATGTCATACACAAATACCATGTACTACATCATGATCAACATAGATACGTATATAGGATGGTTTATGTTTTCCTAAACATTATTCCAAACCTAAGTCGCCACACCCCAAATTACCTATTTTGCGTGGAATGGAATTCACGGGATTGATTGTCATAGCATCACAATCATCAGTTATATTGAACGACCTAAAGTGTCGTTTGAAAAATACATCGCTTGATTTAATAAAACATTCGAGTTACAAAGATAGGTCCCAAATGAAAGTTACTATGTGTGGAAAGTAAGTTTGGTACAAGTCAAACGATGTTTTTAAAGTGTATAAATCCCATGTGAGACGTGTCGTCACCGCGACTCTATGATATGTCCACATGCATGCCATGAAGTGAATGTCTTAGTTACCTGAAAATACATTGCTAAAAGTGTCAACACAATGGTTGAGTGAGTTCATAGAGTTTATGTAAATGTTAATACGACTACCACAAGTATAAATTATGTATGACAATGATGTCACAAAATGATGTTACAATTGCTTAAGCACATGACACCGAAGCTCGGTGATGTTCGCCCCAACAGAGTGTCTTGCCAAACAACTCAAATAATGTTTATGAAATGAAATGCATCCAGTATGACTAGTTGGGATCCACCAACCCGGATGGAGGTGTCACCTCGATAGATCTATCCACTCACCCACGCTTCTAGGAAATTAACGGTTCATGTTTATGAAATGGGGACATTTAAGCGGCAATGAGGTAACTTAAGCAATATAATGAATTTGACATACTTGGTAGCGTAATAAAAATGGTGTGCAATGTATTCTCCCGTAGGTTTGAAATAAAGTAAAACTTGAATAAATCGGGCTATGAAAACTCACTGTTGCAATGATTATGATGATATAATGGCAATCATTGAAATGAGGCGCAACCTCTGACCGTGACCTATTGTGAATGTTATGATACGTAATGAGTTATGATGTAATGTTATGCATGCAATTCGGATGATATTTATACCACTTGTGAATTTTGAAAATAATACTCTTCGTCGAAAAATACTCTTTTAACGTCTTGACCATTCTTAAATTACTTTGCAAGTATTTACGTCAAAATGACATCCTACAATAGTTTCTTAATGATTTATTATGAAATTATAACTTTTCGTCGTAAAATAATGTCGTTGGAAATTTCATGAAAGTGACTAAAATGGCCTCGAAAAGCTAGTCGTAAAATGGTGTACGTCGAGCGTTAGGAAACGAACTCAACGGTTTTGGAAAGCTTGTATCATAATCTCAAAGTTTTGGCATTTAAGTTTTCATCCTAGAGGTCTCGTTCATAGAGAAAAATATAGGTTAAGTATGGTGATTTTGTCCAAAATATAGTTTAAATGTGAATTTCGGCAAAGTTTAAGCAACCGTAGTTAATTCATTACAACTCCGCTATACAAACGGTTGGTCATTTTGGAAAATATGCTTGGTGATCTCACTTTTATTAGAAGACATCTCTTTACAAAAAGTTCTACGTCAACGTTAAAAATAGCCTTCAATATGGTCACTTGTTTACCGTAACACTTGTCTAATAGAAATAATATAGTTTTTCTTAAATAATAAAGTTACGGCAATTTTGTGTAAACGTGTATAGTTTAAGTTCTACAAATCCGTTTTCACGTATTATCGTCCTTAGCTTCGTATCAAAGTATACTAATATATTTTTGATAAGTCGAAATAATTTATAACGCTTAAGACTCGTTTTTGACTCGTACAAACTAGAATTAACATGCTGAAATTTCAGGATATATATATATTTCGTCGTCAAACTTGAAAAATTCATATCTTCTTCGTTATAGCTCCGTTTTAATCCGTTCAAGCGGCCACGGTTTCGTTTTAAAGTATATTTTCTAAATATCTAGGCCAAAAATTTATGTCTACTGTCGGATTTTCCAGATTTACAAAATAAGAACAGACCCTTTTTAAGACTTGTCGAAATGAGTTTTTCTCGTGTCAAACCTATTCCAATCCATTCAAAACAACTCCGAAGCTATTCTAATCCTACCATACACCTTCTTAGGGTGTCATGGGTTCCTAAACATCATCAAGAGTGATATATAACAAGGATTAATTATAGGATGACTTATATATGTATAACTCTAAAAACAATGTAAAAGTGGTATAAACATCCATAAGTCTTGCATGCTTTGCTCAAATATGATGAAATAAATATGAAATAATAATGAAAGATGAAAAATGAAGATGATATGCTTACTAGTTTACTTGATGAGGTGACTAGAACAAGGGATTAAACTTAAACACCCTAGGTTTTATTTCAAAACCTAAACAAGAGTGTATTCTAGATTGTTAAAACTTGACTTGAAAAATTTTGATGAATTCTTCTTCTACTCCTTGGTGTTGACCGGTTTTGGAGAGGAAAAAAGAAGAGAAAAATCTTTTGACTTAACACTTTGAATTAGATTGTGAATGAATGAATTGTGTAAGAAAGGTTGAGTATAAATCTATATATGTAAGAAAAAATCTACCAACTCTTATGAGTCACCCCCCTTGGTCGGATTTTGGGGGTTAATTTCAACAATACATTTTTTTATTTATTTATTATATATATAAATGTGTAAGTAAATGTAAGTTAAATAAACATAAGTTGTAACTTATATATATATTTGTGCATTTAAAGTAGTTTTAGCTAAAAATAAATTTTAATGGATCAAAGTAAAATATATTGAGGTCATAAAAATTGTAAAAATACATTTCTTGCAAAATTTGAGTGAAATAATAATTATCGTGTAGTTTTTAAGAAAAGCGTCGTAATAATATAAATTTAACAATTTATATACAAAATAAATTTAAAACACTGGTAAACTCAAAATATTATTTTATAAACTAAAAGTAAGTATAAAAATATATCGGGATAATTTTGGAAGTATCGGATTAAACGTTCAAAATAATAACTTACGCGATAGCGTTTATTTAATATGAAATTTACGCGTTTAATGTGAAATGCAAATTCATGAATGAACTAACATGATGAAAATGATGTTAATGAAATGTAGACTAAACCTAGTCTATATGAAATGTCCTTGATGATATGATCATGAATTCGCCGCTAAACCATTAAGGTTACGCGAATTTGGAACACGTAAACCTAGTTTACGATAAATGATGAAATAGTGAAACATGAATTGTTTTGAGAAATGACCTGAAATTGCGAGTTGTCACATTCGCCCATCAAAAAGGAATTCGGTCCACGAATTCGGTTCGTGTTAGTCTATCGAATTTTGAGTTTATGATGAATATCGAGGAGAGAAGACATGGAGAAGTGTCATTATGGTTATCGATGATTGAGAGCGTACAAAACATCATAGTAGAGAAAATATTGGATGAATCTCCCACGAATAACACTTTGACTTTGAAATATGTGAAGATTTTGCTTGCACTAAGATTTATAATTAACTGCTCCCAACATAACATGATCCCTCCAGAATTAGACATAGTTAGCTAGGCTATGTATAATTAAGGAACGATGATGTGACGTTCGGTTTAGTTGTTATAACTCTCGATGTTTACAAAGATTTAAACCGTGTCGTTAAAATGATAGTTAAAGTAAAAGGAATTAAAATTTCGTGAGTAATAACAAATCGGAAAGAAAATAAAGTACGATAGATGAGAATATTTTACAACGAGTGGTTTATCAAAAGTAGTACATCTTAAGTTATAAAGATTCGGATACGATGGAAGACATAAACTTAGTACGACATAATACATAAGGAAAATAAGATTGTTAGTTTCGAACTTCCTTAGTCTTTCGCGTTGTTGATACCCGGATGAGCTTCTCCTCCTTCTAACATATATGTTTTCCCATGAGCACCTTCAACTTGTTGACCTTGGTTTTGAGGACATTGGTTCCGATAGTGTCCGTGCTCCCACATCCGAAACATGTAATTATAGCTTTACCTCTACAATCCACGGCTAGAGTGTCCTAATTTTGGCACTTGTGGCACTTGGCGGGGGCAAAGACACGAGTGATGAAACTTACATCTATTACATAGTGGGTGTGTTCCAACATAACCTCTGCCTTCTATTGGTGCAGCAACATAAGCCATAGTAGCTTCTTGCCTTCCTTTATGGTTGTTGATGATGGTTAGTGTTACGGTTTTGGTTGTTGTTGTTATAACCTCCTTGGTCGTGTTTCCCATTTCCTTTTGTTGTTGTTGGTTTGATTGTTGTTGTTGTTATTATTGTCGATAATGTTTTCCTCTTCACAACTTGAGCCATGAGTATTTGAGTCATACGGGTAGATTCTTCAATTGTTTGTGGATCGAAAGAAGTTACATCTCCTTGGATATTTTGTGGAAGTCCTCCAATGAAATTTTCCAATAGTTTCTCATTGTCCGAAACCATAGCTGGACAAAGAACAGTCAACTCTTGAAACCTTTTGATGTAAGCAAGTCTAGCAGTTTCAGCAGCCGTTTGCGGCCTCGTTAACAAGCCACCTTGTTGCTCGTTCTTTCCTTAGTGCCTCGGCTATACTATCATCTACATACCTTTGGAAGCAGCTGGTGTCATTTCTAGTGCAGCTTTCTTCGGCGCCATAACTCTTCAAAATAAAAGGAAAAATGAGACGTAGTCAAATCCTATGTTAAGAATAAGCGCTCTAAAGAGATGTGATAGAAGGTGATAAGTTTGGGATTATGTTTCAAAATGATCGACGGGTTCCCAACAGATGGGTTATGAGATGTCGTAAGTGCTTCAAATGTATGATGGTTTAGTGACTTAGTGTGTGAATAGCGTGTAACTCGACATGTTAGTGGTGAAACAAAGGAGTGAGAGTGACTTTGCCCTACTTAAAGGTTTATCTCGGCATTCGACGTTATCGGTGATGAGTCAACTGATATTAAAATTGCGATAGGGAATGACAAAGCATTCTCCACATTAGAGTATGAGGAAAGGATAATGGGATGGGTATTTAAGGGCATCCATGTGACAATCGATGTGAAATGAAAGTAAATAACTCGAAAAATGTAGGCATAAACCGCATGTAAAGTGAATATGCACTTATGATGAAATGATGAGATGCTATGATGATGTAGTTATAGTCTAGGGTCAATGATGCAACCTAGTTCTCTATAATCAAGCTCGATGCCAATCTGTCACACCCCAAATTACATTTTGCGTGAATGGAATTCACGGGATTGATTGTCATAGCATCACAATCACGAGTTATATTGAGCGACCTAAAGTGTCGTTTGAAAATACATCGCTTGATTTAATAAAACATTCGAGTTACAAAGATAGGTCCCAAATGAAAGTTACTATGTGTGGAAAGTAAGTTTGGTACAAGTCAAACGATGTTTTTAAAGTGTATAAATCCCATGTGAGACGTGTCGTCACCGCGACTCTATGATATGTCCACATGCATGCCATGAAGTGAATGCCTTAGTTACACGAAAATACATTGCTAAAAGTGTCAACACAATGGTTGAGTGAGTTCATAGAGTTTATGTAAATGTTAATACGACTACCACAAGTATAAATTATGTATGACAATGATGTCACAAAATGATGTTACAATTGCTTAAGCACATGACACCGAAGCTCGGTGATGTTCGCCCAACAGAGTGTCTTGCCAAACAACTCAAATAATGTTTATGAAATGAAATGCATCCAGATGACTAGTTGGGATCCACCAACCCGGATGGAGGTGTCACCTCGATAGATCTATCCACTCACCCACGCTTCTAGGAAATTAACGGTTCATGTTTATGAAATGGGGACATTTAAGCGGCAATGAGGTAACTTAAGCAATATAATGAATTTGACATACTTGGTAGCGTAATAAAATGGTGTGCAATGTATTCTCCCGTAGGTTTGAAATAAAGTAAAACTTGAATAAATCGGGCTATGAAAACTCACTTGTTGCAATGATTATGATGATATAATGGATACATCGAAATGTAGCGTGAATCTCGACCGTGACCTATTATGAATGTTATGATACGTAATGAGTTATGATGTAATGTTATGCATGCAATTCGTATGTTATTTATACCACTTGTGAGTTTTGAAAATAATACTCTTCGTCGAAAAATACTCTTTTGACGTCTTGACCATTCTTAAATTACTTTGCAAGTATTTACGTCAAAATGACATCCTACAACAGTTTCTTAATGATTTATTATGAAATTATAACTTTTCGTCGTAAAATAATGTCGTTGGAAATTTCATGAAAGTGACTAAAATGGCCTCGAAAAGCTAGTCGTAAAATGGTGTACGTCGAGCGTTAGGAAACGAACTCAACGGTTTTGGGAAGCTTGTATCATAATCTCAAAGTTTTGGCATTTAAGTTTTTATCCTAGAGGTCTCGTTCATAGAGAAAAATATAGGTTAAGTATGGTGATTTTGTCCAAAATGTAGTTTAAAAGTGAATTTCGGCAAAGTTTAAGCAACCGTAGTTAATTCATTACAACTCCGCTATACAAACGGTTGGTCATTTTGGAAAATATGCTTGGTGATCTCACTTTTATTAGAAGACATCTCTTTACAAAAAGTTCTACGTCAACGTTAAAATAGCCTTCAATATGGTCACTTGTTTACCGTAACACTTGTCTAATAGAAATAATATAGTTTTTCTTAAATAATAAAGTTACGGCAATTTTGTGTAAACGTGTATAGTTTAAGTTCTACAAATCCGTTTTCACGTATTATCGTCCTTAGCTTCGTATCAAAGTATACTAATATATTTTTGATAAGTCGAAATAATTTATAACGCTTAAGACTCGTTTTGACTCGTACAAACTAGAATTAACATGCTGAAATTTCGGGATATATATATATTTCGTCGTCAAACTTGAAAAATTCATATCTTCTTCGTTATAGCTCCGTTTTAATCCGTTCAAGCGCCACGGTTTCGTTTTAAAGTATATTTTCTAAATATCTAGGCCAAAATTTATGTCTCTTGTCGGATTTTCCAGATTTACAAAATAAGATCAGACCCTTTTAAGACTTGTCGAAATGAGTTTTTCTCGTGTCAAACCTATTCCAATCCATTCAAAACAACTCCAAAGCTATTCTAATCCTACCATACACCTTCTTAGGGTGTCATGGGTTCCTAAACATCATCAAGAGTGATATATAACAAGGATTAATTATAGGATGACTTATATATGTATAACTCTTAAAAACAATGTAAAAAGTGGTATAAACATCCATAAGTCTTGCATGCTTTGCTCAAATATGATGAAATAAATATGAAATGATAATGAAAGATGAAAAATGAAGATGATATGCTTACTAGTTTACTTGATGAGGTGACTAGAACAAGGGATTAAACTTAAACACCCTAGGTTTTTATTTCAAAACCTAAACAAAGAGTGTATTCTAGATTGTATAAAACTTGACTTGAAAATTTTGATGATTTCTTCTACTCCTTGTGGTGTGACGGTTTTTGGAGAGGAAAAGAAGAGAAAAATCTTTTGACTTACACTTTGAATTATTTGAGTGAATGAATTGTGTGTAAGAAAGGTTTGAGTGTAAATCTATATATGTAAGAAAAAATCTACCAACTCTATGAGTCACCCCCCCTTGGTCGGCCAAGGGGTTGAATTTCAACAATACATTTTTTTATTATTTATTATATATATAAATGTGTAAGTAAATGTAAGTTAAATAAACATAAGTTGTAACTTGTATATATATTTGTGCATTTAGAGTAGTGTTAGCTAAAATAAATTTTAATGGATCAAAGTAAAATATATTGAGGTCATAAAATTGTAAAAATACATTTCTTGCAAAATTTGAGTGAAATAATAATTATCGTGTAGTTTTTAAGAAAAGCGTCGTAATAATATAAATTTAACAATTTATATACAAAATAAATTTAAAACACTAGGTAAACTCAAAATATTATTTTATAAACTAAAAGTAAGTATAAAATATATCGGGATAATTTTGGAAGTATCGGATTAAATGTTCAAAATAATAACTTACGCGATAGCGTTTATTTAATATGAAATTTACGCGTTTAATGTGAAATGCAAATTCATGAATGAACTAACATGATGAAAATGATGTTAATGAAATGTAGACTAAACCTAGTCTATATGAAATGTCCTTGATGATATGATCATGAATTCGCCGCTAAACCATTAAGGTTACGCGAATTTGGAACACGTAAACCTAGTTTACGATAAATGATGAAATAGTGAAGCATGAATTGTTTTGAGAAATGACACGAAATTGCGAGTTGTCACATTCGCCCATCCAAAAGGAATTCGGTCCACGAATTCGGTTCGTGTTAGTCTATCGAATTTTTGAGTTTGTGATGAATATCGAGGAGAGAAGACATGGAGAAGTGTCGTTACGGTTATCGATGATTGAGAGCGTATAAAACATCATAGTAGAGAAAATATTGGATGAATCTCCGATGAGTAACACTTTGACTTTGAAATATGTGAAGATTTTGCTTGCACTAAGATTTATAAATAATCGCTCCCAACATAACATGATCCCTCCGAATTAGACATAGTTAGCTAGGCTATGTATAATTAAGGAACGATGATGTGACGTTCGGTTTAGTTGTTATAACTCTCAATGTTTACAAAGATTTAAACCGTGTCGTTAAAATGATAGTTAAAGTAAAAGGAATTAAAATTCTCGTGAGTGATAACAAATCGAAAGAAAATAAAGTACGATAGATGAGAATATTTTACAACGAGTGGTTTATCAAAAGTAGTACATCTTAAGTTATAAAGATTCGGATACGATGGAAAACATAAACTTAGTACGACATAGTACATAAGGAGAAATAAGATTGTTAGTTTCGAACTTCTTTAGTCTTCGCGTTGTTGATACCTTGACGAGCTTCTCCTCCTTCTAACATGTATGCATTCCCATGAGCACCTTCAACTTGTTGACCTTGGTTTTGAGGACATTGATTCCGATAGTGTCCTTGCTCCCACATCCGAAGCATGTGATTACGGCTTTACCTCTACAATCCACGGCTAGGTGTCCCGATTTTTGGCACTTGTGGCACTTGGCGGGGCAAGGACCCGAGTGATGAAACTTACATCGATTACATAGTGGGTGTGTTCCAAGCATAACCTCTCGCCTTGTATTGGTGCAGCGCAACATAAGCCATAGTAGCTTCTTGCCTTCTATTCTGTTGTTGATGATGGTTAGTGTTACGGTTTTGGTTGTTGTTGTTATAACCTCCTTGGTCGTTTTCCCATTTCCTTTTGTTGTTGTTGGTTTGATTGTTGTTGTTGTTATTATTGTCGATAATGTTTTCCCTCTTCACAACTTGAGCCATGAGTATTTGAGTCATACGGGTAGATTCTTCAATTGTTTGTGGATCGAAAGAAGTTACATCTCCTTGGATATTTTGTGGAAGTCCTCCAATGAAATTTTCCAATAGTTTCTCATTGTCCGAAACCATAGCTGGACAAAGAACAGCCAACTCTTGAAACCTTTTGATGTAAGCAAGTCTAGCAGTTTCGGAAGATAGCTATGGCCTCGGTAACAAAGACTAATGTTGCTCGTTCTTTCCTTAGTGCCTCGGCTATACTATCATCTACATACCTTTGGATAGCGGTGGTGTCATTTCTAGTGCGACTTTCTTTGGCGCCATAACTCTTCAAAATAAAAGGAAAAATGAGACGAGTCAAATCCTATGTTAAGAATAAGCGCTAAAGAGATGTGATAGAAGGTGATAAGTTTGGGATTATGTTTCAAAATGATCGACGGGTTCCCAAAGATGGGTTATGAGATGTCGTAAGTGCTTCAAATGTATGATGGTTTAGTGACTTAGTGTGTGAATAGCGTGTAACTCGACATGTTAGTGGTGAAACAAAGGAGTGAGAGTGACTTTGCCCTACTTAAAGGTTTATCTCGGCATTCGACGTTATCGGTGATGAGTCAACTGATATTAAAATTGCGATAGGGAATGACAAAGCATTCACCACATTAGAGTATGAGGAAAGGATAATGGGATGGGTATTTAAGGGCATCCATGTGACAATCGATTTGAAATGAAAGTAAATAACTCGAAAAATGTAGGCATAAACCGCATATAAAGTGAATATGCACTTATGATGAAATGATGAGATGCTATGATGATGTAGTTATAGTCTAGGGTCAATGATGCAACCTAGTTCTCTATAATCAAGCTCGATGCCAATCTGTCACACCCCAAATTACATTTTGCGTGAATGGAATTTCGGGATTGATTGTCATAGCATCACAATCACAGTTATATTGAACGACCTAAAGTGTCGTTTGGAAAATACATCGCTTGATTTAATAAAACATTCGAGTTACAAAGATAGGTCCCAAATGAAAGTTACTATGTGCGGAAAGTAAGTTTGGTACAAGTCAAACGATGTTTTAAAGTGTATAAATCCCATGTGAGACGCGTCGTCACCGCGACTCTATGATATGTCCACATGCATGCCATGAAGTGAATGCCTTAGTTACACGAAAATACATTGCTAAAAGTGTCAACACAATGGTTGAGTGAGTTCATAGAGTTTATGTAAATGTTAATACGACTACCACAAGTATAAATTATGTATGACAATGATGTCACAAAATGATGTTACAATTGCTTAAGCACATGACACGAAGCTCGGTCGATGTTCGCCCAACAGAGTGTCTTGCCAAACAACTCAAATAATGTTTATGAAATGAAATGCATCCAGATGACTAGTTGGGATCCACCAACCCGGATGGAGGTGTCACCTCGATAGATCTATCCACTCACCCACGCTTCTAGGAAATTAACGGTTCATGTTTATGAAATGGGGACATTTAAGCGGCAATGAGGTAACTTAAGCAATATAATGAATTTGACATACTTGGTAGCGTAATAAAAATGGTGTGCAATGTATTCTCCCGTAGGTTTGAAATAAAGTAAAACTTGAATAAATCGGGCTATGAAAACTCACTGTTGCAATGATTATGATGACAAAAGTGGATACATCGAAATGTAGCGTGAATCTCGAAACCGTGACCTATTATGAATGTTATGATACGTAATGAGTTATGATGTAATGTTATGCATGCAATTCGGATGTTATTTATACCACTTGTGAATTTTGAAAATAATACTCTTCGTCGAAAAATACTCTTTTGACGTCTTGACCATTCTTAAATTACTTTGCAAGTATTTACGTCAAAATGTCATCCTACAATAGTTTCTTAATGATTTATTATGAAATTATAACTTTTCGTCAGTAAAATAATGTCGTTGGAAATTTCATGAAAGTGACTAAAATGGCCTCGAAAAGCTAGTCGTAAAATGGTGTACGTCGAGCGTTAGGAAACGAACTCAACGGTTTTGGAAAGCTTGTATCATAATCTCAAAGTTTTGGCATTTAAGTTTTTATCCTAGAGGTCTCGTTCATAGAGAAAATATAGGTTAAGTATGGTGATTTTGTCCAAAATGTAGTTTAAAAGTGAATTTCGGCAAAGTTTAAGCAACCGTAGTTAATTCATTACAACTCCGCTTATACAAACGGTTGGTCATTTTGGAAAATATGCTTGGTGATCTCACTTTTATTAGAAGACATCTCTTTACAAAAGTTCTACGTCAACGTTAAAATAGCCTTCAATATGGTCACTTGTTTACCGTAACACTTGTCTAATAGAAATAATATAGTTTTTCTTAAATAATAAAGTTACGGCAATTTTGTGTAAACGTGTATAGTTTAAGTTCTACAAATCCGTTTTCACGTATTATCGTCCTTAGCTTCGTATCAAAGTATACTAATATATTTTTGATAAGTCGAAATAATTTATAACGCTAAAGACTCGTTTTTGACTCGTACAAACTAAAATTAACATGCTGAAATTTCAGGATATATATATATTTCGTCGTCAAACTTGAAAAATTCATATCTTCTTCGTTATAGCTCCGTTTTAATCCGTTCAAGCGGCCACGGTTTCGTTTTAAAGTATATTTTCTAAATATCTAGGCCAAAAATTTATGTCTACTGTCGGATTTTCCAGATTTACAAAATAAAATCAGACCCTTTTTAAAACTTGTCGAAATGAGTTTTTCTCGTGCTAAACCTATTCCAATCCATTCAAAACAACTACGAAGCTATTCTAATCCTACCATACACCTTCTTAGGGTGTCATGGGTTCCTAAACATCATCAAGACTAATATATAACAAGGGATAATTATAGGATGACTTATATATGTATAACTCTTAAAAACAATGTAAAATGGTATAAACATCCATAAGTCTTGCATGCTTTGCTCAAAAATGATGAAATAAATATGAAATAATAATGAAAGATGAAAATGAAGATGATATGCTTACTAGTTTACTTGATGAGGTGACTAGAACAAAGGATTAAACTTAAACACCCTAGGTTTTTATTTCAAAACCTAAACAAGAGTGTATACTAGATTGTTTAAAACTTGACTTGAAAAATTTTGATGAATTCTTCTTCCTCCTTGGTGTGACCGGTTTTGAGAGAGGAAAAAAGAGAGAAAAATTTTTTACACTTTGAATATGTGATTGAATTGTGTGTAAGTAATTGAGTATAAATCTATCAATATGTAAGAAAAAAATCTACCAACTCTTAATGAGTCACCCCCCTTGTCGGCCAGGGGGTATATATTTAATAATATATATATATTTTTTTTTATTTATTATGTATATAAATGTGTAAGTAAATGTAAGTTAAATAAATATAAGTTGTAACTTGTATATATATTTGTGCATTTAGAGTAGTGTTAGCTAAAAATAAATTTTAATGGATCAAAGTAAAATATATTGAGGTCATAAAATTGTAAAAATACATTTCTTGCAAAATTTGAGTGAAATAATAATTATCGTGTAGTTTTTAAGAAAAGCGTCGTAATAATATAAATTTAACGATTTATATACAAAATAAATTTAAAACACTGGTAAACTCAAAATATTATTTTATAAACTAAATGTAAGTATAAAATATGTCGGGATAATTTTGGAAGTATCGGATTAAATGTTCAAAATAATAACTTACGCGATAGCGTTTATTTAATATGAAATTTACGCGTTTAATGTGAAATGCAAAATCATGAATGAACTAACATGATGAAAATGATGTTAATGAAATGTAGACTAAACCTAGTCTATATGAAATGTCCGTGATGATATGATCATGAATTCGCAGCTAAACCATTAAGGTTACGCAATTTGGAACACGTAAACCTAGTTTACGATAAATGATGAAATAGTGAAGCATGAATTGTTTTGAGAAATGACCGAAATTGCGAGTTGTCACATTAGAATTACTTAAAATTTCCTTTCCACATGTATCTACCCATACTATCTTCTATGCAATGGAATGTGAAAACATAGGTTACAAGTCTTTTATGGCGGGACTTGCAAGCTGAATGGTTTGATGTCGCCTTGCTTAGTGGACAATTTCTCAAAAGCTATGGACATATCACAAGTATACCTAATTTAGGTATTTGAAAAATTTATCGAACCTCGGCTAAATATAGCCTAATCACCTATATTTAACCTTGGGATAATGGATCATAGTCGATTAACTATGTTCGACTTAAATTTTTAAACACCGAGAATAGTTATACAAGGGTTATATTCGGGTTAATTTCTTACTTAAACTCGATAAACCACGAATTCATTAAAAGATCTAGAGGCGCGATAGTGTTTTACCACTCAATGAGATCTTAACACTTATGTATACTACCTAATTTCATTCTTGAAAGTTTTCATTTATGAAATAATCCTAACTACTATCTTAGGATAGTCATAAAATCTTCTCGTCATTTCTTAGAAGTGCTAGCCTGTTTAGGTTTCAAGGATATCATTCCGCCATAATACTTTAAAATTCACTTTTGATTTTAAAACAAACTTGACATCTCTACCTAAGAATAATGGTAAGTGTACGCTACACTCTTCTAATCGTCAACATATCACATCATTATCTGAACCCCATTGAAATTCACTGTGTAAAACTTCACAGTATCACGTTTCTTTGAAACACTAGTAGACATAAACACTATACAATATAGCCTTCATCTCGAAACTACCTAAGACAGGAACAACTTTGGAAATGGTTTGGATAACCACTTGCCACTATCAAGACTTTCCTACAACATCATTACAAACCATTTTACATCAACAATACCTTACACCTTTTATTAACAACAGTTACCCTAACAACAACAAAACTATTCCATTTGAGACACTATATGAGCGAAAGTGTTAGTTAACCATTCTTTGGACTAAGGTATTCGAGAGATCACCCATGAAACAACTAAGGAAACCATACAAATACAAATTAGGCTCCATGCGCACACTATCACCAAAACTCCATGTTAGAAATTAAGGTTTTATTGAAAGCCTCGATACAATAAGATATGATTCGTTTTAAGAATTGGGAAAGCCAAACTTAAGGTATATTGGACTCAATAAGATTTTAACAAAACCCTTTAGGTTATCAACTTAAGCCGCATGGTACATAACACATTCTATGACCAAAAACTTGAGAACACAAAGATTAGAAGTCGGCATACATCCACATTTCCTAGGCAATTCAACATCGGTAACACACCACAATTCGGACGGAATTCCCATTAAGGGGTGAGGCTGTAACCACCCGCATTTTAGGTTACTTTTCATTTTAGAATTTACTATTCACTTTACTATTCACATTCACTATTCATCTCGTAAAGTTTTAATCCACATTCTCGTAAGATAAATTATTTTAGTAATAACACGAGAGTTCGACCATCGTTACATCATTTTCGCAAAAGTTATTAAGTAAACACCGCTTTAAAGTTTCGTTTTAGACGGTCCACCGTTTAAACATCACGCACATAACGAAAATCAACTCGACAATTTTCCTCGCATCGGATAAATTTTAGATCACTCATGATTAATTTGAGAATTTTAAGATTTATTATTTTTTAGATTTATTATTTTTGACACTTTTACATTTTTTGGAAAAGTCAAACATATTTCCCTCCTCCTTTGACCATAAAGGAATTAACCTTGTATGTTCTATATTTTTGCTAAAATCGCGTAACTTTTAAACTTCACGAATAACTGTAAAGTTATCCCGCATATGAATAAAATCATATTTTAACATCTCATATCACTTTTAGACTAATTTTAGTCTACTCTAAATAAATTCACGGTCATTTCCACGAAATTTGGTCTTTTCGATAAAATGCGATTCACGCGTTTTTTACCGTATTTCGACTTTAAGCGGCGTTTTTGCCCCAATGAGACTTATCACTCATTTTATATTTTTAGATGGAGTATAATGATGAGTTTCATCATTCCTACAAGTTTCGTATTTTTACGATACCCGGTTTCGTTTTGTGGCTTAACGACTACGATTAGCGATTAACAGAACCAAAACTCACTCCGTAACCAAGATAATACCAAAACTAACCACCTAAGTCATCTTATCTTGTTTAGGCCGACCTAAGGGGAGTCATCATTTGGTGACATCATCCTAACCATGGTACATTTAGATCTTTATAAGTGTCCTAACTTAACCATGGTTAATATTTAACCCAATATATGGTTAACCAAACTTGCCCTCCTATAAATAGGAAGTAAAATACATCCTAAAGACCTCCACAATCTGTTCTTGGTCGTTCATATCATAAATCCTTCACATCTTCCATCATTTGATCTATAAACCCAAGTTTATGCAAGGAAGTTCAAAGATCAAGCTACTTCATCAAATCTCTAGCAAGTTTAAGTGATCTTCTTGAGTTTAAATCCACTCAAGTCACTTAGTACTTCATCACCAACTCTTCAAGTTTGCAAGGGTGCCAAGGTGTGGAAAGCTAGCTCAATCCAAAGTCTTAGCGATCAATCAAAGTCCGATCCTTACTAGTTACTCCTTTCTTATTGAAAGCCAAAGTTGTAAGCAACTTATCACCACCATCATCTCATCTTTATTATTCATAATCTTAACTACTTCATGCTATATATATAGTTACTATGTTGGATCATGATGTACAAAATCTTTAAAACAAGTTATAAGAACCTATATGTTAAACTTGGGTTAGTAAGTGTATAAATGATAAACTTTTGTACAAAGTTTCCACAAAATCGACCACATATAGATCGATACTTTTCATATTCTTGTAGATAATATTAAAACAAAAACATAGCAATTTGAATCACCGAAGCGGACAAACGAGTCAAAAGTTATAGGCAAGAAGTTAGCGAAACATAAACGCCAAAAGCGCCATTTTGTAAATGTTTTGGTTCGCCATTTTAAAAGTAGTACTCTTGGTCCGATTCATCAAAAAGTTAAAACGAAGTTGTCCGAACGCCGTTTCCTTCGATATCAAAGAAGCTCGGACCTTGAAAACGCATAAACATGCCATTAATTTTCATAAGCGAGCGCCTATATTTAGTCTCATAACTATACTTTTGTCACAACTAAAACAAACCAAAACGCCTAATGGCCATAAGCCAAGACCACGGCTACGGCTAATGTCAAAGCTAAGTCTCAAGACCATGGTAGTCAAGACCAAAGTCACGGCAAGGCCATGGCTAAAGCCTTAAGGCTTGTTTACCCAAGACCGTTAACTAAGGTGATCATATTTATGAAAGCGGCGAGAACTTGTAAAAACTAGATACTTATTAAAAACATGATAAACTTTATGTTATAAATCTCCACTCAAAACATATGTTGTATCTACTAAGTGCTACAAAAGTAGGGAGCTTCATGTGAGGGTTTTATTTGAGTAAAGCGATCGACGAGTTCTTTGGATTCACGATTTAAAGTGTCCTAGCTCCTCGAACGTTCTTGCATGACCTCGAATTATGATGGCCCGACGGTAGTACGATATCTATAAACTAAACATGTTTTCACAACTAGACCATTTCTATAAATGTCATACACAAATACCATGTACTACATCATGATCAACATAGAGACGTATATAGGATGGTTTATGTTTTCCTAAACATTATTCCTAACCTAAGTCGCAACATTCTATTTTAGGTTGCTCGTAGAAGTTCTCACGGCATATCCATCATTCTCATTATACATTTGATATCATTTACTTTGAGGTGAGTTCATAGCCCTACTTTCTATTACTTAATTGTTTTACAAACCCTTGGGGGAGATACATGCTTTATTTTAAATCGAACACATTGCTTTCAAATTATACTTGAATATATTAGTTGCACTAAGTACACTATTGCCAAAGTCCCTATTATCATGAACCATTAATCACTTGCGAGTGAACGCGAATAATGTGGATAGATCTATCGGGAGTGACAAATCCCGTTTGTGTTACCAGGTCCGGTAAACAAACGCACTCTATTTGAAGATCCATAGGTTTAATGGAAAACTACCTATTAGGGCATCGGTTACTATTATATGACAGCTGTTAACGTTTCGGTATCATGAGCTTAGTGCAATAATATCTATTTTGTTTTCAAACCATTGGTATGAGTCTATAGCTCACACTACAAACATAATGTGTTCAACCATCAAACAAACTCTATGAATTCACTCAACCTTTGTGTTGTGAGTTTTAAGCATGTATTTGGGTCCATAATGTCGGAAGCGCACGGAAGAGCAAGGACTAGATCAAGAAGGCTATAAATTTTATTATCATTCGAAACAAATTTAATGTATTTTGTAAACTTGGAACCATCCGGGACCTCATTTTGTAAACTCGATATTTATATAAATCGAATGATAAATCTTTTAAAATGACTCCATTAGAGTTCGTTTTCTATTGTTATGACTGTTGTGCCATGAAGTAACACCCAGTTTGAATTCCGCTGCGTATCACGAAGTTGGGGGTGTTACAGTTTGAAGGATAATGGACGACACACACAGGTAATCATACACACAAGAAGTTTGGAGTTTGTTCTTAAAGGTTTTAACAAGCTCGTTTTTGAATTATTTGAAGAATTGATTACGAAGAAGGTTAAATATCATTTATTTGATGTTGTAGTTGAGTTTCACAGGTTTGTATTCTTATCATATCTCAAAGTGGGTTGTACACTTTGGAGATAACTTGTTCGTGCTTCAATGATTGTGACGAAGAATTGACATAACACTTAAAGGAGTGACGTTATTGTGCTCAGTGATTATCGTCAAGAGATTGCGGTCTCCCTATACATTGGTTGGTATACGTTCAGAGTCACGTGGATAAACAAGACATAAGATACAAGTTTGGGTTATTCTACTTCTTCATCAAATTCGTTATAATTGGTTTTCTTCAGAAATGATCATTACAAGGAGCTTACAGATTTGAAGAATCATTTTCATGCACCACTCAAGGGTAAGTTTCTACTGCTTACATTCCCTATTTGTTGATAACAAAAGGGAAGAGATGTTGGAGTGGCGTAGCATGGATTAAGGGGAAGACAAAGGAAGACAAGATTGTTTCATTCATGGTGAGATTTAATTATCTCAACTTCTGCTACTTCATCTAGGGAAGTTCGTACAAGAACCGTATTTGTTTTGTCATCATCAAATAGGGGAAGATTGTTGGGTTTATTGATTTGATGATACAAAACAATAAAGAATGAAACATCTTAAAGTGACAAAGATGAAACTTACAAAAAGATGGAGGGACTTGCTTGCAAAAGAAGATTTATTATTTAGTCCTTCGTAGAGATTTGTAAACCCTAATCCTCTAGTATATAAGAG
Source organism: Chrysanthemum lavandulifolium (assembly GCA_022545495.1). Classification (NCBI taxonomy): domain Eukaryota; kingdom Viridiplantae; phylum Streptophyta; class Magnoliopsida; order Asterales; family Asteraceae; genus Chrysanthemum; species Chrysanthemum lavandulifolium. The sequence continues at coordinate 445,691 of JAHFWF010000109.1, forward strand.
GACATGGGGTGTAGGTTTAATAAATTAAGTCTTCCATAATGTAGTCATTAAAGGTGTGTGTGTGTCCTAGGCGTATAGTCTAGTAAACGCTTAGGAAAGTAGTTTAATTAACCCCCAAGATCTGACGTGTCTTATATCCCTGTTACATTTAGGTAGCACGTTATTATTCTGATCAAATAATAATTGGTGGTGATTGTGAAAGAAACCTTGTGTCAATAATAATGATGTTTTGATTTCTTCCGCTGTGCATCTTATTGTTATCATTGTTATTGTTAAACGCTAAGGCTCAAAATGATCTCAAGGAGTCTAACCAACTCCACAAACACTTTGAAAGTTTTTAATTTTGAGAACTGAAGGGTTTATGTGCAAACCACACAACAAGCCTCCACACTTGCCTTCATGAAAATGCTGAAGTGTAACACCAGTGCAAACTAAACAAAACATACAAGCGGAAATAAGAAACAAGATAACGAAATGAGATGAAGTAATGAGGAAATGAAAATACATCGTTATTTTGATTAAAGGGTTAAACGGTAATTACCCAAAGCTTAATATTTTTCCGGGATAAATATTAAGGTGTAATAAACGACAAAATCTCAAACCCTATGGGTTTAGGGTATCGTTCGACCAATAAGTTTGATTTCTAATCAAACTAGGAATACTTTTTGTACATGTATTGGGATTTTAGAATCTCCCTTGTATCATATATGTGGAAAACTAGAAGGGAGGTTGATTAGTTTTTGCCATTTTAAAATTATTGATTGAATCAAACAAAGAATATATATATATATATATATATATATATATATATATATATATATATATATATATATATATATATATATATATATATATATATATATATATGTAGGATCAAATAAAAAGTTTTTAAGATAAAAAGGATAAAAAGTGTATGTGTCATTAATATCGTATTGAAAATGTGACAATTGTGTGTCAATTAGAATAAGTTATGTGCAAGTGTGTCAACATATTTAGCTAAAAAAATCGTTGTGTGTGTCAATAATACGTCAATTATGTGTCAATTACAATAAGTTTTGTGCAAGTGTGTCAACATATAGAGTTATGTGTCAAATGTGTCATTAATACCTCAATTTAATATCATTAATACACCAGTTTAATCTCATAATCCTATGGCTAGAATTCTTTCCTATACGTTTTTCATTAGTGACTTTTACAATAACCATATATATATATATATATATATATATATATATATATATATATATATATATATAGGGTGGCGTTATTGTGGTGACCACCATTAACATAAAAGCGATAAGAACCAATGATAATGTGACACTGTCCTAAATCATTTAAACTAAAGAAATAAATGCATTAATGATAGTTTAGTTAATTATCTAAAAAAGAAGGGCAAAATGGTAATTCAGTTTAATCTCCATTAACTCAAACACCTATTTTTTGTCGTTATTTTTTTAACACCTATCTACAATTGATGACACGCATTTTGTATTAATATAAAAGATGATCGACATACCAAATGACGTCAGTTCGTTGATTCACCAAGTTCCTCCTTTTTTTTTTTTTTTAATATAAATAGATAAAACACAATAATATATATATATATATATATATATATATATATATATATATATATATATATATATATATATATATATATTTTTTTTTTCTTTTTTTTACATTTGCGATGACACACTAATATTTTTGACATATTTTTAGTGACACATAGTTTCATGATACATTTCTAATGACCGTTATGTTTTTTGACACACTTCATTTTGTGATGCATTTCTAGTCACATGTTAAATTTTTCGATACATATTTAGTGACACACTTTATTTTTTGATACATTAGTAAGGATACACTAAATCTTTTAACATATTTTTAAAGAAGAAGCTACATCCACTCAAATTTTACAAAAAAAAATTGGTGGCTCTTGGTACAATTTCTCTTTTTTCATAGCGACATCATTTGTGTGGATTTTTTTGTGTAAAATTTGAGTAGATGTAGCATTCCTCATTTTTAAATATTGATATTAAACTAATACAACATCAAATAGAATAGTAATAACTGATGCATTATTAAACCATTGATACCCCTAACAATGGATATTTCATACTACATGAATAAAAACTGATACATTACGAAATAAAAATAAATGAAACATGTAATGTACAAAGATGTGTCAGTCAGCTTAGTACAACTTTTACTTGCAAAAATTAAAGTCCAAGGATACCCCTTGTTGAAACTTGGTGAAACAAAATCAACCAAAAACACCATAAAAACAAAATCGTTAGATCTAGTGATTAACCAAAAACGGGGAGCAAAGATCTCGGCAAATAAAGCATGTCGCAATCTTGGCAGAAAGATCTTGTTGGGGATGGTTATTTGCTAAATTTTTTTATAAATGGAGATTGTTAAATAGTCGTTAATGATAAAAAAAAATAAATAAATAAAAATCTTAAAATTCATATCTTAAAATCGAGAATCCCAAGTGGAGGATTTCTCAAATGTCAAGATGCGGAACAAGCAATAAAATCAAGTTAGCGTAGCTACGTTATGAAGACTTCACCAACAAATTCAATTTAGTTTTAAGCTTTTCCGTTTATTACTCCAGTCCAAGCTTTCGCGATTTCGCCGCTTGGACTGCGGGGGAGTGTTAGATAGGTTAGTTGACCCAAACCCAATAGTGGTTTGGGTCCATTAGGTTTAGGGTTTGGTTGCTTATTATCAAAGCTATGTATTTAGTATAAATACATATGATATCTCAAATGTAATGCATTCAATCAATAAAACTATTTGATTATCTTTCATGGTTTCAGAGCTCTAGGTCTGATCCTTGGACGTGGTTGGCCACCTTAGCCTCCGCCTCAATGTCACCCTGTCAAACCCTAGCCACCGTCGTTTATTCGTGCTAAAAAAACAACAAAAACAAAAGCTGCAGCCAAGTGTTTGACGAGATCACTGCCGTGGCCGTAAATAAATTCGAAGAAAAGCATACCGGAATCGCAATCGTAGTCATAAGGCCTTACCGTCATGCACCGAACAAGCAGTCATTCATAAACCAAATCATTTTTTACGGATTACGCGATTGGCTACCTATCAAAGTCTTGATTATTCATCAAGATAACTATCTTTAATTTTATTTTCGTTTTTTTATTAATTTATGTTTCTCGTTTGTATTCCAATCCGAGCTTTCGTGATTTTTCCGCTCGGATTGCGGGAGCGTATTAGATGAATAATAAATAGGCCCAAGCCCGATGTGTGGGTTTATTGCTTCTAGGGTTTTATTTATTAGCACTATAAATATATGATTAATGAAAGATAACAACCCACGGGTTTTATCATTATTTAACAGGTAGAACCTTTCATACATACCCATTCAATTAATACACAACCATTCGATTGCAGTGCCGAAATTATATCTTTCATACACATAAAAAGGGACAAAAAGGAAAGGCCACTGTTTGGGGATTTGCAAGTGCCAGTTGTGGAAATCATTAGGGGATACATGTCGACAAAGATGGTGGTGGCGGGCAGAAAGAATATAGTGGCAGTGCTACCCATTTTCGATAGACGATATATAGAGGCGACATCGTTTGGATTTAGGCATAGAAAAACTCAAGATGGGAGGGATTCAAATGGGATTTGAGATAACATCTGGGGAAGGAAAAAATAGGGGCGGTCATTTGATGTTTTGTCAATGAGAGAATGGGTGTTTTGTAGGTTATGCTGGAAATAAGGAGAAGCCAAATACCCACTCTACCCTTATAATTAATTTATCATTTTATCATAATTTTTGTCTCACAATTCCACATGTCATCTTCTAATTGGTTCCTATTGTTTTTATTTTAAAGATGGTTACCACAAGAGCATAAATCTATATATATATATATATATATATATATATATATATATATATATATATATACATATATATATATATATATATATATATATATATATATATATATATATATATATATATATATATATATATATATATATATATAGAGTCCGGTTCTAGAAAAGTGTAATTAGAGAGAAAAGTGAGAAAAAAAGTTTGGGGTAGATTATGTAAACACTTGAAAGTTTAGGGTAAAAATTAAAAAAAATAAACAAAGAGAGAATATCAAAGAGATCGTCACTTTTACTTTCATTATCAAAACAGATACGCTGTAGATGACGACTCATCAAGACCACCGTCACCACAACCACTATCCCCACCGTCTTTCATTGTGCAACCACCGCTTCAATCTTTACACCGCCACCGTCACACCTACGCCAAACAGTGAGATGAGCTAATCTATTTGTATGATGAGATGACTTACCATTGCCACCACCACCGTCGCCACCGTCTTCCGTCATGCATCCACCACGCAAATCTTCAATCCGCTACCGCCACACCACCGGTCATGTGTCGTTCATTTACAAACGCTACATCATCAATGATCTTCTTGAGTTAGTTAATTATATATAACATTTTAATTATATAATTTATATAAAGCGAATAATTTATTCATTTAATGTTTAATTATTTATAATAAATTTGACGAAAAAATGCATAAAAAGTGTGTTTATTAAAGTTGCACACTATGTGTTTGATAAAATGTCTAAGTAAGATTATTATAAATGCGATGCACTAATTTACATCATATGTGTTTATTATTGTAGGATATGACATATTAGGACATCTGTGTGTAAATTTGCGCATCAAATTACATGTTAGGGCTTCAGGTTGTTTTAGTGCATCTGTGTTTGTAGTTGCTACATCAGTTTAAAGGTTTGCAGGTTTAGTGCATCATTGAACATGTCAGAGCATCAATAGTTATGATTAGTGCATCATTAGACATATTAAGGCATCATTGTATGTATTTAGTGTATCAATTTTTATGTTCAGTGCATCGTTGGTCATATTAGGGCATCCATTTGTATGTTTAGTGCATCGCTGGAAATACTTGGGCATCTCTTTATATGTTTATTGCATCATTAAACATATTAGAGCATTCTGTGAGAAGATTAGTGCATCATCAAACATATTAAGGCATGGGTGTATATGTTTAAAAGAATTACTAATAAGGACTTAAAAGTTTCCGTATTATTTTCAAATGAGAGGGGTTTGGGTTTAGATGTTGTTGGAGATGTCTTTGTTGATGCCCTCTTTCTAGCTTTTCAAATGCGCTAGTGTATAGTGCTGAGGACTTGAAATAATATGGTCTATATACTCTTTCTAATATTATGGTTTTTTTGCAGGATATGTTCCGTTTATTTGGTCCACGTAAAACAACTTTAATGTTTGTCATACGTGATTAAACAAAGGTATAACTTTTGTAAACTGGAAATATTTGTACCTTGTGTCAAGTAACAAAATCTGTCTTGAATCAGAATTGAGGAAAGATATCCATTAGGTAACTTATTTTATTGTCTTGTTAACCTTAAGAAATAACATGACTTGAAACTTATGATAACATGTTATTTGTTATAGATATGGGATTGCATTCCCAAGCCTGAAGCCTGTAGATATAAGGCGCGTATTCTATATTGATAAATGAGCGGTTGGGATTGCTTTTCGGAACTGCTGATCTGATCTGATATGACAGAAACTTCAGCAATATATGCATCTTTCAATGAACCTGACGATAAGAATTCTTGGGATTGGGTATGTTCTTGATAGTACTTCCGTATTCATTTTTCATTTTCAAATACTGATTTAGTTGCGAGCTCTTAACTTTCCTTTTGATATATATGACTGAATTTTTACTACTATAACTTTTAATTGGAATATAATTTTATGCTACTGGACCACTTGATAAAAACCATATGGAAATTCAACAACTCTCACTAATAAATCACTCAAGTCAGCTCTAAATCGGGGTGTTTGGGATCGCGTATGCAAATTGCCGTCTAAGAAAGCATGTCTCAACCATCCTTTTCACATGTCTCAACCATGTGGCATCTAAGAAAACATGTTTTTGAGACAATTTGCCTCAAAATGCAATCCTAAACACTGTCATACACTTTTTGCAAAATTAGAGCATCAAATGTATTGTTGCATCCATTTGACATGTTTGTTTAGTGCATCTTTAGAACTTGGGTCAGTGCATCACCATATGTACAAGTATGATCAGTGCATCACCATTGCAGCATCCGTTAAAGCACACATATGATCATTTCTTAGACCGTCTATATGACTAGTTAAGGAATCTGTTATATTAATTAGTTAAGGCATCTGTTAGCATAGTTAGAGCATCAAATGTTTTGTTGCATCATCTTTAGTGATCACCATTATGACATCTGTAAAAGAATACGTATGATCATTTATTAGAGCATCTATATGACTAGTTAAGGCATCTGTTATAGTAATTAGTTAATGCATCGATTAGGATAATAAGGGCATCAACTGTATTGTTGCAGCATCTGTAGTGATAGAGCAACGTATGTATGAATGAGGCATATGTATTATGTGTTTGGTGCACGAAAACAAAAATGTTAGACCACCTATATGTATGATCATTGCATCACCAATATGATCAGGGCATCTAAACATTACGGCATCTGTTAAAGCATACGAATGATCATTTGTTAGAGCATCTGTTACTATAATAAGTTAAGACATTTGTTAGTATCGTAATTAGTTAATTCATGGTTAAATAATATCGTTATAAGTTAAGGCATCTATTCGTATAATTAGGGCATTCGTATGTGATAAAGCAACTGTTTGTATGAATGACTCATATGTTATGTGTGATTAGTACATCAAACCTGTAACACCCCAACCCGACAAGGGTAGAAAATGTCACAAAACGGTTTCATATCAGAACTTTAAAAACTCTACAATAGCGGAGGCCTTTACAAAATATTCAAAAAGAAAACATAAATAGCTAAACCTTCAAAATAAATCTAAAATCTCTATGGTCAAATCTTGTTCTCAGCTCTACTCTCAAACCAGATCAGCTATCCCATAAGCTCATCTTGAATGCTTAATACCTGCCGCAGGAAAAGAAAATGCGGCTGAGCTTACAAAGCCCATTGAACAGATATATGAAAACGAAAACTAAACAAAGCAAATGCAATGAAACAAATGAAGCGAATAACGAAGTCGCGGTGAGTGAGCATAATGAATCATAGAGGATTTTATGAACACAAACACACGAAATCCGGAAGAACAAATAGCAATCAAGAGCAAACACATAGCATATTGACGACACAACGCAAAACACATCAAATGACCAAGCATTTAATAAATCGAAACTAGAGTGCATATAAGCCAAGCGAAGAGTCTAAAGGCTAATGAAATAATTACCGGAAAATAAACATGGCATTCACACAAGTCAAACAGTTTACATTAATAACTTACTCGATTATCATACGGTGGAAACATTAGCGGTCAAAGTCATGGCAATCACACATGCTAATAGAGAACACGATGGGAGATACTATAACTAAATAAGCAAAAGACATAGCATAGCAATTAGAAAATTATCAAAACAAATATCCTTAGTTAAACCATTTCCCGGATCAAATCTTAATACAAGCGGATCTTATCATGGCGGTCAAATATAAGCAGATAGATACACTAACGGATAGGCAAAGTTCACCGGATTAATCGAACAATCATACTTACTAAACTTTCGAATACTCAATTACACACTAGCATAGTTATCACGCGGATCAACGAATTCACATGCGAGAATGACATTATATAATCAGATGACAACATGTGAATCACATATAAACATATTAATCATATTCTAGCATAGTAAACGATAGTCACATAAACATGTAAAAGCATAATCACCTTCAATAAACATATAATAAACCTGATTTGTAAATAGAAGCATTGGAAGCTACAAAATCATAAACAGAATTCATAAAACAGAATTAACAGATAAGGTTTAGTCATCTACTACGAGCCCAGAAACATAACAGATCATAGCATATCATAAGTAACCATTGTATTCGGAGGGGTGACCTCGGAATATCTTATATAATATGAGGGAGACCTCAATAACAAATGGAGTAGCTAGCTCTAGAATTTTGTGAAGGCGCGTATGCACCGACATCATTCACCGATAAATCATATCGGATAACGGATCGGATCTAGGATGCATCCATCGCCCTTCCTACATATACAAAATATGCTCCACCATCCAGGGGCGTGGCGAACATCACTCTCTCGCCTAGAGTCATATCGAGTGCATCATCGATACGGACATGGAACCCCATGACTAGTGAAATATTTGGCTCGGGTGTCAAACTAACTTAGGTCAAGCAGTTGTCATAAATGACACAGATCATAATTCATCATAAGGTCAATGAGATATATATATATCGAAGTTTCATATCATAAAGTCCAAATCAAATATTTCATGGTTCCCTAAAGCGAAGTTTCGGATAAGCAACGGATCAAACAAATCGAGAAAGGGTTCATATCAAATGTTCGAAGTCAAAAGTTCATATCACGGTCACATATCATACGCTCATAATCGAGGTTCATAATCGGATGTTCATAATCGAAGTTCATAATCGAAATTCATACTCAAACATAGCAAGGTTCAACAAAGCGAAGTTCGAGAAAAGAGATTCATATAAGCGAAGGGAATCATAGCAATGGCATAGGAAATCCTAATAAGCATAAGAGGTATGACAACGGAAAGAAATCATGAGAAACCTTTACTAAAAGGTCGAATATCGTACCTTAAAGCAAATGAGAGAAAAGCAAACGAGCGAGTGAATCACGAAGATATAACGTCGCGTCTCCTTCAACGAATCTACACGGATTATGATTTATTTAATACTTATTAGCATCATTAAAGTTATAACGGATTCATCGCATTACCATTCTTAGAGTTGTAAGTATATCCTCATTTTATAAGCTTCTTATGCATTTGTAAGTGTGTTACCTATTGATATCATATTTTATCTTTCGGTTTCTAAAACTCATATCCGGACCAGACTTTAGCGATTTTTATAAAATACTTACTTAGCTCAAATGAAATCAAGCAAAATCCAGGGGTTCCCATATGAGTTAAGAGACTCTACAAAATTGGTGGGTTCTATATCCATGCTAAATGGCCTACGGAAAATCATAAGTCCGGACCTATCCGAAAGTGATCGGAAAATACACCTTAAAGGTTTACGCTTATTGGACCTGTTTAGACACCTTGGAAAAATCCCCCGAACTCCCAGAAATTCATTTATGTCATGTATATCACTCCTGTATAAGGAGAGCTCCCAATTCCTTATGGTTTGAAAATGAAAAATCAAACAATACAACCAAATTTCAGACCCGTTTTCTCAGCTTTGACACTTGATCTTGTAAAATTCAAAAATACGACTTAGACAACTCCAAATTCGACCAAACCACTTGGAAAACTTAACTAAGACATAAAATAAACTTTTCCCACAAAAACCCAGATTATTGCACTTATAAAATTGGATCTATAACACACACAAATTCGACATATGATGCTGTCCAGTTTTAGGGTTTATTAAAACCACTATAATCACATGTTTAGACCATTAATTACACTTAGGGTTCCATTCCAATTAGGGTTTCGAATTTATTAGGCATGATAACATTTATATATGTGGTTCGGTTCTTTTATAGCTCGACTTAACCATGATCCGATTCAATAATACATATTACATACATGTTCTTTAATACTTATAAGGTTCAAATCATTAGGGTTTGTGTTGTTTGGTTTCATACGGCTCGACACAAGGAAAAAGAAAACACAAGTCGACTAAAACAAACAAGCTACAACATATTAACTTAAGGTGCATCAAAGGAAGGCGAGAAACACGTTATACCTTAGCTTGGTTGAAGCAAAATCTCGACACCAAGGTTGCTAGGGTTCGGCCGAGTAGGAGAAAAGAAAGAAGAGAGGCAAAACTAAACTAGGGTTTCACTTTTGAGTTTATGTGTTATATTTATAGTAGTAGCATTTTCGGTTTGGGCTTGAGGAGGGGTATGGGCTCGGCTTGGTCCAACCGAACACAAAACAAACGCCACCTTGTGGGCTTCTTGGACTCTCGGCTTGGCAAGAAAAGCGAGCCCATCTTGGTTCCCAAATAACGAAAACAAGGCCCAAACTTTACGCGAGACATTTACATCTTTCGTCGTACCAAAATCGATCACGTAACATATTCGTTAAGTTTTATTATTCGTAAGTTAGTTTTTAATTTTCGTTAAATGATATAAACGTATTTTACGTATTTAATAAATGTTCGATTTCAAGGGTATTTTAGTCTCTTAACACGTTTCGTATTTTAGGGTTTTACAACTCTCCCTTCTAAAAGAAAATTTCGTCCTCGAAATTGAGCAGATGAATAGGACGGAAAGCGAATCGGATTTGAATTTCAATGAATATAACAAGCGAAACTTATCTCGGAACAAGCAGTTCTTATCAAAATCTTCAAACTCATACTTTTCAGAAATCAAATCAAAAATCAAACACTTATAACAGATATTCATATATTTATCATAGTAATGGCAGAAAACAGATGAGATGCAGAAAATCAAACAACACGCTCTAACTTATTCAGATATCTAATGATGAAAACCATCATATGCATAGGCAGAACGAATCATAATGGTCTTACTAGTCGCAGATAATCAAACTAAAAGGATCTAATGTTCCTCAAACACTTCATGAAATATCCTATGATCACAATAAGAGTACACGGAGACGTACACATTTAGAGCAAACATAGCAGTCCATAGTTCACACAAATCATAACAATTTCGGTCCAAAGCGTACAAAACTTATACGTAACAGATATCGACGAAAATCTCACAATTAGGTACGGAATTTCAAACGAACATGAGAAGTGCCAAATAACAGATACAAGTCAAAGTCCATTCACGTATCAACCATAGGCATTTTCCAAGACGTCATATGATTTCAATAAGTTCAGATTATATGATCTCGGTATTATCACGTTGATCAGGCGTCATAATACTTGCATCACATAACAAGTTCTTATTATCATCATACTCTGTCCCGGTTCATGGCAAACCACATAACCAGAATCACAACAAAACGTATCATATACAGATAACATATAGATAGCAAGTAACATACTATAACAGACCAGATCACATACATACGACATATCGACATCAAAACAACTTACCATACCACAACGGAAGAAGGCCACCAATGCACAAAACGGTTCCTCATAACTCATTCTTGTCGGTCCAAAAGAAAAGGCGAGATATACCGAATGCTAAACGATAAAACTTCACGATCCAAACCAAGTTCGAACAAATCGAGGAAAGCAATACGGATCGTAATCACTTAACGAATATCAAACCGTCTCAAAGCGTGACAAGCGAATCGAGTAACACACGTCGCGCCCAAATCATATGAAGTAGATGAACCTTCCACCACCGGTTGAATCATGTCCTCGTCGTTGCGTCTTTGGTTGATTAAATACGACTTCTAGCGAAGATTACGATGTCTCCAAAGAAGACGATAGTCGGTGTGGCTTACGCTTCACGAACCTCTCTAGCGACGGGGATCATTGCGGCAACACCGGTTCGGCACCATCATCTTCGGCTCCACGGGTAGTCTCCATCTAACGATCAACAAGCGGACGGCGAAAACAAAATACAATTTCGATGTGAAAAGAGGAGGCCAATTCGATGAAAGGCAAAAGAATATCGACGTCCAATCGAGCGACCATCAAAAGGAATCGAAGATATCCGAACAGACCGAAACCTAATGTCTACCCAATCCTCACAGGTCATAGCCTAAGCTCTAAGGGTCCTAAAACCTAGAGCTCTGATACCATAATTGTAACACCCCAACCCGACAAGGGTAGAAAATGTCACAAAACGGTTTCATATCAGAACTTTAAAAACTCTACAATAGCAGAGGCCTTTACAAAATATTCAAAAAGAAAACATAAATAGCTAAACCTTCAAAATAAATCTAAAATCTCTATGGTCAAATCTTGTTCTCACTCTACTCTCAAACCGGATCGGCTATCCCATAAGCTCATCTTGAATGCTTAATACCCGCGAGGAAAAGAAAATGCTTGGTGAGCTTACAAAGCCCGGTGAGCAGATATATGTAAACGAAAACTAAACAAAGCAATGCAAGCTGAAACAAATGAAGCGAATAACGAAGTCGCGTGGAGTGAGCATAATGAATCATAGAGGATTCTGGAACACAAACACACAATCCGGAAGAACAAATAGCAATCAAGAGCAAACACATAGCATATTGACGACACAAACGCAAACACATCAAATGACCAAGCATTTAATAAATCAGAAACTAGAGTGCATATAAGCCAAACGAAGAGTCTAAAGGCTAACGAAATAATTACCGGAAAATAAACATGGCATTCACACAAGTCAAAGCAGTTTACATTAATAACTTACTCAAGATTATCATACGGATGGAAACATTAGCGGTCAAAGTCATGGCAATCACACATGCTAATAGAGAACACGATGGGAGATACTATAACTAAATAAGCAAAAGACATAGCATAGCAATTAGCAAATTATCAAAACAAATATCCTTAGTTAAACCATTTCCCAGATCAAATCTTAATACAAGCAGATCTTATCATGGCAGGTCAAATATAAATAGATAGATACACTAACGGATAGGCAAAGTTCACCAGATTAACTGAACAATCATACTTACTAAACTTTCAGAATACTCAATTACACACTAGCATAGTTATCACGCAGATCAACGAATTCACATGACAGTAATGACATTATATAATCAGATGACAACATGTGAATCACATATAAACATATTAATCATATTCTAGCATAGTAAACGATAGTCACATAAACATGTAAAAGCATAATCACCTTCAATAAACATATAATAAACCTGATTTGTAAATAGAAGCATTGGAAGCTACAAAATCATAAGCGAATTCATAAAATGAATTATGAGATAAGGTTTAGTCATCTACTACGAGCCCGAAACATAACGGATCATAGCATATCATAAGTAACCATTGTATTCGGAGGGTGACCTCGGAATATCTTATATAATATGAGGAGACCTCAATAACAAATGGAGTAGCTAGCTCTAGAATTTTGTGAAGACGCGTATTGCACACGACATCATTCACCGGACAAATCATATCGGATATGATCGGATCTAGGATGCATCCATACGCCCTTCCTACATATACAAAATATGCTCCACCATCCGGGCGTGGCGAACATCACTCTACGCCCTAGAGTCATATCAGGGTGCATCATCGATACGGACATGGAACCCCATGACTAGTGAAATATTTGGCTCGGTGTCAAACTAACTTAGGTCAAGCAGTTGTCATAAATGACACAGATCATAATTCATCATAAGGTCAGATATATATATATCGAAGTTTCATATCATAAAGTCCAAATCAAATATTTCATGGTTCCCTAAGCGAAGTTTCGGATAAGCAACGGATCAAACAAATCGAGAAAGGGTTCATATCAAATGTTCGAAGTCAAAAGTTCATATCACGGTCACATATCATACGCTCATAATCGAGGTTCATAATCGATGTTCATAATCGAAGTTCATAATCGAAATTCATACTCAAACATAGCAAGGTTCAACAAAGCGAAGTTCGGACAAGCAGAGATTCATATAAGCGAGAGGAATCATAGCAATGGCATAGGAAATCCTAATAAGCATAAGAGGTATGACAACGAGAAAGAAATCATGAGAAACCTTTACTAAAAGGTCGAATATCGTACCTTAAAGCAAATGAGAGAAAAGCAAACGAGCAGTGAATCACGAAGATATAACGTCGCGTCTCCTTCAACGAATCTACGGATTATGATTTATTTAATACTTATTAGCATCATTAAAGTTATAACAGTTCATCGCATTACCATTCTTAGAGTTGTAAGTATATCCTCATTTTATAAGCTTCATGCATTTGTAAGTGTGTTACCTATTGATATCATATTTTATCTTTCGGTTCTAAAACTCATATCCGGACCGACTTTAGCGATTTTTATAAAATACTTACTTAGCTCAAATGAAATCAAGCAAAATCCAGGGGTTCCCATATGAGTTAAGAGACTCTAAAAAATTGGTGGGTTCTATATCCATGCTAAATGGCCTACGGAAAATCATAAGTCCGACCTATCCGTAAAGTGATCGGAAAATACACCTTAAAGGTTTACGCTTATTGGACCTGTTTAGACACCTTGGAAAAATCCCGAACTCCCGAAATTCATTTATGTCATGTATATCACTCCTGTAAAGGAGAGCTCCCAATTCCTTATGGTTTGAAAATGAAAATCAAACAATACAACCAAATTTCGACTGTTTTCTCAGCTTTGACACTTGATCTTGTAAAATTCAAAATACGACTTAGACAACTCCAAATTCGACCAAACCACTTGGAAAACTTAACTAAGACATAAAATAAACTTTTCCCACAAAAACCCAGATTATTGCACTTATAAAATTGGATCTATAACACACACAAATTCGACATATGATGCTGTCCAGTTTTAGGGTTTATTAAAACCACTATAATCACATGTTTAGACCATTAATTACACTTAGGTTTCCATTCCAATTAGGGTTTCGAATTTATTAGGCATGATAACATTTATATATGTGGTTCGGTTCTTTTATAGCTCGACTTAACCATGATCCGATTCAATAATACATATTACATACATGTTCTTTAATACTTATAAGGTTCAAATCATTAGGGTTTGTGTTGTTTGGTTTCATACGGCTCGACACAAGGAAAAAGAAAACACAAGTCGACTAAAACAAACAAGCTACAACATATTAACTTAAGGTGCATCAAAGGAAGACGAGAAACACGTTATACCTTAGCTTGGTTGAAGCAAAATCTCGACACCAAGGTTGCTAGGGTTCGGCCGAGTAGAGAAAAGAAAGAAAGAGAGGCAAAACTAAACTAGGGTTTCACTTTTGAGTTTATGTGTTATATTTATAGTAGTAGCATTTTTGGTTTGGGCTTGAGGAGGGTATGGGCTCGGCTTGGTCCAACCGAACACAAAACAAACGCCACCTTGTGGGCTTCTTGGACTCTCGGCTTGGCAAGAAAAGCGAGCCCATCTTGGTTCCCAAATAACGAAAACAAGGCCCAAACTTTACGCGAGACATTTACATCTTTCGTCGTACCAAAATCGATCACGTAACATATTCGTTAAGTTTTATTATTCGTAAGTTAGTTTTTAATTTTCGTTAAATGATATAAACGTATTTTTACGTATTTAATAAATGTTCGATTTCAAGGGTATTTTAGTCTCTTAACACGTTTCGTATTTTTAGGGTTTTACAAAACCAATAGTGTTAGAGCTACAAAATACCTTTTTAGGTATGCACCTCTTGACTTGTTCTCCCGTAATTAGTTGGTCTTGTTCGGGTCGTCATATACAATTAGAGAGGGGTAAATTCAGCTTACTTCCATATAAAATGGTTTATTTGTATATTTAGTGCATCAATGGAAAATACTTTGGCAACTATATGTATGTTTAGTGCATCAATATACATATTAGAGCATCATTGAGTATTAATTAGTGCATCGTGAGACATATTAAGGCATCAATGTGTATGTTTAGTGTATCCGCTTGTATGTTTAGATCATCATTGGTTATAGTAGGGAATCCATTTGTAAGTTTAGTGCATCACTGGAAAATACTTGGGCAACTATTTTATGCTTCATGATTTTCCAGAGTTCCTTTGTAATTACCATTTTAGTTTTTGTTATATCATTCCTCCAAGCTACATTCAAATGCGAAATATAGTACTCAGTGCATTTCCACACAACATGAGGCTACCTGACCCTGCTACTCCCAACTTGAAGGTGTCTGTCTTCTCTTAGTTTCTAAGTATGGCTCAAGACCAGTTTGTCCAGTTTATCGAAAGCACGTTTCTATATAAATAGATCGCGTGCTCTAATATAATTACATAAATTATTTTTCATTTTAAGTAAAACATTTTAGGAGGTTCATGTGCAATTAAATGCACTTTCGAAACAAGACAAAAATGTCGCGTCTAAGTTTGATCATTGTGCATACTGATATTAATTTATAATCGCTGCTTAATACATATTCCATCTTTTATCACATTAAAATATGAACACGTAAGTGTTGTTGGGTCAAACCTGACATGTATGTTGATCCGCATTAAAAGGTTATAATGTTGACCTAAATCTTATTATAAACCGTCACCTAACCCGGCTAACTAATATCACCTTATGCATGTGGCCATCTAGGAACGGATCACAAGAGTACTATTAGAGCGGTTGATTTCTTTCATTGAGCTCATTAAGGTACCTTTTTATGAACCTGAATGTGATCTTCCGTTAGTTCCTAAGTCCAGAATAGTAGTTAACCTGTGATATTTATGATTGAGCAGAACCCTAGGTATTACTTCTGGATCTGATCTTTTACATGGTGTGCTCCCAAGATTGAGAAGCTTTTTGAATCAGTTTTGAGATCTGTTCTTTTTGTTAGTTTAAAACCTTGAAGTAAACTGATGTACTTTGTATATGTAATTGCAGAAGTAAATACAAGAGATATGGTAAGTGGAGGTGCCCTTTAGGAGTTGCTTCATATGTCCCGTGACGACAATACGTTCTATTATATGAATTGAGGCGCTTACGAATAGAGATATAACTGAACACAAATGACTTTGTATTATTCCAAATATGTCGTGTATTTACTAATCCTCTGTTCATAGTTAGAACTAGTTATTTGACCAATCGCTAACACTGTTCTATGTTTCAATGGGCGTTACACCCCTTTCCACATATATCGTCTTCAAGTGAGGTTACTTTTCTTGCTTGTGAGTGCTACCCTTTGTACTTATGCTTATGATCTAGTTTGTGAGTGCTACTCTTTGTACTTATGTTTCTGAATGGTTTATTTGTAACATGTACTACCATATTGATACAAAACAAAATGGTATTTCTTAAACATATTGACATACCATAATACATCGATACTTTGTGATGGATGAACTTAACATTCCATAATACATATACTTTTAGTGAATCTATATTACAAATACATATACTTTTAGTGCATATGTATTACAAAAAAAGGCATCTGTGTAAAAAAAAATAAGGCATCTATATTAATACATATACTCTACTCGCCACCGATGAATGGTTTATTTGTAACATATACTACCATATTGATACAAACCAAAATTGTACTTCTTACACATATTGACATACCATGATACACGGATATTGTGTGATAGATGAACTTAACATTCCATGATACATATACTTGAGTGAATCTATATTACAAAACAAAGGCATCAAAATAAAAAAGTTATATAAAATCTTGAAACCACACGGATAAAACAAGAGATATGGTAAGTGGAGGTGCCCTTTGGGAGCTTCATATGTCTCGTGACGACATACATTCTATTATCTGAATTGAGGCACTTACGAATAGAGATATAACTGAACACAAATAACTTTGTATTATTCCAAATATGTCGTGTATTTACTAATCCTCTGTTCATAGTTAGAACTAGTTATTTGACCAATCGCTAACACTGTTCTATGTTTCAATGGGCGTTACACCCCTTTCCACATGTATCATCTTCAGGTGTTGTTACTTTTCTTGCTTGTGAGTGCTACCCTTTGTACTTATGCTTATGATCTAGTTTGTGAGTGCTACTCTTTGTACTTATGTTTCTGAATGGTTTATTTGTAACATGTACTACCATATTGATACAAAACAAAATGGTATTTCTTAAACATATTGACATACCATAATACATCGATACTTTGTGATGGATGAACTTAACATTCCATAATACATATACTTTTAGGGAATCTATATTACAAATACATATACTTTTAGTGCATCTGTATTACAAAAAAAGGCATCTGTGTAAAAATAATTAAGGCATCTATATTAATACATATACTCTACTCGCCACCGATGAATGGTTTATTTGTAACATATACTACCATATTGATACAAACCAAAATTGTACTTCTTACACATATTGACATACCATGATACACCGATATTGTGTGATAGATGAACTTAACATTCCATTATACATATACTTTAGTGAATCTATATTACAAAACAAAGGCATCAAAATAAAAAAGTTATATAAAATCTTGAAACCAGATGGATAAAACAACCCACGGTAAGATGATTAAGCCTTTTTCTGTTTCTTGACACTACCACCGGGACTTTTTTCCTCGACATGTTTAGGAATTATGTCACCCATTACAATTAGGTATGTGAAACATAAATCAGTTGGTGAAGTATCATTGTATTCAGGATGTTCTTTGAGATATGTTATGATCACTGGAGCCGCTCATACCCTTGTGCCATCGGAAGTCATATACTAAACGTCTATTCCTGGTAAATTTACTCTTGACCAGACTTGTTGATAAGCGACCTATGAATATGAGGGATAACACCACCACCATCAATAGTTCCTTTAATAAGAGTGTCGAGTTATTCAACTCTTTTTATATGACGTGGCGTTATATGCTTCACCTTCAGATATTTACTTTCAATGCTAGCCGATTCCAACCCATACTTCAGTTGTCAAGAAATCTAGTATACTTAACCGCGGGGCCAGTGAGTTTAAGCTCCTGTACATTCCACTTGCACTTTGTAGAAGCTGGATTAAAGCAGTTATTTAGCAAAACACAGAATGCCGACATATAATTTTGATGAGTGTGTAAATACTCATCATTTTAGTCAATCTGAATCGAAAACGTTTAAAATGCTCACAAATGCATCAAAATACCGAAAATATTCCAAAATTGCATTTTATATATTTCGGATGCAAAATGTTCAAAATCGATGAAAATGAGCAAAGTTTGCATAATTGGCGCTTCAGTCCCCAAGTTTCAAAAGTTGTCAAAAGCAGGTCCTGACACATAATTTCAAAAGTAAAATCACCAAAGGTCCTTTTAAAATCATGAGTTGTCAAATTTAGTCCTTTGGTGAAAAATATAAAAGTTTGAGAAAATTACAAGTTTGGTCCTCCAACTTTGAAAATTGGCAAAATGGCCCTGGAAAATTGAAAATGTCAAGATTGGTCCTTGTATTATGGAAGCTTGTCACTTTTAACCCTTGAAGCAACTTTTCGGAATTGGCGACTTAGGTCCCTCGGCCGTAATTTACACAAAGGTCCTTGTCATTTAAACCCTTTTACACCCATTTGGCCTGCCAATCTAATTTTGAACCCCTGTCACTATCCAATTTGACCCCAATATAATACACACGTGGTCAAATTCGATCAAACAAACCACCCGCCCATCTCTTTCCCCATTTCCCTCCCGCATCCGCCCACCATCCCACTCTCCAACACAACCACCCACCACAATCTCTTCTCCTTGTTCCCCACCTCCACCAAACTCCAAATGCAATTAATGCCTCTCCCCCATTTCACTCAATCTCTCAATCTGTTAAAAGCCATTTTGGCGCCAAAATCCGTTTCAAAGGCCAAGATTAGTTTTAAGCCATCCAATGGCTGAGGATTGATGGGAACATTTCAGAAGAGAGAGATAAAGAGTTTGGATTATAAAAGAAGCAAAGGAGGAGCTGGAAAAGTAGTCTACTAGTTTTTAATTTTCTAAACATGTCGTTTTTATCTTAAAGTACTTAATTTAGCAGAAAACCTGTAATCTTTAGTTAATTTGTATCAGTTTAAAGTGTTTAAGTGTATTAAGACTCATTTCAAACATCAATTTCAGTTTATGTTTACAATTCAAGTTTCAAGTTCACTGTTTTAATTCGCAACTTCAAATCCTTAAGTACAAGTGTGCAGTAGTTTATTTCAAAGCTCAAATAAGCTTGTATAAGCTTATTAAAGCTTCTCACAAGTTTACATTCAAGATTCCATTCATTTTGGTCCATGGTCAACAAAAGTCAACTGTACAAGCAAGATGGTATGGAAATGGTGTTTGGTTAATGCAGGACTTGGATTTGGGTTGGAAATCGTTTAGTTTAGTGATATTGGACTTGGTTTTAGCCTGCAACACAGCTGGATACATGTGAGTGAGCTTCTCACTTTCAAATTTCAAGCCATTTTGCCTTTTATGCTTATACTTGTATCTGTGATCATTGGTAGCTTTAACTTGTTTAATTAGTTGTACTTAGGTGAATAAAACTCAGTTTGATCATTGTTACATGATTAGTTCAGTAGTTGAGTGGTTTAAAATCCAAATCAGTAGTTTATAAGGTGTGTTTGGTTCTGCTGCACTAACTGTCTTAAAGGGTTTTGCAGTGGTTAAGATTTGTTGAGTTATGTTTGGTTAGCTCATTTAAGCTTTTATCTGTCTTAGTTTATGCATGCAAAACATTAAAAGTCAAAATCCACTACAACTGTCTCAAACAGTTCACCTGTTGTGTTTTTGGAAATCAAAGTTCTTGTTTTGTGTTTAAAAGTCATAAACAAAGCTTGCAGTATCTTCATTTCATCCATTAACATCATTTTCAATTCACAAAATTGGATCAAAACTCAACAAAGTCAACATTTCAGTTTTGGTTCAAAAGTCAAAATATGAAAAACCTGTTTTGAAGCCAACTGGAGTGATTTTTCATTGGTTCATTCTTGAGCCATATTAAGTTAAACTTGTCATTATATAAACTTCAACTGGTCCCCTTACTTATCAGCATTTTTGTGGATTTTGTTATTTTCTATAAGCTCCAAACAAGCTTCTCTTTCGTGCATTAAATGCCTGTTTACGCATACTCGGCTTGTTGAGTTTTCTCGCACCTTTGCAAGGTTGCACAGAGCTCAATAGAGCTCACTTAGGTCTGGAATTTGGTTTACAAGATCTCTATTATAGGTTCCAAGTTATTGTTTCGATTTCTAGCTCATTGGGTGCTTAATTTTCGCTTAAACACGGTACCCTTAAAGCTGTTTTTGTGCTAATAAGCTCAATAAGCCAAATCATGAGTTAGCAATTCAGTGACTATGGCTTGTTGATTCTTGTTGATTTTGAGTTCTTTAGCATTATTTAGCTTCTGTATCAGTTTGGTGTATGTTGGTAGCTTATTGTCTAATTTAAGTGCTTATTTCTAAGCACTTAGCTTTGCAGTCCCATATTCTTATACACAAGCACTTCTTTTTCTAATTTTCCTTGATTCCTCATATAATTTTAGAGTTTTCTTGAATTTATCAGATTTTTCCTGTACTGTTTAGTATTTTTCTTGATTTAATTCAGGTTTTAGCACTTTTAATTAGCATTTAATACAAAAAATTTAGAAAAGTCTCAAAAAATAAGTTTTCATTTTCTTAAGTTTAGATAAATATAAAAGTCAAAAAATATTTTTCTAGATTTTTCTTAGTTAAATTTGTATTTTTAAGCTATTTAATTAGTTTTAATAGTTTTAATTCCTAGAAAATACAAAAACATCGAAAAATACAAAAATAGTTTTGAAAATTCTCTTTTGATATTTTGGATTTTTCTAAGTCTAAACTTTATTTTTCTAGCTTTGTTTCATATTTTCTTGTATTTTAGGTTATTATTTAATAGTTAAAAATAGTTTTTAATTAGATAATTAGTTATAAAAATAATTTTATTTTTCTAATAATTTTCTTTTATCATTAGGTTTGTAAAAATATCATTTTCATATTTTTAGGGTTAATATTGTGTAAGTTTTACTTTTTTTATTTTGTACGCTACGTAGTTTTTAATTTCAGTTTTATAAAAACATAAAAACAAAAACATCATTTTAATTATAGTGATAGCGTTTATTTAATATTTTTTATCTTTTAAATTTTCTTTAATTTGCATTTAAGCCGTTGTAATTTGTTAGCTTCTTCTGTAGTTATAATCCTATTCAAATCTCCTTTTCCGTTCAAATTTCTCGATCACTTTACGTTTGATAATCCATTGCATAGCTCATTTGGGACATAACGACCGGAAACACTATACTCCCCGATCTTCATTGTATTCGTGCTTAGCGGTTTTAAGTCGATTACGATCCGCCATTCACAAGTGGCGGGCTTGAGTGATTTAGCTTGACTGTTGGCACGCATCAAATTTTAGGCGCACGCCGGGGAGTTGTACTAATTATCTTACGTCTAGCGATTAGTGATTTGGATATTCACTCTTTGTTTATACCATCTGTATGTGTTTATATTTTCTTTTCAAAATCCAAAAGATTTTCATTCTTTGTTTTCAAATCATGTTTTTCAAAAATACCAAAAACATTCTTCTTTACCCTCTTACCCTTTTTGATTCTTTATCCCTTTACCCTCTATCCTTTTGATTCTAACTTCTCCTATTCTCATGGAATCTCTCGAGGACGATGCGGGACGGTTGAAAACTTCGTGACTTTACACAAATGTCAAGAATTCGTGTTGTTCGCGATGATCCATTAATTTGCGTGGGGAATGGAACGAGACACGGGGTGACAAAGGACCAGATTCTTCCTTTTGATAATGGGAGTGCCAAATTCGTCCAACCTACGGTTATCCAAAGATCTGAACCCTCAATTGCTCCTAAGCCGTCTAGAATTGATTCTAAACTTTCACGATTTACGGTTAAAAGCAAACATGCAGAATTTAGACCGGTGACTAGCAAGAATGACTTGTCTAATCTTCACGTTTCTCAAGAACCTGAACCAGAGACTATAACGGAAGTGGTGGAAATTGCTAGCTCTCAGAGCACACCACTTGTCCCACCTCCTGATTTTTCAAAATGTTCTTCGAGTCTTAATAGTCATTCGGATCACCATGTTGGTTTTGTTGATTCTTTGGATAAACTGATTCCTCTTCATAACTCTCAAATGAAATCGTTTATTCCTTGTGTCGGTTGTGGTGAGCCTCTCTTTGGTTCACCCTGTCGTTGGTGTACGTGTGTACAATGTGGTAATGATATTCATAACGGGAGTTGTTTATTTTGTGGTTCGAGGAATTCATTTGATTATGATCCTAATCAGAACTCATTTAACGACTCCTCAAACTTTTCCAATTACCCACCACAGCCCGACTTATCATCATATAATCAACATACCTGCTGTGAATTTTGTAGAGGTCCTCACCAAGGATTTGAGTGTCAATCCGGAAACACGTTTGTCTATGAACAGTTTTCCAATGATGCTCGAACTTTGGTTATAACCAAAATCCATATGATTCACTGTCTGCACTCAGCAGTTTCTTGTTGTGAGAACTGGAGGTCCCCATTTCATTCGATTGTCAAATAGGGAACCCAATTCCTTGTAACAATCATGACTCTCACATATTTGACAATTTCCAACCTCCACAGCACTATACGGTTCAAACTCCACCTGAGCCGTTGTCTCAAGAAATCTCCCATAATTTTGAAACCGCAATGAAAACACTTGATGATATGATTAGTAACTTTAAGAATCAAGTGAGTGGTGAAAAGACCATGGGCGAATTGTTAGCCGAAGAGTGAGAGGCCTGCCAATCTAGGGAAGAATTATTAGTCCTAGAGCATGCAGCTCTAAGACGTTCCCAATTTCTGAAGGCAGCTCTATATGACGATGATGAGGAGAGTTTTTATCCTTTTAAAGATAATATTTCTCCACTCCCTTCATCGGTTGATATCCCCAGTTGAGATTCATTCTCAAACAACGCTATCACACCAAGCTCCCACTCACTCTCTCGAACATGGGGACGAGCATCTTGACACTTGTTCTCAAGAGGAATCGGACGAATTCATAAAGTCTAGTGTTGAGAACCTTGTCCCAATCCCGAGAGAGTCACAGGAACTTTGACCATATGTGTAATTCTCTTTCCCCTCTTGAGTGTTCAAATGATCAATTTGAAACTTTCTCCAATTATAGCGAAGATTGTGCTTCCTATGGAAACATCGAGTACGTTGAGGCATCACTTCCACAACGATGTCGATCATCTTCTTGAGGAGTTCTCCGGTGAACTCACTCACATCAATCCACTCTTTGATTCCGGGCCAACTGGGAGAGACCGAAAGTCTCCTTGATAATGATCATTCACTCACTTATCCCAGCAGGTCCAATAGAGAATGTTGATCACTTTGTTCGAAACATTCAAAGCTACTTTCACCAACCCTCTATTTGAATTCGACTCAATTCACTTTAATTTATGAGAATCCACTCTTTGATACTCAGATTGAGGATAGTGATGAGCCCACAATGGAACAAGAGTTCACAATTTCACTTCATGTGAATGATTCTGTTCATGAAAAGTTCTCCGGTGAACTCTCGCATGACATATCTCCTCCGGAACATGATCATTTCTATTTTGATCTTGAGGATGATATTAGCTCGGAGGAAGGTGTACTCTATCATATGAGTTTGCTTATTAATGATACTACCCTCACCCTTCCTCCCGATACGTCTACATTTGAGGATGAGGAATGGATTTTGATTGTTATCAAAACCTTTCTTCCTTTCCTCAAATATCTGGTGATTTCTCTTCATCTTCACTCCTTCGGGAATGAAGACACTATCTTTGACCCCGGCATTTTCATGTACCATTTTTGAGCCGGTTCTATGTATATCTCATCGGTGTGGAACTTTCACGTGCTTCAAATGTTTGTCCAAACATCTTGAATGAAAGTCCGATGGAGATTGTTTCTTCCACTTTGCTTCCCCATGAACAAATGGATTCGGGGTCGAGTCAAGCTAGTGACTCGGTAATCAAAAACAGTAGCTTAACATGGGTTTTCACCCGTGTGTACCACCCTAGTGTGGGGGTTGCCCACATGTTGTGTATATATGAGTTTCATCAAAAAAAAAAAAAAAAAAAAAATCCTTTCAAATAATGGCCGTAGTATTTCCCTTTACGTTCTTTGTTTGCAGATAATCGCGGTACTTTGAATATTGAGGGCAATATTCATTTCTAATGTGGGGAATTCTCACGAATTTTATCATATAATTATACCAATTCCCCGTTTTGGCCAAAATATTTTTGGAGTAAGTGTTTTACACTTACTCAATTGGTTATCGATCCACCATGTCTAATAAACAAAAGGATTGGCTAATCCAGAGCAAACGGCTCTTGGTAAAGATATCTCAAATCCGTTGACTTGCAATTTGCCCAAAATTGTATGGTATTCAAATTTCACCATATCCTAAAAGTGAAGAGTTGGCTAGCCCGCAAGTTTATGGCTTGTGGTAAAGGCGATGGAAAAACCATAATTGGTAATCAGCTCACCAAAGATAATATTGATAATTTATCTAAGAGTTGGCTAGTCCGAGCAAAGCGGCTCGGTAAAGACAAATCAAATCCGTTGAAAAGCGGTGGTTTGCTCAAATCACATGGTTATCGGTGTACCATGGTTCTTACTTGAACTAAAACATTTGGCTACTCCGAAGTAATGGCTTTTGGTAAAGAGTTTCAAATCCATTAAGTTTTCTCCAAAGATTGCTAGGGACTAGCAATAGTTTAGTGTGGGGATTGATGAGTGTGTAAATACTCATCATTTTAGTCAATCGAACGCAAAAACGTTTAAAAATGCTCACAAATGCATCAAAATCTGAAAATATTCCAAAATTGCATTTTATATGTTTCGGATGCAAAATGTTCAAAATCGATGAAAAATGAGCAAAGTTTGCATAATTGGCGCTTTAGTCCCCAAAGTTTCAAAAGTTGTCAAAAACAGTCCCTGAGCACATAATTTCAAAAGTAAAATCACCAAAGGTTCTTTTAAAATCATAAGTTGTCAAATTTAGTCCTTTGGTGAAAAATATAAAAAGTTTGAGAAAATTACAAGTTTGGTCCTCCAACTTTGAAAATTGGCAAAAATGGCCCCTGGAAAATTGAAAAATCTCAAGATTGGTCCTTGTATTATGGAAGCTTGTCACTTTTAACCCTTGAAGCAACTTTTCAGAATTGGCAGCTTAGGTCCCTCAGTTTTCAGAATTTACACAAAGGTCCCTTGTCATTTAAACCCTTTTACACCCATTTGGCCCTGCCAATCTAATTTTGAACCCCCTGTCACTATCCAATTTGACCCCCCCCCAATATAATACACCTGTGGTCAAATTCCAGTCAAACAAACCACCCCGCCCATCTCTTTCCCCCATTTCCCTCCCCTTGTCTGCCCACCATCCCAGCCTCCAACACAACCACCCAGCTCACAATCTCTTCTCCTTGTTCCCCCCACCTCCACCAAACTCCAAATGCAATTAATGCCTCTCCCCCATTTCACTCAATCTCTCAATCTGTTAAAAGCCATTTTGGCGCCAAAATCCGTTTCAAAGGCCAAGATTAGTTTTAAGCCATCCAATGGTCGAGGATTGACGGGAACATTTCGTAAAGAGAGATAAAGAGTTTGGATTATAAAAGAAGCAAAGGAGGAGCTGGAAAACTAGTCTACTAGTTTTAATTTTCTAAACATGTCGCTTTTATCTTAAAGTACTTAATTTAGCGAAAACACCAGTAATCTTTAGTTAATTTGTATCAGTTTAAAGTGTTTAAGTGTATTAAGACTCATTTCAAACATCAATTTCAGGTTTATGTTTACAATTCAAGTTTCAAGTTCCATTGCTTTTAATTCGCAACTTCAAATCCTTAAGTACAAGTGTGCAGTAGTTTATTTCAAAGCTCAAATAAGCTTGTATAAGCTTATTAAAGCTTCTCACAAGTTTACATTCAAGATTCCATTCATTTTGGTCCATGGTCAACAAAAGTCAACTGTACAAGCAAGATGGTATGGAAATGGTGTTTGGTTAATGCAGGACTTGGATTTGGGTTGGAAATGGTTTAGTTTAGTGATATTAGACTTGGTTTTAGCCCAACAACATTTGGATACATGTGAGTGAGCTTCACTTTCAAATTTCAAGCCATTTTGCCTTTTATGCTTATACTTGTATCTGTGATCATTGGTAGCTTTAACTTGTTTAATTAGTTGTACTTAGGTGAATAAAACTCGGTTTGATCATTGTTACATGATTAGTTCAGTAGTTGAGTGGTTTAAAATCCAAATCAGTAGTTTATAAGGTGTGTTTGGTTCTGCTTGCACTAACTGCCTTAAAGGGTTTTGCGATGGTTAAGATTTGTTGAGTTATGTTTGTTTAGCTCATTTAAGCTTTTATCTCGTCTTAGTTTATGCATGCAAAACATTAAAAGTCAAAATCCACTACAACTGTCTCAAACAGTTCACTGTTGTGTTTTGGAAATCAAAGTTCTTGTTTTGTGTTTAAAAGTCATAAACAAAGCTTGCAGATCTTCATTTCATCCATTAACATCATTTTCAATTCACAAAATTGGATCAAAACTCAACAAAGTCAACATTTCAGTTTTGGTTCAAAAGTCAAAATATGAAAAACCTGTTTTGAAGCCAACTGGAGTGATTTTTCATTGGTTCATTCTTGAGCCATATTAAGTTAAACTTGTCATTATATAAACTTCAACTGGTCCCCTTACTTATCAGCATTTTTGTGGATTTTTGTTATTTTTCTATAAGCTCCAAACAGGCTTCTCTTTCAGGCATTAAATGCCCTGTTCACAGATACTCAGCTTAAGCTGAGTTTTCTCAGACCTTTGCAAGGTTGCACAGAGCTCAATAGAGCTCACTTAGGTCTGGAATTTGGTTTACAAGATCTCACCTAGGTCTATTATAGGTTCCAAGTTATTGTTTCTGATTTCTAGCTCATTGGAGTGCTTAATTTTCTGCTTAAACCTGGTACCCTTAAAACTGTTTTTGTGCTAATAAGCTCAATAAGCCAAATCTGTTGAGTTAGCAATTCAGTGACTATGGCTTGTTGATTCTTGTTGATTTTGAGTTCTTTTAGCATTATTTAGCTTCTGTATCAGTTTGGTGTATGTTGGTAGCTTATTGTCTAATTTAAGTGCTTATTTCTAAGCACTTAGCTTTGCAGTCCCATATTCTTGTACACAAGCACTTCTTTTTCTAATTTTCCTTGATTCCTCATATAATTTTAGAGTTTTCCTGAATTTTTCAGATTTTTCCTGTACTGTTTAGTATTTTTCTTGATTTAATTCAGTTTTTAGCACTTTTTAATTAGCATTTAATACAAAAAATTTAGAAAAGTCTCAAAAAAATAAGTTTTCATTTTTCTTAAGTTTAGATAAATATAAAAAGTCAAAAAAATATTTTTCTAGATTTTTCTTAGTTAAATTTGTATTTTTAAGCTATTTAATTAGTTTTTAATAGTTTTTAATTCCTAGAAAATACAAAAAACATCAGAAAAATACAAAAATAGTTTTGAAAATTCTCTTTTGATATTTTGGATTTTTCTAAGTCTAAACTTTATTTTTCTAGCTTTGTTTCATATTTTCTTGTATTTTAGGTTATTATTTAATAGTTAAAAATAGTTTTTAATTAGATAATTAGTTATAAAAATAATTTTATTTTCTAATAATTTTCTTTTATCATTAGGTTTGTAAAAATATCATTTTCATATTTTTAGGGTTAATATTGTGTAAGTTTTACTTTTTTTATTTTGTACGCTACGTAGTTTTTAATTTCAGTTTTATAAAAACATAAAAACAAAAACATCATTTTAATTATAGTGATAGCGTTTATTTAATATTTTTTATCTTTTAAATTTTCTTTAATTTGCATTTAAGCCGTTGTAATTTGTTGGCTTCTTCTGTAGTTATAATCCTATTCAAATCTCCTTTTCCGTTCAAATTTCTCGATCACTTTACGTTTGATAATCCATTGCATAGCTCGCTGGGACATAACGACCCGGGGAAACACTATACTCCCCTGATCTTCATTGTATTCGTGCTTAAGCAGTTTTAAGCTGATTACGGTCTGCCATTCACAAGTGGCAGGCTTGAGTGATTTAGCTTGACTGTTTGGCACGCATCAAATTTGCACTTTCAGGGTCAGACATTAAGAACTTGTTCTCAAAGGAATCTATATAAGACATTTGTAAGTCGTGAGATGGAACATTATAACACCTTCCTTCGAGGTGCTAACTTTGGAGGATCGAGAATGACTATGTTCCATGTTTCATTTCTAGAACAAAAAAGTACACAAAATTCAGTCAAGCATTTCTTCGAACACTTGGTATACTAATGCAATCCACAACATTTTTAACAAAAAAAATACAAAAAACTTTGTGAGTTATTTCATCGAACACTTGGTGGAACGAATACAATGCGCAACATTTTTAACACGGTCACGCACCACATTCAAACTCATATCAGATACAAGTATTCTTTAAACTTATCACATTGAAATTCACAATACAAAAACATAATCAACTTGGTGCAGCAATGATACCTTAGTATTCAAAAAGCTTAAAAATTGGTTAAGTAACCTCCATTGATGTTCACAGGTGTAGTTGTTGTTGTTCCTCATGTCGATTGAACCCTAACTAAAATAGTTAATTATCCAAACAGTTACTAGTCTAGCCTGATAAAGTGATAAATATATATATGTGTACGATTGAACAATTCGAGTGATTGTTTATGAAATTGATTTCGTTAATCTTCGATTTGATAAATCAGTAACTGGGAGAGGAACAAGATAAAATGAGAGAAAAATATGGTGCGTGAATAATAGAAAGAAGAAAAAGAAAAAGTGAGAAAAAACTAGGCATTATATATGAAAGGTGCAAATTTACAAAACACTCCCTTAAAGAATAAAGGAAGTTACAATCATGTCCCTGTAGTTTAGTGGTAAAAAAAGGAGGGGAAGAGGGGGTGATCTAACGGCTGATATCACTTCTCTCACTTTTCTCTTGAGATCAACTTTTAAATGATCCAATCTATATATATATATATATATATATATATATATATATATATATATATATATATATATATATATATATATATATATATATATATATATATATATATGGGATAACAGCTACAATTTTTATAGCCAATTAGCTACAATCCTCTACAAAAACACAACTAATAAATCGGGGACCCACAAAATGAATCGGGGACCCACAAAAATAAACGAGAACCACAGGTTTTAGCACAAAATTGTAGCTAATTAGCTACAATAAATTATAATAATATATTCCATATATATATATATATATATATATATATATATATATATATATATATATATATATATATATATATATATATATATATATATATATATATATAGGGAAAGGATCAGTCTTGGATTAGATTTTAAGTAGGGATGGTGTTGATAATATCACGGTAACATTCAAAAAAAAATAATTCAAAAAAATGCGAAAAAACTAAAAAAGAAAGAGGACAACAATTTATTAAGAATCGTTGAAAAAAATTCAGAAAAAACCATTTTCATCGTTAAAGGTATAATGATATTATGAATTTTGTTAATATCACCGTAATTATCAAGCTTTCTTAATATCACTACTAAGTAAGGCTAGCGATGGTTTCACTAAGGCTAGCGATAGTTTCACAAAAGGCTAGCAATAGTATGTAAACTAGCGGTGATATTAAGTTTTTCTAATATCAAAGTAACTTTTTAAGTAAAATTGTTAATATCACGCTTACTTTTACATGTTTTCTTAATATCAAAGTTAATTTTTAATATCACCGTAACTTTTCTTAATATCTTAATAAAAAGACAACGATATTAAGTAAAATTGTTAATATCATAGTAGAACTCATGATATCGTTAATATCGCGGTGGGACTCATAATCAAAAAACAAAAAGTGCTCATAAAAATCGAAAAAATAAAAATGAAAGAAGATAGCAATAGTAAGGATCGCTCAAGGAAAAAAAATCAAAAAATCGTTTACATGGTCAATTGGTACCGTGAATGTGGCCGAGATCTTGACTTTTTACAAAAAGTCAAGATCGGATCTGAAATGGGCGGTCGGATCAATCCGCATCATCCGCGAATTAAAAATCGCATTTGATCCTCGCTCTATATATATATATATATATATATATATATATATATATATATATATGTATATATATATATATATATATATATATATATATAGGGAGGGTTAATGTGAGATCAAGCTTAAAGTTGTAAGAATAAGACCCAATATGGATCGTTGGATCATTGTATTTGTGTTTGATGAGATTAAAATTAAATGAATAACTTTATTGTAATTAAAAGGGTTTCAAGGGTATTTTGGGGAATTCAAATTACATTTTTTGAATTAATTTTTGATATACTTTCTTTTCACCAGCCATTTTATTTTTCATACATATTTCACCGGCCAAATTTTTGTTAAACAGTGATACACAAACTAAATTATGATATTATTAACAAACACAAACACTGATACAAAAACATTACAAACATATTTATATTCAAAATGTATAAACAAAAGTAAACTTCATAAACACTAATACACATCAACTGATCGGAAAAAATAAACTTCATAAACACTAATACACTAATACACATCACTAATACACAAACTGATCGGAACACATCTCACAAACTTGCCGCTGTCACTAATACACAAACTGATCAGAAAATCCAAATAAAAAACTTGCCGCTGTCACTAATACACATTCAAACATATATGGTGTATAAAATCTGGTACATAAACATATCGAAAACCGGATACACATTCAAACAGATCTATGTGTCAAACCTGGTATATAAACAGATTCAAACCCCATATACACAATCAAACAGATATGTGTATCGATCTATGTACACCGGATACCCAATCCGGTACAATCTGGTACACCAGATACACATTCAAACAGATCTATGTACACCGGATACACAATCCGGTAAACCGATACACATTCAAACAGATCTATGTACGCCGGATACACAATCCGGTACAACCCGCTACACCGGATACACATTCAAACAGATCTATGTACACCGGATACACAATCCGGTACACCGGATACTACACAAAAGATCTGTGTACACAATCCGGATACAAAGCCTTGAATTCCGGTAATTCATATCTGAAGTCACGAGCATGTCAGTGACATGGGTTGTTTTAGTCACCGGAAAATAAGAAAAGAAGGGGAGAGATTCCGGCGATGCGACTGGTGTACCCCGTCGTCTTGATACAAGAATCAGAAATTCGGTGATGTGACTGGTGTTAACAAAACCGAATCAGAAGCCACCTTGTTCACAGATCTACTTTACTCGAATCAGGCAACAGTTTTATTGGATTTGGGAAACTGAATGTGAGAGAGCAAAATAAGCGGCTATTGCGATTTGAGGAGGAATATGAGTTTATTTAGGGAAAAAAAAAGAGTTGGAAAATACCTATAGTGCCCTTTTCAATTTAACAGATGAAGGGACATTATCTTCAACAAAATTTGTCCACTCATTTCCATACACCTGAATGTCACTTCCAGCATCCCTAATTAGGCATATATACCTACCCTTGTTATTGCCATTAATGAAAATGTATTCTTGACCATTGTAGAATATCTCATTAAACACTTTAGGTAATTTTTGTAGAATACAAAGTTTCAATCAATTAGACTCTTATAATGCTATATTACTTAAAAGAAACATAAAAATTCAAGTATAAATCTATATTCATGGTTATATAAACATCTAAACCTGGTAGTCTGGATTGCTTTCCGTATTAAATCGGAACAAGAATTGTTGATCCATTTTTGGTTCTGTAGGATCTTACATATATTGTGTTTGATGATTCGGGTAGCCTTGGATGGTGATGAATCAAGTATGCCATAGTTTAGAGAGATGAAGAGAGTAGAGAGGGTGTTTCTTGAAAGAGAGTTGTTAAACAAAAAATGAAAGGTTAGATTGAAAAGCACCACCCTTCCCTTAGTGGGAAGGGTATTTATAGTTACAAGCTAAGCGACCTCCTGACGGACTGTGGATCAGGTATACAGTGGGTAAAGACCCGTCCTTCCTCCACGGTGTTACTCTAAACTATTCTACGCTATTTACTAACTAATTAACTACTAAATAACGTAAACAACGACAAGTCTACGAGCTAACATATGCTAGACCATTATTGGGGTGACCGACACTTTCACATGGAATTTCCAATTCCTAACAATCTCCCCCTAAGGGAGGTCACCCCATGAAATACATTTTGCATCCTAGCATTCTATCTTTGTATTTAATTCTGAGCTCGTAGACTTCAATTCTTCAAGTTTCGCAATCTTTGTGCTTTAGTAGCGATTCTTCAAAGTCCGCATAGTTTTGTACTTTCAGTGGAGGCCTTTAACTGATCCACATCTTTGATGATCTTCGAGCTTTCTTTAAGATCATCAGCCACAGTAAATCTCTGGATCACCCTTTGTTATGTTGCCATCATGTGATGTTGTGACTTTCGGACCGACATGCTCACACTTTCGGGATCATGACATCTTTCCATCGAGTAGCGGAAGCTTTCCGGTTCATGATATTTGCGTGTAGCGAAGCTTAGTATAAAAATATCGAGCCGGGTTATGTAGATATGTACTAGTCATGATTTCTTCAATTAAGTGTGGATCTTTGTGAGCATGCGGCTTTGGATTGACTTCTCAATTCCGATCGGTACGCAACCGTCCAAATGTACTGCAAACAACGATTAGCAATAAAACACACGAAAGTGTCTTTGATCACTATGATTGAATTGAGGTACACGCCCACGGTTCCCGTTGATCGATACAAATCTTGCACGTGATCGGTAGAGTTTGAAGAATCTCCTGCGAGGGTTTCGCAATTGTTCTAGCTATTCTCAAACCGGAACGTCCCAAAGTAGACAACACGGAGTGAGTGAACCAGCAAATTGAGATTCACTGATTGATGAAAAATGATTTGAAAAACAATCGCGTATTGCTTATAAGAAAGAATTTTGCAATACGACGAAGGTTTTATAAGAAAGATCAATTTTCAATCATAAATACTTTTTGTATTTGAAAAGAGTACACATTCGATGTACTAGAGAAAAGAAGAGATTCGCACATCGAATGGTTTTTCCAAAAGTATTTTTTTCAATCAGAGATACATTTTGTGTTTAAAAACATGAATACACATTCGATGTGCTAGAGAAAAGAAGATTTGCACATTGAATGGGTTTTTCAAAAGTATTCGTCAATTCATTTCCTGGACCAAGGTTGATTCAAGAGTGAATCGCCCCATTGTTTCTATCCAGTTGTCACAAGCTTGATCTTTAGAAAAGATCTCACATGTTACCCACCAAGAGCTTGTTTGATGTTGGCTCTAGAAGGATTTCCATCTTCATTGTGAATACTTTTACATATTACTCGGATGTTCTTGCAATACCACAAGGATAATGCGTAGGACTCTCAATATATACTTACTTTCCACATTGTGTGAAACAGCAAGTCTTCATTAATTTTGTGTCCTAATGAGATATTGTGGATGATCTCTTAGCTCTAGACTCAATTGTCCACTTTGGTTTCCTATGCCGGAGACTAGGGAGAGGGTCTCCTTCTTCAATATCAACAATATCTAAGAGAAAGTCGATAGATTATGTAGGTTCCCGTGAGAATGAAATAAGTCATTTTAAGAGGAACTTGAGTTGTTTGGGAAGTTAGGTGCAGTTCGTCACTGGGTCCATGACGTCTTGTCTTCAATACCAGTGTTACCTTAGTAACCACCAGTAGCAAATGCATTGAACCCGGTTTCTGCCCTAAGGTTAAATTAATGGAGGGCTATTTCTTTTCACCCTTTTTACATTTATTTCTTTTTCATTCTTCAACCCCTTCAGTGCTTACCAAGACTTCATTACTAGAACCTTGTTGGGTTTATTCCGATTACTAGCTCGTCTCGATCCGCACTCTTCCCATATTCTCATTTTCTCCTTTTTCATCATACCTAAGGACTCTACACTATCTAGTGGATTGTCCTGGGTAGATCCCTCGGCTCTGGCGGGATCATGGGAACGAATACCTAACCTAACCATCCTTATAACTCCATGCATAAAGTAAATTGGTCGGTCTTTTGGTATTGTTCTTTCCTTCTCGAAACCAATTGAAAAATCATTTAGAAAATCAATCAAGGTACTTGTGATATAAAATCAAAGCATTTTGTACCTTAATTGTTTTGATCATTTAGAAATGCTCCCCCTCAACATGTGCATATGATTTTGAAATTGTTTAGCACATGGAGGCAAGAGTTCTTTGAAATAATTTCTAGATCACAATTTCCGTAGAAAAAGCCATTTGATTTTCTTGGTAAATTCTCCCCCTCAATATGTGCGTTGGATATTTGAAAGTCATTTTGCACATAGAGGCAAGAGGTTTTTGAAGTACTTCCACGATCACAAAAACCATTAAGAAACCATTAGAAAATCAATCATGGTACTTTATTTTTAAATATAGAAATCTTTGTACCTTGAAAGTTTATTTTCTTTTTGAAATGCTCCCCCTCAATATGTGCTTCGAGATTCGAAAGCATTTAGCACATACGAGAGAGCAGCCTGCACAATTGAATCAAATGATCACCTTTTATCAAATTTCATTATTAAATCACAAATTCTCCCCGATCAAAAATATCAAACCCTTTGAGATTTTGGATCCCAAGTGATTTAATAAGGTTTAGAAAACATGGGAGAAAATGTGCCTGATTTAAAAACTCTTTATGGTTTATGGTTAAATGCTCCTCCACAATCATGTGCATTATGTATTTCAAAATCGTTTGGCACATGAAGGAAGGAGTGCTTTTGAAACAATCACCCTTTAAAACCGATTTGATATTTAAATCACGATCTCTCCCCCGATCAAAAATTTCAAACCTTTTGAGATTTGTGATCCCAATTGATTTAAATTATTTAGAAAATTTTAAGGGAAAGACGTGGCAAGATTTAATTTTGAGAAATGATGGATAAGGAACAGTTTTTCGACATTAAAGATTTTTAGTGTCAGGTATGATAGTTTTTAAGAGATCTTTAAGTAAAATAAAACAATTTCACAATCAAACAAGAACAGAAAAATTTTCATTTTGAAAGATCTTTGAGTTTTAAAGAGAATCATACCATGACATAACATTAAATCTTTAGATCACCACTTATTTTGTACAAACCGGACTTTTTATGAAGAAATATCGTTTGAAAATATTGTATTTTAAATCACTCTCCCCCTCAATCGATGACCGTGGTCGATGATTGAGTGACTTAAGTTTTGATAAAATGAAGTCCGGTGATTTCCAAGATTAAGTCCAATTTATTTTCAAAACCAATATTTTTCCAATTTTCAAAACAATATTTTCAAAATTGTTTAAAAAATGGTATAATTCACTACTTTTCCTGCACAAGATACGTTAGGTGGTTGAGCTGCTTCTGTTGTTGCTGTAAGGCTTGAAGAAAACCATCTGCAGATGCAGTGAGACCTCTTACGTTGCATTTTTTCATGCCAACTCTCCATAGAGGTCAAA
The DNA here is from genome assembly GCA_022545495.1 of Chrysanthemum lavandulifolium. Taxonomy (NCBI): domain Eukaryota; kingdom Viridiplantae; phylum Streptophyta; class Magnoliopsida; order Asterales; family Asteraceae; genus Chrysanthemum; species Chrysanthemum lavandulifolium. The sequence continues at coordinate 481,896 of JAHFWF010000109.1, forward strand.
TTAAGCTCCGTTTCTTCATTTGATGATGAAGAAAACCATCTGCTGATGCAGTGAGACCTCTTACGTTGCATTTTTTCATGCCAACTCTCCATAGAGGTCAAATTAAGCTCCGTTTCTTCATTTGTCAACCCAATATATAGTTACCCTTTCTTTTCGGCATCCAATCATCTTCTTATGTGGGATCCGGATAGGGAACATTCTTATATACCAATATACCTGCATACGTTAGTGAACACACATACAAATATATGGTGGTCGACATCACCCAAACAAAATCGACTATTCAATCAAATCAGATAAAGGTATGAGAATAATGTGTTCATCAAACTCTAATCATCTAATCCTAACAATCATATCCTAAATATCTAGTCCTTCGACATAGGCAAATATCATTTTTAGTTAAGCACGTAGGATAATTAGATAAGCCCGATAGATGATATAGATTTGAAAACATTCTCCCCCTCAATCAATGACTCATTTGTGAAAAGTTTTAAATAAGTGAAGTCATTGATTGGGTTTGCAAATTTATGAAAATTCCAAGTCGATTGATTTTCAAGCAACTCATTTTCCACCATTTTGTTAAAACAAATATTTTTCTGAAGATTTTTAGAAGGAAAAATATTTGAGTAGGAACAGCAGTCCTTCGACATACTTTCCTCATTATGTTTTAGGATAAGTGCACAAAATTTATGAAAATTGGTTAAGCACAACACTTTCTTTAGCAAACCATAGTTTTGAAGAACGGGTTACAGTCTGAAGTAACTGCAAGCCATGGTTTAAGCACGGGTTATAGTCTGAAGTAACTGTAAGCCATAGTTTTGAAGAGTGGGTTACAGTCTTAATTAACTGTAAGCCATATTTTGAGACATGTTTTTGAAAAGAATATTTACACCTCCTGCTCGAACTTCATCTATGGTCCCGTGCCATTATTGAATGACATTTCTAAGACCATAGATGTTATCGATATCAGAAGACATGTCTTGAGAAAAACAATATTTTTGGTATTTTCTGATTTTTCAATTTTTTATGGATTTTTGTTATTTTATATTTTTCTATTTTGTTTTTGTTGGTTTTATATTTTTGTATTTTGCTTTTTGATAAATATATACACAGATAGAGTAGATGATATAGTTTAAGAAGATGATGATACGAGTACCGAGATAAGGATATCGAGCAGCCCCGTTGGAGAAGATAGAAGACATCATCTCTTAAACATTCACCACCAAAGCTTTCGAGGCTCCTGAATTGAGAGAAATTGAACCATATGAAAGTGAGACTTTGGCAGCTTCCCCAAACCGTAAATCCTTTTGTTGAGCAGCTTTGAAGCTCTAATTTCAAGCTTGCCTTAGCCAGGTGCACAAAGAAGCGCACCATTATCATCGATCCTGCTGCTCCTTTTAAGAATAATCACCGTGATTCTTCGTTCGAGGTTATATCATCCAATAGAACAACAACAACGTATCATCCCACATTTAAATAATCTTCTCAAATTCCTTTTCTCTTGAAGTCAGGCGATCCATACCAAAAGTTGTCAAGAGACCACTTCCCCAGTAGATGAATTGATGCGATCGGTCTCTTAGACTAGAGCTCACAAATCCGAATACACATATACCGAAGACGGAGAAACTTATACCATGAAGTAGCAGTTAAGTCCGATAGCCAAAGAATAACCCCGATGTATACTTTCTCTCCCCGAAGAAAGTGTATGAAGCTCAAGAACCCGAAGTACCCGAATGCCCAAAGAGAGAATAACGATATCATTGAAGAAGCATGCCGAATCACGATTATCTCTGCGGATGACAATCTCTGCGGATGTCGACTCGAATAAGTGATTATATCTACGAATCATTGATTAAGCACTCAAGTGAAACAGTGAGCGCCCCCAATGTACACAATTTCTCTCTCCACGATGATTGCGATAACATCGAAATCATCACACAATTGTGTACCTCTTTTATCTTGAAACTTTCTCTTACATTACTTCCCCCACGTAGTTGGAATAATAACACTAAAAGCCTTGATGAGTAAAACCTTGAGTTTCTCTACAGTCATGACATTTGTCTTCCCGGGATATCTTCAATCACTTAGAAGAATTAAGTTCATCAAGTTTACTCGTGTTTAGATGCGTGTCTCCTTCCCCCTTGCTAGTTTTGATGCTTCAGAATCAGCAACACATAATAAGCCCATATACTTGAAATATGTTGAGAAGATCGCTTGAAGTCTTTGTGAGAATCAACTTGCTGAAGAAGAATGTGAGCAAGTCTAATTGGGGATTAAATATGATTTTTCACTCTCCCCAATTAGTGCTCTCCCCAAACCCGACAATCTGTTTGATAAATGCTCAAGTTAAGAAGAAGTCTTTAGATAATCAAATGCAACTCGTCTTTAGTCTTCTAACATGTAGCAGAGAACGTAGAACCGACTGTAGACTACCTTCTTCAAGATTGTCCAATTTGGGAATAGAAAGTCAACATCTTCAACTCACCAAATGCAATCCCGTTAACTTGTATATAGCAAATCCCCTTAACTCAAATCCCTCCCAATCAAACAAGAACAGAAAGATGTTCATCAAGGAAATCAGCCCCGCAATAGGAAGCACATTGTCATTTAATCATATCAGCCCGTGTGAAGATGTCAACCAACGACTCTTAGAAGAAACTACATGTGGAGATGATCCGATAAGAAGAAGCTCAGTTCTTACATGAGTTAGGAGTCGTTTGACCATATATTCTAAAAAATAACTCAACATGTAGAGTTATCATACTTCTTCTCCCCCTCAAGAATTGCATACGGAGTTGCCATTTGATGTGCCGGTTGGTGCAAGTTTTAAATTTATAAAGGTGAATTACCAATATTACCAATAACACATACGAGCAAGTATACTCGTCCGTTATAGCAAGATTATGAAGGTAAGTCGGGATGGATTCGCGAGGATTTGAGTGAATCTAAGCACAAGTTTGAATTAACGGAGTCTATCAAAACATATAACAAAGCAAATAGATATAATGAAATTGGATGATTAAAAACTACACTTGCTTAAACTAGTATCATAACATAGATTAATGTGATTGTGTTAACTACTTAACATGTTGGTTGTGATAATTAGTTGAAAACTAATCTATTGTTCTTACAAGTTAAACCTTCGTCAAGATTTTAGTTCATAAAAACAAGCTTTAAGTTTAACCAATCAATTCAAGATCAATTCAAGTTTCATAAGTCTATATCAATAAACTTAAACACAAAACATCCACTTGTTCATCAAATTGCTTAAGAAATGGTCAATACAAAAGGTAACCGATCATAGACAAAAGGCTACAATTGATTCTCAACAACTAATCTTACGACCATTTAGATGTTTCCAACCAATCCAATTTGATAATCAAAAGCGTTTCTATTACAACCACACCTTAGTTCCTTTGTATAATCAAGAATAATGGGTAAAACAATCATCCATAGACAAAATGATTATGACTAGTTGAATAACACGAAGTTCTTTCGACCCCAACGATTACTACCAATTAGCCAAACTTGATTAACAAATGTCACTATGAAACTTTAGCACAATTGGATCTTAGAATTAACTTGAAATTGAATTAAAACATGTTAACACAATCACTAACTAATCATATGATAATCAACATCATTTAAGCAAGTGTATAAAGAAACTAGCCACTCATAGCAAACATGAACATAAACTCATAACTTTGATCATTAGAAAACATGATTGAAAGTCTTACAATGCTTGGAATAAGATTACAAATGATGAAGTAATGATTCCCAAAGGATCGTGGTGGACTTCTTGGTGTTTTGGCCTCAAAGGTGGAACTTCGGAACTCAAACTTCTACGGATTTCTAAGGACGAATTTTAAGAGGTTAAGGCTTGGTTTGATGAGTAGAGAGCTTTGTAATTGAGGTGTGTCTCATATGCTCACAATTAGCCTCTATTTATACTAATTCCAAGGCCTAGGGTGTTAAATGCTTAACTTGGCCTCCAAGGAGTAAGGAAGGGACTAGAATACACCAAGAGAAGGACCTAGAATCGTTTGGATGCAAAGGGAAGCTTAGTGATGAAGATTTGACAAGCTGCAGCTTCTCCAACGGATCGGTCATATGACCAACCGATCGGTTGGTCTTCAATAATAACACGCCGACCGATCCGGTTGCGGGTTGCGACCGATCGGTTGGCTATGGCAAAATACTAATTCGACCAACTTCCAACCGATCCGGTGAAGGTGTAACGGATCGGTTGGATCTTCGAGATACAAAACTTGATCTTTCTCTTCACTATGTCTTGTAGAACTTGGTTCTTCAATTACTAAAGTCTTCAAAGGTACTTGAGATTTAGCTTTCTTGAAGCAGGAATCTTCGATTAGTGCATATTTCCACATTTTCCTCCATTTCCACGCACTTGGTTATAAATACTAGACAAACATCTCTAGATACGATTAAGTACTAAAATCACGCAAATATAACCAAATAACAGATATAAAAGTACACATAATGCTACTAAAAACATGCACAATCTGAGTGTTATCAAATTCCCCCACACTTAAACTTTGCTTGCCCTCAAGCAAATCTAGGAAAAACATCCACTGGTACAAGATCGTGATTATGAAAAATGTGATGCAAATCAACCAAGTATAAATACGAGAGAAGATTCATCAATTATGCTTTATAACAGTGAAACGTCAAGATGTTTGACAATATCCAATGATTTTCTTGCATGATAAACATTTCAAAACACCTCACGAAAAATAATGGAATATAATTCACTCAATCACTCATTTTTAGTGGAGTAACAAGATAAATCACACTCATTGCTCAGTCATGATTAGATTATTACCATAAGCTTGTACAAGAAACAAAACTCCACCGACGTGGCGTGAGCACCAAGTAAAAAATCTAAAGAGGGCTTTTATTCGGGTTATAATGATAGGCTCGGGTTAAGGGTATGGATAAGGCATGGGAATGTTAATGAAATTGGTGTTAAAATAAAAAAAATGAAATCAAGTCTAATACCCATGTTGCTAGCTATCAAACATTCCACGAACCAAATAAATGATTATAGCTTTGCTTTCTTCTTTTCCACTTTCCACAACTTTTTGCTTTGCCATGACAATTGTTCCACGAACATAGCACATTGGCTATTATTTCCATACTTTCAACACAACCTTTTTTTTTTTTTTATGCATGGCTCAATCAATCACAAAGGATGTGGTACTCATAATCATTTGAACAATCTTCACTTCCATGAAACTAGCAACCAACCGTTTAGACATTGATATGGGATAGGCTTAGGTTTAAAGTGTAAAATCTTTTTGTATTTTCTGGGTGAAGCAAAAATGAAAGGGATGGCTCGGAAGGTGTAACTAGGGGTATCTAGTGCTAAAAATGAGCACTACAAATGGGTCCATGTGGGAGGTTAACTAACCAATGAGGCTAGCTAATATATCATTAGATGTAAAATGGAAGGCCATTTGGGTTAAATCCTAAGGTGCCTCTTTATCACACGAATTTACTTAAATCGCACGAATGCAATCTCACTTGATGCGGTAATGATTTACAAGCACAAGTTCTAGAATAAATAAAATCACCCGCACACTCATAACAAAAGCTCTAAGCATAAAAGATGTATGCTAATAAGAAATAGGCTCAAATCCTCACAATTTAGTGGAAAGGGTATAATATGTGTTAGCAAATGTTTATCGATCCCGAATGGATTGCAATAGTAATCGGAACACATCTCGAAGTTTCAAATATTACCAATTTTACGATGGTTTGATCCGATTATTCTAATAGATAATCCTAAAAGTGTGAAAACAACTAGATCACAAGGCAAACAAAATTTTAAATTTAAGCATGAAAACTCTAATTTTCCTATTCACCCCCCCACTTAAGTTAGACATTGTCCTCAATGATAAGCGAACTTCAAAGTATAGAAATAGGGAAAATAGAGATGAAACCAGATATGTCAATGAGTTTATCGACTTAAAATTCTTCTTCATTCTGGCGTCCTTTGGAGAAATCATTACACGCATACAATCTTATAAACAAACAAAGGTTTTATTAAAGGATGGCACCCCACACTTAAGTTCAACCAAAGGTTTAAAACTTTGGGAGTGACCCAGAAAATCAAATCTGAAACACACGGGTTGCCTCCCAGAAGCGCTTGTTTTATTATCGAGTCATCGGCTGACTCGAGTCTTCCCAATTTATTCATTGCAAGGCGACTTTGGACATTGTAAAGTTTGGGGATATACATGAATTCTTCACCGGTAGCTTCAATATCGTCCCAGACGAACTCGTGATTGGTTTCCATGGAGCAGTTTGTGGGATTCTTCCGGAAATGGTGCTACAAAGGTGATAGTTTAATTCATTCTCATGGTGTCTCGAGGACATTATCATAGCTGAAACTTCATTCGTTTGCTCCTTGTCGTAGTATAACTTGATTCGGTGTCCATTAACGATGAAACTTCCACCTTGTTTGTCATAGAGTTCGACATACCGGATGGATATCCATGTTTAACGACATATGGTCCAAACCATTTTGGTTGTAACTTAGGAGCTTTGAATTTGAATTTCATGTTAAAAAGCGAACTTTATCTCGGCTTTGAATTCTTTTGAATTCGTAGCTTTTATCATGATAAGCTTTTGTTACGGCTTTATCGGTTTGGAGTTTTCATAAGCTTGGAGTCTTAATTCATCGAGTTCGTGCAATTGCGAAATCTTTTCTCTCCAGCTATTTTGAGATCGGTGTTACAATGTCGGCGCCCAATAAGCACGATGTTCAACTTGAGCGGCAAATGACAAGTCTTTCCATACAAGAGTGCATAGAGTTGTACCAATTGGTGTTTTATAAGCCGTCTGAAATGCCCCGAGCATCGTCAAGTTTTCTTGCCCATAAAGGCGGATTGTTTTCTTGTCTTTTCGGTATTCTTTTGAGAGCTCTGTTGGTATTTTCGACTTGACCACTAGTTTGTGGATGATAAGCGATCGCAAATCGATGATGAACTCCATATCTTTTCATGGTTTTTCCATTTGTTGATTGCGAAATGAGTTCCTCGATCGCTTATGAGTGCTTTGGGAATTCCATAACGCGAAAAGCTTTTGAGAAAATTAATGACGACACGAGCATCGTTTGTTGGTAAAGCTTGACACGCCCATTTGGACACGTAATCTATAGCGAGAATGTATTGAATTTGTGGGATTTAGGGAAAGGTCCCATGAAATCTATTCCCCAAATATCGAATATTTCGCACACTTGAATGCTTGTTAATGGCATTTCATCCCTTCGAGAGAGATTGGTGGTTCTTTGACAAGCGTCACAGTTTTGAACAAGTGTATGTGCTTCTTTGAATATTGTTGGCCAATAGAATCCGACATCAAAAACTTTTTAATTGTGGTGGAAGGACCATAATGTCCCCAGTTGGGCCATGGTGACATTCGTCAAGAATTTCTGAGTTTGAACCAAAATACATCTTGGATCATCCCATCGGGACACATTTTGAAAAGATATGGCTCTTCCCAAAGTAGTATTTGAGTTCGAAAAGAATTTGCTTCTTTGAGCATGAGTTAGTCCTTTTACGAGAATTCCTCCGTGAGGTAGTTTGCAAAGTCGACAAACCAAGGATCGTCATTTCCGTCGATGGTCATAAGAGTTTCATCGGAAAATAATCATCGATTTCTTCTTCTTTCAACTCCTCAAGATTAGGATTTTCGAGGCGGGATAAGTGATCGTGACAAGATTCTCTGCTCCTTTCTTATCTTTGATTTCGATGTCAAATTCTTGGAGTAGCAAAATCCATCGAATAAGGCGTGGTTTAGCGTCTTGCTTGGTGAACAGATACTTGAGTCTTGAATGATCGGTAAAAGCATTTGTTTTGAGAGCACAAGATATGATCTGAATTTGTCAAAGGCGGCAATGACCGATAATTCTTTTTCGGTGACGGTATAATTTCTTGGGCACTATTCGGTGTCTTCTTGGCAAAATATATAGGCGAAAGTGTTTTCCTTAGCGTTGTCCTAAGGCGGCTCCAACGACAAAATCGCTTGCGTCGCACATAAGTTCGAAAGGTAGTGACCAATTAGGTGAAACCATGATCGAGCACTAGTAAGTTGAGATTTCGGTGATTGAAAGCTTTTATGCAATCGACATCGAAGTCGAAGATAGATTCTTTCTCAAGAAGTTTTGTCATTGGACGAGATATTTTGGAAAAATCTTTGATGAATCGTGGTAAAACCGGCATGTCCTAAAAACTCCTAACGGTTTGGCGTTGGTTGGTGGTGGAAGTTTTGAGATGACATCGACCTTTGCTTTGTCGACTTCCATTCCGGCACTAGAGATTTTGTGGCCAAGTACAATTCCTTGGTTACCATAAAGTGGCATTTCTCCCGATTGAGAACAAGATGTGCGACCGCATCTTTCGAGCATTTTATCGAGATTAGAAAGGCAAGCTTGAATGAATCTCAAAGATGAAAAATCATCCATGAAAACTTCCATGGAGGTTTCTAGCATGTCTTGGAATATGGCGATCATACACCTCACGAAAAGTCGCGGGTGCATTGCAAAGACCAAAAGGCATCGCCGATATCGTAGTTCCAAAAGGACAAGTAAAGGTGGTCTTTTCTTGATCGTTAGGATCGATGGGAATTTGGAAATATCACGAAAATCCGTCGAGGAAACAAAAAATTTATTTCTGCTAGTCTTTCAAGCATTTGATCCATGAGCGGGAGGCGGAAAGTGATCCTACGGTGGCTTTGTTTAACTTACGATAGTCAATACAAACACGCCAACCGGTGGCAGTTCTAGTTGGAACTAGTTCATTTCGCTCGTTAGTTACAACCGTCATTCCTCCTTTCTTGGGAACACGATGAGCAGGGCTTACCAAGGGCTATCCTCAATTGGGTAAATGATTCCGACATCGAGAAGTTTAATGATTTCCTTTTAACAACTTCTTTCATGTTGGGATTGAGTCTCGTTGACGTTCTACCACAGGTTTAATCCCTTCTTCAAAATTGATTTTGTGTTTGCAAAATTAGGACTAATTCACGGGATATCGGGCGTTTTCCAAGCAAAAGCTTGTTTGTGATTCTTGAGCACGGAAACTAAACTTTCTTTCTCATTATCCTCGAGCAATGAAGATATGACTCTTTGGAAGAAGTGAGTTCTCCTCGGATAAGCATATTCAAGATGATTTGGGAGAGGTTTGAGTTCGAGATCCGTGGGTGGTTCTTGATAGAGGATTTTATTCGCATCTTGTCATTGAAAGTGATTTCCTCAAAATTTTCTTCCTCTTCCTCTATTTCTTCTTCTTACGAGTTATCTTCTTCAAATTCTACTTTCATGAAATCATCAAACTCTTTGTCGAATCTGTTTCATTGATTTTTCGAAGTAGTCATGAATGGATCGATTCGTTCGATAATGCATCTAATTCCTCATCGGTGACTTCATCAATAACATCGACGTTAAAACAAGTGTCATCACTGGAATGTGGGTAGCGCATTGCTTTATCGATAAGAAAAGTGATTCGATCTTCCCAACTCCAAGGTTGAGTTCTTTTCCTTTAACTTTGATGATTGCGTCGGCGGTATTTAGGAAAGGTCTTCCTAAAATGAGTGGGACTTTACTATCTTCTTCCATTTCCAAGATTACAAAGTCCACGGAAAAATGAATTACCGACTTGAACAAGCATATTCTCGGCGATTCCGGGATATTGATAGGAATGATTTGCCAATCGGATGCTCATTTTGTTGGTTTGGTTGTTGTTGCACAACTTGGAATAGAGTGAATAAGGCATTAAATTGATACTTGCGCCAAGATCGGCTAAAGCATTACATTTAACGTTATTCCGAAAGTACATGGAATAAGAAAGCTCCGGGATCTCCGAGTTTTGGTGGAATTTTGTTTTGAACTATGGTGAGCATTCTTCGTTAAGAAAAGTTCGATATTTGCTCAAGCTTGTTTTTGTTATTAAGAAGTTCTTTCAAAATTTCCGTAATTGGGCATTCGGCTATAACATCAACGAGAGGAACATTGAGTCTAACCTCTTTGATTATTTCGATAAACTTCTTATAACGCTCTTCCATCTTTTCTTTCTTTAGGCGTTGAGGATAAGGAATTTTTGGTGTATCGCCTTGCGGATGGAATGTCTTTCTTTTGGTGGTTTGAGTTGTGTTTGGTTCTTCGTTTTCATCCTCACTATCAACGGTGACGGGAGTATTAGGATTAAGTGGTGGATCGTCACGAGACCACTTCTTGTAACAACATTGATATGTTCATTTCTTGTTTGGGGTGGGCAGTGCGTCTTATCATTTGATGGTTTTGGATTGGATTGAGTGTTACTTGGCAATGAACCGGATGGTCTAGAGGAATGTTGGTCGAGAAAGTGCGCAAGCTTGTTTTCAAGATCTTGGATAGATGCTTGATGATTTTTACATCCTTGCTCAACTTTGGCTTTGAGATTGAAAAATTGATTTTGATAAAATCATTTGCGGATTTTGACCGACCACGAATTCTCTCATGGTTTTTGAATTCGGTTTCTTACATCTTTTGTCGGAAGTTTGGTGTGGTGGATCGTCGGTTCGTGGTTGAGAATCACGGTTATCATCCCTTAGTCGGCGATCTTGCCAATTTCAATTCGACCGTAATAATTACTACGATATCCTCCTCCACGGTATCCTCCTTGGCGTAATTTGCTTCTCCTTCTTCGGTCCACCCATAGGTTTATCGTCGCTTTTCGGACGATGGGTGATTTCCTCCACAATTGTTGCATCCGTCTCGCATGTCTTTCATTTCATCTCGATATCCTTGTATTGCGAGTTGATTTGTGAGGTTAACGCTTCCATTTTCTCCATGAGTTTTGAGGTATCGGTGTTTTCGACAAAAGCAACGGTTTTTCGGAGAGGTTTGGTTTTGGAATCTTTGGACCAATCAAGTTTGAGAAGTACTCGATCTTGAGTAATTGATGTGCATCATTGGGAGTTTATAGAGAAAAATTCCTCCGACATCAAGGATGCCTTGAGAGATTTCATCTAGTCCATGGTAAAAGATTTGGATAATGGTTCCTTTTGATAATCCATGTCCATGACAACTCTGATAAATCTTTCATTGAAGCCAAGCTTCGACAAGTGATCGTTTGGGTTTTGGTTGAAAGCGAATTTCTCCCATTGTCGATCAAACATGGCGGTGGAAAGAATCGGCTCACAAAAGCTTGCCTCATCTCCTCCCAGTATTGATGATTCACAGGGTTAATTCATTGTACCATACTTTAGCATCTCCGGCGAGTGATGATGGAAAAAGTTTGAGTTTAATGGCATTGACATCGGTGTCGCCATAACGAAACATTCCACAAATTTCGATGAATTCGACAATGTGCTTATGCGGATCGGCCAGCGCCGCGACCATCGAATTGTCGGTCTTTGATCATAGAAAGGTGATGTCCCTTCACGGTGAAGTTGTCACCAAGGTTAATAGCAACAATAGCACTTAGGGGTTGGTGCTACGGTTGATTGGTTCCCCATGGGTTGATCGTCCGCCATGGGAAAAGGTAAATTGGTGAAAGGATTGTAAACAACTTTGGCTTCAATGAGGTTATCAAATGGTGGGTTAGGTACTCTTGGCACACGATTTTCTAATGGTATGAAACGTGTTCTTCTTCTTCTTGAATCAAGCGTTCGGGGTTGGTAAGAGGTGTAATTGGTTCTATTCCGCTGCTCGAGTGTTCATACAATGTCCTAGAGAATCCGGGCAATATCTAAACACACGGACAATCAGCAACAGTGTTCGGATCTGATTAGGTAACCGGATCGGTTGCGGGATCGACCGATCGGTTAGACCAGTGAGTTATGGGTAAAATTGTAACCGATTCGGTTGAGGGCAACGGATCCGGTTAAGGTTTCGTGAAAGAATAATATATATATAATATAATTTTTTTTTGAATTGACTTTAGGAAATTCAAAAACTTGTTGAAACACAATCAAATCCCGGCGGCGCCTAAAAACTTGATGTGCCGGTTGGTGCAAGTTTTAAATTTATAAAGGTGAATTACCAATATTACCAATAACACATACGAGCAAGTATACTCGTCCGTTATAGCAAGATTATGAAGGTAAGTCGGGATCGTTCGCGAGGATTTGAGTGAATCTAAGCACAAGTTTGAATTAATGAGTCTATCAAAACATATAACAAAGCAAATAGATATAATGAAATTCAGATAATTAAAAACTACACTTGCTTAAACTAGTATCATAACATAGATTAATGTGATTGTGTTAACTACTTAACATGTTGGTTGTGATAATTAGTTGAAAACTAATCTATTGTTCTTACAAGTTAAACCTTCGTCAAGATTTTAGTTCATAAAAACAAGCTTTAAGTTTAACCAATCAATTCAAGATCAATTCAAGTTTCATAAGTCTATATCAATAAACTTAAACACAAAAACATCCACTTGTTCATCAAATTGCTTAAGAAATGGTCAATACAAAAGGTAACCGATCATAGACAAAAGGCTACAATTGATTCTCAACAACTAATCTTACGACCATTTAGATGTTTCCAACCAATCCAATTTGATAATCAAAAGCGTTTCTATTACAACCACACCTTAGTTCCTTTGTATAATCAAGAATAATGGGTAAAACAATCATCCATAGACAAAATGATTATGACTAGTTGAATAACACGAAGTTCTTTCGACCCCAACGATTACTACCAATTAGCCAAACTTGATTAACAAATGTCACTATGAAACTTTAGCACAATTGGATCTTAGAATTAACTTGAAATTGAATTAAAACATGTTAACACAATCACTAACTAATCATATGATAATCAACATCATTTAAGCAAGTGTATAAAGAAACTAGCCACTCATAGCAAACATGAACATAAACTCATAACTTTGATCATTAGAAAACATGATTGAAAGTCTTACAATGCTTGGAATAAGATTACAAATGATGAAGTAATGATTCCCAAAGGATCGTGGTGGACTTCTTGGTGTTTTGGCCTCCAAAGGTGGAACACGGAACTCCAAACTTCTCGGATTTCTAAGGACGAATTTTAAGAGGTTAAGGCTTGGTTTGATGAGTAGAGAGCTTTGTAATTGAGGTGTGTCTCATATGCTCACAATTAGCCTCTATTTATACTAATTCCAAGGCCTAGGGTGTTAAATGCTTAACTTGGCCTCCAAGGAGTAAGGAAGGGACTAGAATACACCAAGAGAAGGACCTAGAATCGTTTGGATGCAAAGGGAAGCTTAGTGATGAAGATTTGACAAGCTGCGACTTCTCCAACCGGATCGGTCATATGACCAACCGATCCGGTTGGTCTTCAATAATAACACGCCGACCGATCCGGTTGCGGGTTGCGACCGATCGGTTGGCTATGGCAAAAATACTAATTCGACCAACTTCCAACCGATCCGGTGAAGGTGTAACGGATCGGTTGGATCTTCGAGATACAAAACTTGATCTTTCTCTTCACTATGTCTTGTAGAACTTGGTTCTTCAATTACTAAAGTCTTCAAAGGTACTTGAGATTTAGCTTTCTTGAAGCGGAATCTTCGATTAGCGCATATTTCCACATTTTCCTCCATTTCCACGCACTTGGTTATAAATACTAGACAAACATCTCTAGATACGATTAAGTACTAAAATCACATAAATATAACCACATAATGCTACTAAAACATGCACAATTTGAGTGTTATCAAGGCTTGAAATGTTGTGTTCAAACGTCATAATCTCTCTTTTCATCATCTCTTGGCAAAACTTGTAACTACCCCATTATCATTCAAGAGGCTCTTTGTCGTGACGGTGATGGAGAAAACATCTTCTAGTTAAAAGCTCAAATCTAGCCTCCTTTGACGTTTTAGTGAACTATAATAATGGTTTTATCCGACCATGGTTAAAAGCACATAACCCGTAAAACTTAGAAATAACCAAAGCGCCATGAAGACAATCCAAACAATCACCCAATTCATGAAGTACACCTTTTATCCTTCTTCAAGTAAGCAGTAGCACCAACATCGATACGATCAAAAATACACTTTCCTTTCTCCGGGATGGTTCCATCATTACGGGATTTTAAAATTCTATGGTTTAAACCGAGAAATAGTTTCTTTCGCGGGATTTTACAAAACCAAGAATAAACCGTAAGATAGATCCGGAAATGCCCTTTACTATAACCAAGATGTTTTCATTGTCACGGGATTTTACAAGTCTATGATTTAAACCGAGAAATAGATTCTTTCGAGGGATTTTACAAAATCAAGACAAAACCGTAAACAATGTCAGCTTGAATGTGTTATGACAACTTTTGTTTTAGGGGAACATGCTGCGGTTCATCAACGGTTCATTATCCAATCATCAACAACATCATCAACAATTCTTAACCCATATGTAGACTACTTCACAAACCATACTAAGTCGAGTAGTATACACTACTTCCCCCTGAGGTTGATTGTAAAACATCAAAGTACACGTTTCTCCCCCATGATGGTTTCGAACTTTCGGAAGCATCATTAACTTGTACGACCATCTGCATGAAAAGTTCTTGTCATAAGCAAACATCTTGAAAGGTCATGAGTGACGTTGAAGATTTTTGAAAGATTTTGCTTAGAATGTGAAGTATTATAGACAATTTGTAGCGAAGAATATTCCATGAGAATTGCTAATCACATCTCAACAATTTAAATACTTTGGAAAGCACATGTTTCACATATTCTGTCGGCTCTTGCTGTGACCACTTGGTGAAGTAACCCCGATATACCCAGCTTGAACATGAAGTAGAATTCCCCAGATTTGCTACTTAAGCTTGTACTAATCCTCGTGAAAAAGAAACAGTGTACCCAATGTACAAAACCTCTTGACATATCCTCAACTGCGTGAGACACCGAAGTGATAGCTACATTGTGGGTTAAGCGAGAAACAATCACAAAGGTAACTAAATAGCCAAGTCTTTATCACGCTCAATGAATGCTCAAACAAGTCATCTTCGCGGAAGGGTAGAAAGAAAGAAGACGAAATAAGCAGACGCGCCCGAAAAACCTCACTTCAAATCCAAATAAGAAATACCGAACAACAAACCCGTAGTCAACTTTGATTAATCATAAATTCGAGCCTTGACAAAATAATTCTCCGTGAGAATTTGTATACCAAAGTATCAAACCACATGACACATCAAATGTCATCATCAAATCGCTTCAACAAGTCTCGTTAATCCAAATCTCATAAATCCGATCACATATTGAGAAGCCCATCTGACCGTCATCCGAATCTAAGCTTCATGGCCCAAAGTTCAAATGAACTTGTATATCAATCACTTATACTCCCATTATGATAAATTTGAATTTGTATATATCAATCTCCAAATGATAAGTGTGATTTTTCCATTCAAACTCCAAAGCCCAAGTGAGGTCACCAACTTCAATAATCCTTTTCTCAAATATTAAGCTCAAGCCGTGAAGTTTGTGTATCCCTCCGTAAAAATCGCAATACCAAAAATACCACTCTTTATATCCCACTTTACACCAATTATTATCAAAACTATGTATCATAATGATGAAATTCATAGATTTGGTAATTGTTTAATGCGAATGGTAACATATGACTATATTAACATATCTGGTCCAATGCATAGTCCATTAGATCAATTAATGTCATCAGCGGCCCAAATTTCATAATCGAGATCCCAACCCAACAAAAAGCCCGTGTTTATTATTGAAGCCCACGATCCAAACTTAAAAACAGACCCGATTGATTTCAAAAAAACATCCGATCCAATCACAATGTGATATCCGGTTATAAAGCAAGTGATACCTAATTATTAGGTCATTACCAAACCCTAAACACACATCTCAAACTCTCTGCCCCCTCTTCTGACATATCCTCTCGCCACCAAACTCTCAACTTCAAATAATCTTACAAACCCATATCATATTCCATAAATCGAAACACATAAACACAGTTTGTAAACAGAAAGATATGAATCTTTTGTTTCCAACTTGCATAAGATACCACGAACTCCAGTTATGTACTCGCTGACTATATTTATATGTCAACAAGATCTTTACATGGTCTCAGGTAGGTACTGAATTGATTTTATTTTAGTATTTGAGACATATAAACGAATCTAAGATAGAGGGTAATACACTTGTTATTCCTTAATCTATAGAAATTCGGATATGAAAAGAAGCATAGCTTCAAAAGGATCTATGATGTTGTCGTTCTAACGAAAAAATCTTTAAAAGATTTGCGAAAACGTTAGAACATTACTGAGATCATTTGAAAATTAAGTACATATCGTTTTAGAGTAATGATTGAGAGTTGGGGAGTGGCTGTGAGGGTCCTTTGGTGAGTCTAGGTCTAGGATTTTGTGATTGTTTATGAATGATTTTGGGTCGCATCAGATTTCACTTGTATCAATCAAGTCGAAGGCTGTATAAACATGAACCAATGATGTAATATAAACTGAGGTCTGAGAGTATTTTAGGTATTTGGTATTGTGGTCTAGTCTTAATAGTCATTTCTTCTTCTACCTTTCTGTCAAGTCGCTTAAGTGTTATGACACAAGTCGCTTCTTGTAAAATGACACAAATCGCTTAGAAAATCAGCGTCAACACGCTTCATACATGTTTTAGACAAGTCGCTAACTTTACAAGTAAGACAAGTCGCTTTTGACTTTTTGACTCAAAAGTCAAAAACCATAACTCGCTTCAGATCCATTGAATGTGGACAGAGAGTAGACAAGTCGCTTTTAACAAGTCGTGACTTTTTGCTCTGGCGATTTATTCCGACCATCTTCATATAAGCCCAGAAAAAAACATTAAAAGTGCATCTTTTTGACCTTGTTTGGACCTCAAAAATCTGACCATATGACCACAAAAATAGATGGTTTGACCTCATGATATTTTCACGGATATTGGAAACAAAAAAGTATAGAAGATGAATTGTGACACTGACTTGAACAAAATTTGACACAAAGACAGATATGTAAAGATGAAACCATGACTATTTTTGAACCAAAACAGGATACTAAATAAGTTTAAAAAAAAAACTGTTTACCAAAATAATAAACGGAAAAGAATTTTTCGGCCAATAAAAGTACAAAAAACAGTTTTACCAAGAATCAAAAACCACCATAAATTGACACAACACAATAACCTTGGCTCTGATACCAATTGTAGGATCTTACATATATTGTGTTTGATGATTCGGGTGGCCTTGGATGGTGATGAATCAAGTATGCCATAGTTTAGAGAGATGAAGAGAGTAGAGAAGGTGTGATGCGAGTTTCTTGACCGGGTCTTAAATTTTTAGTGTCTCATAATACCTATGGTTTACCCTAGTGCACTAACAGGCGGTGTGCAGTCGTGTGTAGTGTAGTAAGCAGTAGGCGAGATCGTTGTTAATACAAATAAGCCGTAAAATGTTTATTTATATTTTACGATCTTCTAATGTTTTGTCGATAACAAACGTAAAATCATATTAACGAAACAAATAAAATACGTAAATGGTTTGAACTAATAGTTTCTAACATATTCACATTTTCACATAAAACACTAAAACAAGTATAAGTGATTTTATGATTTAGTAATACATATGTACAACAACTAGTGTTTACATATTTGGATAAAATATACACATAACTAGTATGTAGTATATTGGGTAATATAAATGGGTAGAAACTTAAGCATCACAACCCATTGGGCAAATACATTGAATGTAGTTGGGTACAACCCAAAGCCCATAACCCATGGATCTTGACCCATAACCAATTGCATGACATCATGCTTATATCATACATGGATAATATCCATAACCCATGGATCAACCCATACCCAGTGACCAAGTGCATTGCACTCAAAGATACATTGTATCTAGCCAAAGATCCATGGTTCAACCCATGACCCATAACCAAAATACCCATGGGTAAAGGGGCGTCCCACGGATCCCTAGCTTAACGCTAGACGGATCCCTTGTGGAAGGATCCGTGGGATCCGGGAACGATAGGATTTTTCCTCTATAAATAGTGAGCCATTTCTTCATTATTTCTCACCCTTTCTAACACACTTTCTCCCCGAGTTGAAAACTCACTAACCTTAGATCCAAGAGATCTATGTTTGTAGTTTTGTTTTGTGTGATCTTTTAGGTTCCTCTTAAAGGCAAGATCACCACCTTTGAAGTCGAGCAAGCTCAAGTCCATGAGTTGCCATGCTTCCTCATCATCAAGGCTCATGAAGTCTTCTTGTTGATGATTCCTTTCTTTCTTCAAAGAAGTGTAGTGTTGAAGACATTAGTGAAAGATGTCTCAAGTGTCAAGGCGAAGATATTAGTGAAGGGTATCTATCGTCTATAGCATAAGCACTTGCGGTAGGTGCTTAGAAGTCAAGACAAGAAGCATTAGTGAAAGGTGCTTAGAAGTCAAGACTTGAAGCATTAGTGAAAGGTGCTTAGAAGTGAAGACACAAGACATTAGTGAAAGGTGTCTTGTAGATCTAGTCAAAGGCATTAGTGAAAGGTGCCTTAGATGTACATTCGATATGGTGTGTTTCGATGTACTAGATAGACTAGCATTAGATCCAAGGATATTGATGTCCTTGATGATGTTGTAAAGGAGTAGATCTCCTTTGGGATTAGTCATTGGTGTAGTGTGGTAGTAGTTCCTCCATTGCAATGGAACTAGGTGCTTAGCCTAGTACCTAATAAAGGGTAGGCGACGTTGTGAAGGTGTAGTTCACCTTGGAGTGAAAGAACTAGGTACTTAGCCTAGTACCTTATAAAGGGTAGGCGACGTTGTGTAGGTGTGGTTCACCTTGGAGTGAAAGAACCAGGTGGTTAGCCTAGCACCGGAAAAAGGGTAGGCGACGTTGTGAAGGCTTCTCCGCCATAAGGAGATTGGTGTAGTGTTTACAAACTCTCGAGTAGGTGACTCGGGGAGTGGAGTAGGGCAAGGAAGGTGTCCTTGTAGCCGAACCACTATAAATACTCGCGTTGTGGTTTTGTGCTTCTTACTCTTATCTCTTCATTACATATCTTTATATGCTTGTTTATCAACATCCAACACACACAACCAAATAGATTGACATAAGTCGATCTAAATAGTTTAAAAGGAAGTTTTAATTGGTAAAACTATTCAACCCCCCTTCTAGTTTTCCACAATTGGCATCAGAGCTTCGTTACCAAGTTTCTTGAAGTATATTGTACTTTAAAAACTTGATACGATCCATGGTTAATTGAAAACTACAAAGAAGGTTTTCATAAAACAAACACCATGTCTTTTAAAACTATATGTTTGGATGTTGATTTGATAACAACATTTTTTTATTTATTTATTTTTTTTGCACTAATCTTCCTTGTCATGTTGATTAGTCCAAGCTCATACCCACCAAGCTTCAGGAGTCGCTTGGTAACAAGAATACCTTCCTTAAGAAGGTATCTTAAAGCAAAGGGGCGGGAATAGTCTAAGTGACATTTGTTGTGTCATTTGTAAAGACATTCCTAAGTGCGCTAGAGGTATGTTTTTCTTTTACTTTGCTTGATAATTAAGTATACCTATTTAGGTATTTATATGATTATCTTTTGTGCAATTACATGTTTTACATGAAGCTTCATTAGGAAGCCTTTTTCTCACATACGTGTTTTATTTCTCGTCTAAAGTCGTGGTATATAAAACTTATGTTTTGTTTCTTTTAATCCAATAAAACAAAACACAATTTCAAAATTCCTCCTTCCTATAAAAACTCCCACCGTCGACCACTCTATCAAACCCTCACTTTTTCAAATTTCCCAATTTCAAAAATTTCCTCTCACTCAAAACTTCATCTTCCTCTCCACTTCATCTCAACCGAAACCAAGAAGATCCATCATCAACATGGTTTACATCGCACTCGTGCTCATCGCCTTAACACTCATTGCACTTGTGTTCCCTATGATGAAGTTCACATATGGAGACATTTACTTTGTGTTGTTAATCTACATTGGGATCATATACCCAATCCTTTGTATCATCCTTAGCATTGAAATGCAATATTACTAATAATCTTGTTATCTTTGTTATTATTTATTTTCTTGTGATTTATATGTTTCATATTCCTTCGTGATACATTAGAAGTCATGTATGCATGCTAAAAGAAAATGTAGGATAAAACACTTCTCGTGGTATAAAAATGTAAAACCTATGTTTTTATCAAATGCATTTACATTACTACATCCACGGATCCGGAAGTTATACTAGCGGATCCCTTTTGAAAAGGAACCGTGGGATCCGTCCTCTTGGAGAACAGTTTTTATGCAAATTAAAACCATTTTTTCTTCTAAAAGTAATACTCCACTAGAATGTCAAAACCATAAGTGAGTCAAGTATCTTTCTTGTTTAAAAACATTGTTAATAAAAATCTAATAAAAACGTTAGATAATTATAGGTCGACCATAAACATCACCTCTTATTAACCCATCACTTCTATAGGTTCAACTATGACGCATGAATACGAGTTTGATTTTTCACTCACTAGCGTCTACACTCCTAACATCTCTCTTGAGCCCAACACACCTGGCAATCATGTCCGTGGGTTCAACAATCTCGAAACCCGTCACTTCCATGAAGGACGTATTGTAGACACCTCTCTACAATTCGAAGAAGGTATCAATACCTCCTTCCGAGCCATAGGACTAGAATGTCTTCTTGAAATCAACGAGAAGATATGTCCAAGGTTCATAATGGAATTCTTCCGTCAAGTCGAACTCGTTCGTAACGAGGATCGCTCTCTATCTCTTTGGTTTTATATCAAAAACCAAAAGTTCACTCTAACCCTTGGGCATTTTGCTCACATCCTCCGGATTCCAAATCATGGACAATGTGCCTTCACCGAAGATTGGTCTCTTGATTCTCTCTTCAACTTTCGTGAAGAAAATAGCCCATATTGTTCACACATACCCTCTCCGGAAGATTTAAATCGCATAATATGCAAACCTCGACCATATTACTCCGATCCAAACATTATCTTCACACGGGACATCCGAGAAGAGTACAAGCCTCTTGCACTCATCCTACGTGAAAATGTTTGGAGTCTTAGGGGAAATCAAGAAATTCTTCCCGCTTGTTGTGCTCACATGTTGTACTGTTTGCTAACACAACAACCATACAATCTCGCCTACTTCTTCGCAAGGCGAATTGCAAATCTTCAAGGCTCCAAGAATAAACTCATCCCTTATGGAATGTTCTTGACACGCCTCTATCATAATGTTATGCACTTCCATCCTCAATTTCAAAGTCCGTTGTACGTACTTGTGAACAAGATGATGGAACCGCTAAACATATCTCTCATGAAGACTTTCTTCATTCTTGATTCCACCAACACTCATCAATCACGTAATGATCCTCCTAGCGAAAACACTCAAGAAACTTAGTAGTATTTCAAAATAGGATCAATTCTCTTGTACTCGTGCTTTATCAATGTAATCCTATTTCCTTCATGAAATAAAAACATATTACATTTGATATCTTAGTGTTAGAACCCCTCTAAACCAACCATGGAATATGATGCATTGTCAAGATCATTGCATACCTTTAGTAAAGGTTCTGCTGAGTAGATGGACGGATCCCAAAGTTTGTGCTAGACGGATCCCTTCACTTAGGGAACCGTGGGATCCAACAAGCAGAAAATGCAATTGCAAGCATTATATTTCAAAGATATCCTTAGAACACCTCACACTAATCTAAACATAGTGTCTTAAGGCAAATTAAGTCCTTATCAAGATAGGTTGATCCTTCCTACTCACACACCTAGATCACACTCTAAACGCTTGTAGATCTACCGTTTCATTTTAATCCATTACTCTTCCGCTCTCAAACTCACACTTCATTTTCTACTTAGTCTTTAAAATCTTTCGATTATGGAAAAATTGATCATAAATCATCCTCACCTCAAAATTGATCAAAGTTGATCAAATTCTAATTTTCTCAAAGCCTCTAGGATATTTTTCAAAACACTATCCTAAGTCACAACCTGATCTCTAGGATCATTTAGCTTCAATTGACACTCTCATCTTTAGTGTCATCCTTGCTCATCCATTGGTACTCTTTGAAAGTTCCAAATCCTTCCATAAAAGACAATCATTAGCTACATCACTCATTACCTTCAAGTACTTAAGCATCCCTTCATTTAAGACATTTAGGATGACTGAAACACTCAAGATGTTATAGGTCTTAGATCTTAGAAACTTCATTTCCACTCTTTCATAATCACTTTGAATTGCTGGATCCCTAGGATTAGCCTAGACGGATCCCTCTGAGGAGGAATCGTGGGAACCGGATGACAGTTTATGTCAAATCTTGCTAAAACAATCATTTCAACTCATCTTCCTAACTCAAACACTCCATCTCATCTTAAATGAGTTCCTAGATCAGTGCAACCTCTGAAGTTGACTCTTGTGCATGTTAATCATCACATTCCAATGAATCCTAGTGGCTTAAGGCTTAAATGCACTTGCCAAATCTCTTGGTTTATAAACCACTTTGTTAGGACCTCCCTAGTCATCACTCTCATCCTAACTTTCAGCACTTTAGAAATCTTTGCAAACCTCTTGAAATCATCTCATCATGAGGAAAACCCCAAGTAGTAACTTATCCACAAAAGAACCACCCATGAAAAAGGCGCGTGTTATACACAAAATCTCTTCAACCGAATCATCTCCGGTCAAGCCAACAAATGATAGGATCCTTCATCATCCAATCAAACCAATTCCTAAAAGGATAGTACCCACAAAACTACCAATGCCAAACACCACCATACCTCCTAGGCCAAACAATATCATCTCCACTAAACCATCACCATTAGTTCCTAGAGCTATTTCATTTACATCCCACTATCATCACCACACCTTTACAATTTAGAGGACTTGCCTCCTAGGCCGTCTCATCCGCTTCCGCCGACAACATTCTCCTCATTAGGAGGAATAATGGTTCAAAATCAAGGTGTTGAGTCAACACTTGTTCCGGCTTCCTTTTCGCCGTTTCCATCATATAATCCCATTTGGATTATGAGAAATCATCAAAGTCAACCACCCGACCATATGGAAGTTGACACTTCTCTACCACCACCTTCATTCTTGGTCGAGCCATTCTCAAATGCGCCTCCACCAATCCCTCCATCGTTTGAAGCTCCACAAGCCGCTTCACTTGATCCTTCGCATCAAGCCATTTCATTTCTTCCACCACCACTACCTAGCCATGACAAAGATTGCTATCATTGTCAACATGTTGAAAGTTTGATACATGAAGTGCGAGAAGACCAACGTTTCATGTTCTATCATCTCCTCGAACGTTTCGACGAGATCAAACCTAAACAAAACTTGAGCTAGAAGACTTTAGTGGTGTCCTAGCATCAGCGATAGTTGGTTTAGAAATTCCTAGTCATGTATTTTCTTATTTTCTTAGTTTTAGAGTCATGTATATCATAACTCTAGTTTTATTAAATGGAATTACATGCTACTTGTTATTTTTCCGAGCATATGATTACCTTGTATTCATATCTCATTTTGTGATAACATTACTTGTTATATCACCATTCTTGAAATTAATCACTACTACGGATCCTCGAATTGCCTAGACGGATCCCTACTAGGAGGGAACCGTGGGATCCGTGAGACAGAAAGCTTTCTTTCTACTAACTTGAACCACATTTGCAGGAAATTGTGAATTATACTTGCTTTCTAACCCTTGTTTTGCAGTTATTCAATTAACACATGAAGAATTTGACACCCTAAAGCTAGGGGGAGCTTGGTGTCAAAACAATACGTTGCAAAATTACTTGCAACCTTAGATTTATATTTCATGACTTCCCGTTGCAAAATTGCAATCATCTAGGGGGAGCACACCCGTCACATAGACGTAATCTTTTGCAAAAGTTAGTTGCAAATGAACTAGATTAGAATTAGTTTCTTGACGCCCTTACTTAGGGATGGACTCGTCAAGGGGAGTGTGACGAGATCCTTTCCGTTACTTGCTCTCTATTTCTTTTACTTTTACTTCTTTCACATGTTTTCTTAAAACGATGTGTTGCTTTCTTCAAACACTTTTGTTTCGACAAAAGGGGAGAAGAAAGTAAAACTACAAATTCAAACTTTTACGAATTTTAGCTTTTCCTTAAAATAATTTTATGTTTTGTCATCAACAAAAAGGGGGAGATTGTTAATACAAATAAGCCGTAAAAACATTTATTTATATTTTACGATCTTCTAATATTTTGTCGATAACAAACGTAAAATCATATTAACGAAACAAATAAAATACGTAAATGGTTTGAACTAATAGTTTCTAACATATTCACATTTTCACATAAAACACTAAAACAAGTATAAGTGATTTTATGATTTAGTAATACATATGTACAACAACTAGTGTTTACATATTTGGATAAAATATACACATAACTAGTATGTAGTATATTGGGTAATATAAATGGGTAGAAACTTAAGCATCACAACCCATTGGGCAAATACATTGAATGTAGTTGGGTACAACCCAAAGCCCATAACCCATGGATCTTGACCCATAACCAATTGCATGACATCATGCTTATATCATACATGGATAATATCCATAACCCATGGATCAACCCATACCCAGTGACCAAGTGCATTGCACTCAAAGATACATTGTATCTAGCCAAAGATCCATGGTTCAACCCAAGACCCATGACCCATAACCAAAATACCCATGGGTAAAGGGGCGCCCCACGGATCCCTAGCTTAACGCTAGACGGATCCTTGTGGAAGGGATCCGTGGGATCCGAGGAATAGTAGGATTTTCCTCTATAAATAGTGAGCCATTTCTTCATTATTTCTCACCCTTTCTAACACACTTTCTCCCCGAGTTGAAAACTCACTAACCTTAGATCCAAGAGATCTATGTTTGTAGTTTTGTTTTGTGTGATCTTTTAGGTTCCTCTTAAAGGCAAGATCACCACCTTTGAAGTCGAGCAAGCTCAAGTCCATGAGTTGCCATGCTTCCTCATCATCAAGGCTCTTGAAGTCTTCTTGTTGATGATTCCTTTCTTTCTTCAAAGAAGTGTAGTGTTGAAGACATTAGTGAAAGATGTCTCAAGTGTCAAGACGAAGATATTAGTGAAGGGTATCTATCGTCTATAGCATAAGCACTTGTGGTAGGTGCTTAAAAGTCAAGACAAGAAGCATTAGTGAAAGGTGCTTAGAAGTCAAGACTTGAAGCATTAGTGAAAGGTGCTTAGAAGTGAAGACACAAGACATTAGTGAAAGATGTCTTGTAGATCTAGTCAAAGGCATTAGTGAAAGGTGCCTTAGATGTACATTCGATATGGTGTGTTTTGATGTACTAGATAGACTAGCATTAGATCCAAGGATATTGATGTCCTTGATGATGTTGTAAAGGAGTAGATCTCCTTTGGGATTAGTCGTTGGTGTAGTGTGGTAGTAGTTCCTCCATTGCAATGGAACTAGGTGCTTAGCCTAGTACCTAATAAAGGGTAGGCGACGTTGTGAAGGTGTAGTTCACCTTGGAGTGAAAGAACTAGGTACTTAGCCTAGTACCTTATAAAGGGTAGGCGACGTTGTGTAGGTGTGGTTCACCTTGGGTGAAAGAACCGGTGGTTAGCCTAGCACGGAAAAAGGGTAGGCGACGTTGTGAAGGCTTCTCCGCCATAAGGAGATTGGTGTAGTGTTTACAAACTCTCGAGTAGGTGACTCGGGAGTGGAGTAGGGCAAGGAAGGTGTCCTTGTAGCCGAACCACTATAAATACTCGCGTTGTGGTTTTGTGCTTCTTACTCTTATCTCTTCATTACATATCTTTATATGCTTGTTTATCAACATCCAAACACACATAACCAAATAGATTGACATAAGTCGATCTAAATAGTTTAAAAGGAAGTTTTAATTGGTAAAACTATTCAACCCCCTTCTAGTTTTCCACAACTCAAATCTCTCAACTATTCTAAGTGTCAATTTCGGGTGATCACTCAATCCCATAGTCATAGCATGTATTCTATCATAAGCTTGGCAGTTACACAAATCTCCACCACTAGAGTTAAGGGCTAAACAATTCTCGAAGGCAATATGGGTAGACACGACAAAGGTTAAGGGGTGACTCGTCATTACTAACATGTCACGGCGAAGTGGACAAAATCAATGATACATGACCAAATCCATGGCCAAGACACCAAAGATTGCTCGCTGCATCACCTAGACACGCTTCATGACTAAAAGGGTAGGATAAGACAAGGGATATATAATTGGTGTAAAATAAAAAACACGCAAGTAGTCTAAATCTATAATCAAGTCATCACCACTTACCGTCTGCCCAAAGTTCAAGCTTAGAAGTCAAGAAACCGGATCATGAAATGCAAGGTAGATGTGTCATTAGAGGACGTCGTGATGGGCACACTACCTTTTCTCCAACTGTTGGCATAACTACCAACTCCAATCTTCAAATGTGACCGAGGTGGCCTCCTCGATACTAAATCAATAAAGTTCATACTACAATGCTTATAACAACACACTTTTCAATAATCATAACAACTATATTTTTTTTTCACATAACAATCAATACTAACATAATATCCCCCCACTTGAGATGAATGATTGTTTCCGAACGGTCAAGTCTAAACAGACTTAAAACAGCTCAGACACAAATACAATGAAGATCAGAGAATACAGGGGATTCCCGGGTCGTTTAGTCCCACGGAGACTCAATGGTGTGTTAAACACTAGATCAGACGATAGAAGGATCACTAAGGATAATGATCCAAAAGGATTTGGATATGATAAATACACTACTGAAAAAGATTATAAATAAAAGCGACTTAAATGCAAATTAAGAAAATTAAAAAGTTAAAAGATATTAAATAAACGCTATCACTATTTTTAAAGTGATGAACGTTTAAAACCTAAAACTTACGTTTAAATACAAATAACGTAAACGTACAAAATAAAAAGTGAAACTTATACAATATAAATCCTAAAAATATGAAAAATACATTTTTACAAACCTAATGATATAAGAAAATTTATAGAAAAAGAAAATTATTTTTAAAACTATTTATGTAATTATTATTAATTAAAAACTAATTTAAACTATTTAATAAATACTCTAAAATAAAAGAAAATATGAAATAAGATTAGAAAAATAAAATTATGATTCTGAAAATCTAAAATACTATAAAACTAATTTTAAAACTGAAAATATATTTTTAGACTTTTATATATTTATTATTAATTTAAAACTATTTAAAACTAATTTAAATTATTAAAAATACCAAATAAAAGGAGAAAAATAGGGAAAAATACTTTTTAAGCTTTTTACATTTATCTAAACTTAAGAAAAATGAAAAATTATTTTTTGGAACCTTTTCTTAATTTTTTGTATTAAAAGCTAATTAAAAAGGATTAAAAACTAATTTAAATTAAGAAAAATAGCAAAACAACTTAGAAAAATATGAAAATTTCAGGAAAAGTTTAAAACATTATTATGAAGCTAGGAAAATTAGAAAAACAGGTGCATGTGTGGAGGAATAAGCAAATGCTATGGAAAGTGCTTAAAAATAAGCTCTTTGATAAGCTAAAATCACACCAAAAGGTACCAAACCGATAAGCAAGCTATAATAAGCTAAGATAACCTAAATGGGATGAGTTTCAACAAGCTCTAACCACTGAATAGCACTCAGCAATGATTTGATGCTAAGAAAAATAAGCTACAACAAGAAAATGGTGCCAAGTTAAAGCCCAAGAATAAGCAATCAAAAAGCTAGAAACTAAGAACTAAGGTTGGAACCTAATCTAGACCTGGCCAAGAGTGTTTAAACCAAAAATTAGACCTAAAGGAGCTCAAGTAAGCCTGTGCAAGCTTTGCAAAAGTCGAGAAAATCTCGATACTAACCGAGTTAGGAGCGAGGCGTTTTGGCTTAAAAGAGGAGCTTATTTGGAGCTTGTAGAAAATCACAAAATTATGATAAAATGTACATAAGAAACTAGAGCAGAGGGCTTTCTAAAACAACAATTTTCATAGAAAATGATTAAGAAATGAGCTCATGAAAATCTTACTAGTTGAGCCCAAACCGACTTATGCTAATTTGACTTTTGAAAGATTGATGAACTTTGACTTTTCCAAGTTTGATCTTGATTTAATGACCGATAATGGTTAGTTATGGTTAAATGAGATCACGATAAGTTGTATTTATGAAATTGAAACACAAAATAAGACTTGATTTGTAAAAGCTCCAACGAAGGAACCTGGAGATGGATTAAGGTGAAAAGTTGACTTTGTGCTAATGTAGACCTAAACTAAGACCCAAATGAACTCAAATAAACTTAATAAGCATGAACCACTAGGACTTAATCTGAATAGACCACTATGACGGATAAATCGGTCAATCCAAACACCCTCTTAACTTCATCATATGAGCACAAGCATGATTCTAACAATGAAACAAGCGATTTAATGATCAAACTAAGCTAACGCAACTTAAAGATAACTATTAGAACAGATTTTAACTAGTTTAAACTACAAACACCGAGTAGGCAATAAAACTTGAAAAACACTTACAAAATCCAAAGCTACTATATCTTGCAACCAATAACCATGAACCACTACCCTAAGTCTCAACCCACGTGCACTAAATCCAACCCAAAGAACCCTCGCAACATCCTTTATCGACTTCCATTTCAATTTGAGTCCCTGTTGACTTTCGTTGTTGAGAGTTTGTTGTGAATGTAAATGATTTAAATAGAACAAGGAAACACAAATAAGCTCACAAAAGCTACACACAACTTATATAAGCTTATTTAAATCTTAAAAGCAGTTTATTTAGTATTCAAATATTGAAAATGCAAGATCAAAATCAAAGTGAAGGCTTGAAATTTTATTAAACCGAAATGAGATTACAAAAGGATTGAAATTACATAAAAGCTTTAAGAAAACATTAAGAAACTGAAATTACAAGCTTAAAACTAAACTACAACATTTATAAAAAAATTGACATTTAAAGAAAAATTTAAAACTAGCTACCACCTCTATCTTCTCTTTTTTCTTCCCTTTATAAGCCAATCCTCTTTTTCTTTGACTTCTCAGCATATCCCACCAATAATATTAGCATTTGGATGACTTGGAGCATTTCTAGCGTTTGATCATTTTGGCGCCAAAGTGGGTTTTAAGATGTGGATGGTTGAGTGAAATGGAAAGGATTGCATTTAATGGTTCTTGTCTTGTGTTGAGGAGGAGGAACATGGAAGTGGTGGGGGATGGAGATGGAGGAATTTCGTGGAAAGCGGGCATGGAAGGGGTGGAAAAAGTGGCGCCAAGTGGTATCTGTTTGACTGGCTTGGGTTGACCAGATATTAGACTTGGCAGGGGGTTCATAATTCATTTTGACAGGGGGTCCAAGAGGTAAAGGCAGGCCAAAATGGTGTATTAAAGGTTTTAAATGATAAGGACCAAAAGTGTAAATTCTGAAAGTTAAGGGACCACATCTGCCATTATCTCAAAGTTTCTCCAAGGACCATAAGTGACAAGCTCAAAAAGTACAAGGACCAATTTTGCCAATTTGCAATTTTCCAAGGGCCATTTTTGCCAAATTTGAAACTTGAGGACCAAAGTTGTAATTTTCTCAAAACTTTTATATTTTTCACCAAAGGACTAAATTTGACAACTTATGATTTAAAAGGACCTTTGGTGATTTTACTTTTGAAATTTTGTGCTCTGTGGACTGCTTTTTGACAACTTTTGAAACTTGGGGACTAAAGCGCAATTTTGCAAATTTGATCGTTTTCATCGATTTTGATATTTTAGCATTTAAAACACATAAAACACTGATTTGTGATATTTTGACTATTTTGATGTGTTTCGAGTGTTTTCGAGATGATTTTGCGGTTTATATTGTACAAAAATGATGAGTATTTAGACACTCATCAATCCCCACATCGAGATATTGCTAGTCCCTAGCAATGATTTGGGAAAACATAATGGATTTTAATCTCTTTACCAAAAGCCATTACTTCGGAGTAGCCAAATGTTTCAGTTCAAGTAAGAACCATGGTACATCGATAACCATGTGATTTTGAGCAAACCACCGACTTTCAACGGATTTGACTTTGTCTTTACCGAAGCCGTGCCCTTACGGACTAGCCAACTCTTAGATAAATTATCAACATTATCTTTGGTGAGTGAATACCAATTATGGTTTTTCCATCGCCTTTACCACAAGCCATAACCTTGCGGGCTAGCCAACTCTTCACTTTTTAGGATATGGTGGTGAATACCATACAATTTTAGGCAAATTGCAAGCCATATAAACGGATTTGAGAAATCTTTACCAAGAGCCGTTTGCTCCTGGATTAGCCAATCCTTTTGTCTTCTGAGACATGGCGGATCGATAACCAAATGAGTAAGTGTAAACACTTACTCCAAAAAATTTTTTGGCCAAAAACGGGAATTGGGTAAATAATATATGAAATTCGTGAGAATTCCCACACTTAGAAATGAATATTGCCTCAATATTCAAAGTACCACTGTTATGCGAAACAAAGAACGTAAAAGGGAAATACTACGGCCATTATTTAGAAAGGATTTTTTTTTTTTTTTTTTTTTTTAGAAGATATATATATATATATAACATGTGGGGCATCACCCCACACTTAGATGGTAGAAAGGGGTAAGAAGACGAAATATGGGTGAAAACCCATATAGTGTGTAAGCTCTTGTTTTGGTTTCAGTCGCTAGCTTCACTCGACCCCGAATTCATTGGTTCATGGGGAAGCAAAGTGGAAGATACAATCTCCATTGGACTTTCATTCAAGATGTTTGGATAAACATTGAAGTACGTGATAGTTCCACACCGATGAGATATAGAGAGAAAGACAGACCCGGCTCACAAATGATAATTGAAAATGCCGGGGTCAAAGATAGTGTCCTCACTCCCGAAGGAGTGAAGAAGAGAAGAAGACACATCATATGTGAGGAATGGAAGAAAGATGTTGATAACAATCAAGATCCATTCGTCATCCTCAAATGTAGACATGCCGGGAGGAAGGGTGAAGGTAGTATCATCAATAAGCAAACTCTTATGATATAGTATACCTTCCTCCGAGCTAATATCATCCTCAAGATCAAAATGGAAATGATCATATTCCGGAGGAGATATGTCATGAGAGAGTTCACGGAGAACTCTTCATGAAGAGAATCATTGGAAAAGCCTCAAGCTCGGGCTTGTCCAATGTAGAGTCACTATCCACAAGGGGATAGGAGATGAAGTCGACTTAGCACAAAATGATTCGATCTTAGAAACGAGGAGATGTATATTGAACAATTGTTCACGAAGTATCTCATCCTCAATTTCGAGATCATCGAATCTCTCACTTCCTCTAAGCTAACTAGCTCGAAGGTAGCTCCTCGACATAATCGATGTCTCCATAGGATAAAGAATCGTCAAACGAAGTACAATCGTTATCGAATCGGAGAACATATCAACATGATCATATGGAATGTCAGAGGAGGAGAAGAATTATCATCAAGAGGCTCATCACACATATTACCGGAGATAACCTCGGACTCACTTGGGGTTGGAACAAGGCTCTCAACACTTGACGATTCCATTTCGGAATAGTGCTAGAAGGCTCATCCCCCATTATGAGAGAGTCTTTGGAAGCAATAAAAGGTAAGATAGGTGTGATAGCAATAGGCGAGGAGTTGAGAAATTATATCTTTCAAGGAATAACACTCTCCTCGTCACAATCATAGTATTCCCTCATTTGAATACTATCCTCATCATCATCGTCATCATATCGATTCGATATTCATCTCTCAAGCTTACACACCATTCTTTTCATTTGTAGTTTCTTTAGAATGCGTATTTCTTGAACTTTGAGGAAGATTACACTCCTCGTAATCATTGAAATCTTGTGAAGGCTCGAAGTCGATGGTGATGGAATCTTGTGGGGTTGAAAATTGTCAAAACCGAGAGAATTGGAATTTTGAAAATTTTGATTCATCGGTTGACATTCAAAAGTCGCATGAGGACCCCACAATTCTCACAATGAGATAATTGGGAAAATAACTTTCACCAAAGTTCGATTGTAACATGGTTCCGGCTCATAGACAAGCGGGACTGTGGTGGACAATCAAAACCGTAATGAGAATCATTCCCACAAAACTCGCACGAGTAGGATTCGTATTGGGGTTGTGGAGGTAGGTAGGAAAAATCAGGTGTTTCATTTGAAATGGAATCGGGATTACCGACAAACTTGTCCCCGAAACCCACATTGGTACATCGCCGACAATTTCCACCGTTAAATGGACCTCCACACCAGGAACATGTCAAATACCATGACATAGAGAATTAAACAGATAAGAGGGATAAGGAATGGAGAATTAAACAGGTTTGAGGATAAAGAAATGTAGAATTAAACAGATTAGTGGATAAAAGATGGATATTTTTGGATTTTTGAAAAACATGCCATAAAAACAAAGAATGAAAATATTTTTGGCGTTTATAACACTTTAGGAAAAGTGTTAATGAACTTTTTGGATTTTCGGATAACTTTACAAAAAAACTTTTTACAAAAGATGGAATATGTGCAAGAATGGATCGAAAAGGCTAAACACACGCTAAAGCCTCCCCCGTGGCGCTTAAAATTTGATTGTTTCCGAACGGTCAAGTCTAAAAGACTTAAAACAGCTCGAGACACAAATACAATGAAGATCGAGAATATAGGGATTCCGGGTCGTTTAGTCCCACGGAGATTCAATGGTGTGTTAAACACTAGATCGAGACGATAGAAGGATCACTAAGGATAATGATCGAAAGGATTGGATATGATAAATACACTCTTGAAAAGATTATAAATAAAAGCGACTTAAATGCAAATTAAGAAAATTAAAAAGTTAAAGATATTAAATAAACGCTATCACTATTTTTAAAGTGATGAACGTTTAAAACCTAAAACTTACGTTTAAATACAAATAACGTAAACGCACAAAATAAAAAGTGAAACTTATACAATATAAATCCTAAAAATATGAAAATACATTTTACAAACCTAATGATATAAGAAAATTTATAGAAAAAGAAAATTATTTTTAAAACTATTTATGTAATTATTATTAATTAAAAACTAATTTAAACTATTTAATAAATACTCTAAAATAAAAGAAAATATGAAATAAGATTAGAAAAATAAAATTATGATTCTGAAAAATCTAAAATACTATAAAACTAATTTTAAAACTGAAAATATATTTTTTAGACTTTTTATATATTTATTATTAATTAAAAACTATTTAAAACTAATTTAAATTATTAAAAATACCAAATAAAAGGAGAAAAATAGGAAAAATACTTTTAAGCTTTTTACATTTATCTAAACTTAAGAAAATGAAAAATTATTTTTGGAACCTTTTCTTAATTTTTTGTATTAAAAGCTAATTAAAAGGATTAAAACTAATTTAAATTAAGAAAAATAGCAAAACAACTTAGAAAAATATGAAAATTTCAGGAAAAGTTTAAAACATTATTATGAAGCTAGGAAAATTAGAAAAATAGGTGCATGTGTGGAGGAATAAGCAATGCTATGGAAAGTGCTTAAAATAAGCTCTTTGATAAGCTAAAATCACACCAAAAGGTACCAAATCGATAAGCAAGCTATAATAAGCTAAGATAACCTAAATGGGATGAGTTTCAACAAGCTCTAACCACTGAATAGCACTCAGCAATGATTTGATGCTAAGAAAAATAAGCTACAACAGTAAAAATGGTGCCAAGTTAAAGCCCAAGAATAAGCAATCAAAAAGCTAGAAACTAAGAACTAAGGATTGGAACCTAATCTAGACCTGGCCAAGAGTGTTTAAACCAAAAATTAGACCTAAAGGAGCTCAAGTAAGCCCCTGCAAGCTTTGCAAAGTGAGAAAAATCTCGTACCAACCGAGTTAGGAGAGAGGCGTTTGGCTTAAAAGAGGAGCTTATTTGGAGCTTGTAGAAAAATCACAAAATTATGATAAAATGTACATAAGAAACTAGAGCAGTAGGGCTTTCTAAAACAACAATTTTCATAGAAAATGATTAAGAAATGAGCTCATGAAAAATCTTACTAGTTGAGCCCAAAACTGACTTATGCTAATTTGACTTTTTGAAAGATTGATGAACTTTGACTTTTTCCAAGTTTGATCTTGATTTAATGACTGATAATGGTTAGTTATGGTTAAATGAGATCACAGTAAGTTGTATTTATGAAATTGAAACACAAAATAAGACTTGGATTTGTAAAAGCTCCAACAAAGGAACTGTGGAGATGGATTAAGGTGAAAAGTTGACTTTGTGCTAATGTAGACCTAAACTAAGACCCAAATGAACTCAAATAAACTTAATAAGCATGAACCACTAGGACTTAACTGCTGAATAGACCACTATGACAGATAAATCAGTCAATCCAAACACCCTCTTAACTTACTGTTATGAGCACAAAACAGATTCTAACAATGAAACAACTGATTTAATGATCAAACTAAGCTACTGCAACTTAAAGATAACTATTAGAACAGATTTTAACTAGTTTAAACTACAAACACTGAGTAGGCAATAAAACTTGAAAACACTTACAAAATCCAAAGATACTATATCTTGCAACCAATAACCATGAACCACTACCCTAAGTCTCAACCCATTGTGCACTAAATCCAACCCAAAGAACCTCTCGCAACATCCTTTATCGCTTCCATTTCAATTTGAGTCCTCGTGTTGACTTTCGTTGGTGAGAGTTTGTTGTGAATGTAAATGATTTAAATAGAACAAGGAAACACAAATAAGCTCACAAAGCTACACACGACTTATATAAGCTTATTTAAATCTTAAAAACAGTTTATTTAGTATTCAAATATTGAAAATGCAAGATCAAAATCAAAGTGAAGGCTTGAAATTTTTATTAAACTGAAATGAGATTACAAAAGGATTGAAATTACATAAAAGCTTTAAGAAAACATTAAGAAACTGAAATTACAAGCTTAAAACTAAACTACAACATTTATAAAAAAATTGACATTTAAAGAAAAATTTAAAACTAGCTACCACCTCTATCTTCTCTTTTTTCTTCCCTTTATAAGCCAATCCTCTTTTTCTTTGACTTCTCAGCATATCCCACCAATAATATTAGCATTTGGATGACTTGGAGCATTTCTAGCCGTTTGATCATTTTGGCGCCAAAGTGGGTTTTAACATGTGGATGGTTGAGTGAAATGGAAAGGATTGCATTTAATGGTTCTTGTCTTGTGTTGAGGAGGAGGAACATGGAAGTGGTGGGGGATGGAGATGGAGGAATTTGAGGGAAGCGAGGCATGGAAGGGTGGAAAAAGTGGCGCCAAGTGGTATCTGTTTGGTGGCTTGGGTTGACCAGATATTAGACTTGGCAGGGGGTTCATAATTCATTTTGACATGGGGTCCAAGAGGTAAAGGCAGGCCAAAATGGTGTATTAAAGGTTTTAAATGATAAGGACCAAAAGTGTAAATTCTGAAAGTTAAGGGACCACATCTGCCATTATCTCAAAGTTTCTCCAAGGATCATAAGTGACAAGCTCAAAAAGATCAAGGACCAATTTTGCCAATTTGCAATTTTCCAGGGGCCATTTTTGCCAAATTTGAAACTTGAGGGACCAAAGTTGTAATTTTCTCAAAACTTTTTATATTTTTCACCAAAGGACTAAATTTGACAACTTATGATTTAAAAAGGACCTTTGGTGATTTTACTTTGAAATTTTGTGCTCGGGGACTGCTTTTTGACAACTTTTGAAACTTGGGGACTAAAGCGCAATTTTGCAAATTTGATACGTTTTCATCCGATTTTGATATTTTAGCATTTAAAACACATAAAACACCGATTTGTGATATTTTGACTATTTTGATGTGTTCGAGTGTTTTCGGATGATTTTGCGTTTATATTGTACAAAAATGATGAGTATTTAGACACTCATCAATGAACAATAGAATCTGGGGTCTTCAATGATCTTCAAAAATGTTGTCGAGGAAAGCGTGATTTCCGAACCTTTCCACTCGAACCTTGAACTTAGGCAAATGATGACTTCCCAATCACAAATAATGACTAGAGGGTAGGCTAAGGTGTATACGTGTATCAAAACAATATATTGGGTGAACAAAATGAAAGGAATGGCTCAGAAGGGTGTATCTAGGGGTATCTTGCACTAAAGATGAGTGCAACAAAAGGGTTTCACATGGGGGTCAAAAGTCGGGTGACTAATCGATAGACTTCACAATGGTAGGTGTTGGGTGATAATCCTATAATCTTGCCTTAAAAGCGAAAAGTCCAAATACATCGAGCTAACTCAACAGACCTCGTCTATGGTCTCAAAATGATGCAAAGGCCAAGTTATAAAGTTTACAAGCTACCGGCACACTCATAATTTGGTGGATTTGGGGTAAAATATTAGAAACGGATAAGGCTAATATCACCATATAATATCAAGGCTAAGGTTTAGACTAGTTAGGTTAAGAAAAACATGTCAAAATTTTAAAAATGGCATAATTTTTCAAAATAAACTAGAAAATGAGGGCGAAATAAAGTTCAAGAAATAATTCTACTCCGTCCCCCACTTGAATTGTACAAAGTCCACTTTTGTACTAGGCATTAAAATAAAGGTGAAGAAAAGTAGAATTAG